>VXBD01000595.1:235220-263650 GCA_013399975.1 Indicator maculatus
GGGGCCGCGGCGGCAGAAGGGAGGCCGAAGCAGCGGCAGGGGCGCAGCAGAGTGCGGGCAGCGCCGAGCAGAGGCAGCGTACGGGGCTCTGGTACATGCTCCCGGTGGGGCGGGCGGTGCAAAGAGGAACAAGACGGAACGAGCCGAGCCGCGGCTCCTGCGCCCGCCCCGCGGCGGCGCTTATAGAGGCGGTGGCGCCCTGCTCGCTACCAACATCCGGCACCTACCACCCTCGCCCCGGAGAGGGGGTCGGTGGGGTGAAACACGGAAACCGACACGAAGCGAACGCCGCTGCCCACACGCAGTCCGCACGCGGGAATCGGCGTCTCCCGCGGCCTCTCTGTGCCTTCCACTGCCCCAGGGGAAGGTGCTGCACCAGGGGGGCCGCGCATTCGACCACGTCCCCCTCCACCAGAGTGGTCTCGCCTGGCGGAGGTTCTCCGCGGATGACGTCAGCAAAAGGAACGCTGTGTGCCGACGGGCGTCACGACGCGGGGGTTGTGTCGCCGTGACCTCATTGCCTTTCCCCGCCACGCCGGCTGCCCCCCCGGGGCAGTTCCTCGTTGAGGACCGGGTAGCAGCGCGGGGCCAGGCTCTCGGGGTCACGCGAACTGCCGTCTCATGCGAGAGCTGGGGCTGCGCCGCCCGCAGCACCCTGTGCTCCTGGAGCAGCGGGGAGGGAAAGCAGGGCGTGCACCTCATGGCTGACCCACGCGTGGAAACCTGCGAGGCGCCTGCTGTGAAGGGGGAGATGGTGGAGCGACACCGTGTAACGGGAGTCTTGCCTCCGAAGCGGAGAGTTGTGTGTGTGGGGTGCGTGTGTGTGTGCTGTGTGTCCCGAGGTGGGTGCCTGCTCCCCGTGTCCTCCTGGGCTCGCGTGGGGCAGCAGACGGCTTCAGCTGAAACCCAGGCAGCGGCTGAGGAGAGCGGGCTGGGCGTGCGCTCTCCGTGTGAAAGTGTCACTTTCCCCTGAAAGGTTGCGTACTTGGTCTGTTCGACAAAGCGGAGGCCACTCGTGGGAGCTGACACCTTCTGCGAGAGATGCTGCTGCAGGAGCCAGGCCAGCAGTTGGGCTCAGCTCCGCTTAAAACCTGTCCTGCCCAGCCTTTCCCTTCCCACGAGGGTCAAGTAAGGCACTCCCTGGTTTGGGGGTTTCCACACTGCTGCCAGGGTGGCTTTTTCCAGCCCGCTGCCTGCCTGGCTCGGCGTGGTTACAGCCAGCCTCTGGAAAAGTGAGGCAAGAGAGGAGCCTGCTCGGCATAGGAGAAGCACTGCCTGAGCTCCACCGCGGAGCACAAGTTTCAGAGAGGATCTCAACTTTGCTCTCTTTCTTTGTGCCGTCAGGGTGAATTACTTGCAGGCTGCCTCATGTGTGATGTGCAACCTCTGTCAGCAAAGGAGGTTTCACAACCCCTCGGAGGTCCTAGGAAGCTGTGGCTGCTTTTGTTGTCGGGCATAGCTCGGGGCACATGAAAAAGGGAGTTTCTGTGTCTGTGGAGACTGAACTGGCCCTCTGGGACTAGAAATGAATGCCAGGTGTCATCAGGAGAGTGGCACTCCTCTTTTCTGGCGGGTTGGTGCTCTGACGTGATGAGAGCTCTGACTTTCTAGAGCAGTGTAGGTGCTTATCCTTTCCTAAGAGTAACAGCTGACCCTGTGCTCCCCAGTGTGAGGAGGGGATTACATCTTGGCTGCAGTTTTAAATGTGGGTCCTGGAGCTAGGTGCTTAAACGTGCACCTGCCCATGGGTGGTCTCACCTACCCCTCCCTAAGCAAAATGTTTGGTACTCTGATGATGAAATTATTTTACCTAAAGAGTGTGAAAGTTAATTAATGTTTTAAGGTAGCTAATTAGTACCCTGCTAACTGGTAAAATTAACTGGTTAACCCTGTAAGATGAAGCAGATGTGCTGTCCTCAACAGGGACCTGCCAGCACTGGGAGCACAGAGGAGAGCAGAAGGGAATGGCTTTTGGACACACTGGCCACTCCTTGCAGATGTCTTAGCTCTGAGTCACAGCAACTCTGCTTTCAATCTGCATGGTGGAGGAAGAGGCTTCCATGCAAAACTGAGTTCTTTTTCCTCCCTAACCGGACGACAGTGTCTGACTGGGCCTATGTGGCTCTCAAGTCTGGGCACCCTTATCAGACTCTTGTGGCCAAGAGTTTATTTCCATGCCTGTTGTGCATGACAATCTGTAACCAGCTTTTTTTGCAATCCTTCCTGGAAGACCAGAGACGTCTGGAGAGAAAGCATGGTTGGTGATTCAAGTAACCCATGAAGCAGCTGCTATTTCTGGCAGGATCTGGCAAAGAAAATATCCCACAGCAGGGGCCTCAGGGACAGGTAACCCAGGTTTTGTTGCATTATCTGCCACAGCACTGCTGACAGACTACAGACTTGTGGAGCTGCTGGCTAACTTTCTAGCCCTGCTCAGGAGGCAGGTCAGCTGGGCCCACCTCAGAGCAATGTGGTCTGTCAGCTTCTGTCAGTCAGTTGTTAACATTCTGGTGCATCTTAGCTGCTGGCTTTTCATGCAGTGCCTCCTGCCCCATGAGAAAAGCCTTTGCCTCCAGAGCTGGCTGCTCGTTTGCCGTGCTGTTGCTCCCCAGCTCCTGCTCCAGCAGGTTTCGTGGGGCTGCTCCCAGCACAGAGAGCTCAGCAGTTGTTAAGTAACTGATGGCTGGGAGGGATGATGTGTTCATTATTCAGCTTATTGCTCTGATGACTCAAGTAGCTGGGTTTAGGGCAAACCACCCCCTCATGTGATCTGCAAGGAGGAGGAAGGAGAGGTTTCCTGCTCCCTGCTGTACTGAATGTGCTTTTCTCTGCTGTTTTGGGTATTGCTTTTCCTAAGCTGTGGGTGACCAGTGTGACAAAAACAAAGTTGTTTTTGAAAGAAACAAAAGTTCCTGGTGATGCACTAAGCTGTTTCCCACACTTCCTGCTTTGTCCCTGGGATTTAGGAAGAATGGTGATTTAACTCCAGACTATGAATCAGTGTTTGCTTGGCATCTCCTGGGGTGATTCAGAAGTCCTAATAGTGTTCCAGGGAGAATAAAATCCTTCTGAAAGTACACAAATGGTGCAATTAATCTGAGGTGCATGTGACTGAGAGAAAGGAGAGAAGTTTTTTCAGGAAGCAGTCTCAGCTATTCCCTGCACAGCTGGGTCATATTTCCACTACCTGGGAACAGTGAGCAAGGAGACAGAAGTGATCCAGGCCAGAGCCTGCACAGACTGCAAGAAATGCTTTTTTCTTACCTTTTTAGCCTGCTCTTACCCTGCAGATGCTGATGTTTCAAACATCCTGGTTAGTGGGCAGGCTGTTCATCCTTTTCCAGTACTGTGGCAGTCTTAGGCCCAGCAGAACTATGTTACTTATCAAAACCCACACATATGACAAATATTTTTTCCCCAGCATGTAGTAAACCCCAGTGATTGTCACAGACTCCACTCCCTTGGGATTAATAATGAGCTGAGGACAATGATTCACCTCCTTGGTCAGGCAGCTTCTTCCATCTGGTCATTCTTAATGCCAGGAAAGCAATTGTTTGGTACCCCTGCCCTAACAGGAGGTGGAAAAGTGTGGTCTGAAAGGCAGCTATGATCTGGGGTAGGGGGGGATGGAAGGTAGTCACAGACATATCACACATTAACAGGAAACCTGGCAGTTTCTAGCTTCATGGAGCACGTGCATCCCACCACCTTCTTATTTATCCCATGAGCAAAGCCATCCCTGGGGTGATGGCTGTTATCCTGTGGGATGAATTCCACCCCAAGATGTCCCTTTGCCCTGCTACCTCCCCAGGAGCCTTTCACCTCCCTGCCATCACCCTGCTGTGGGGCATCCTCCCTCCCCAAGTAGAACTGCTTGCCTGCTCTTCCCTCTGTGCCTCACCTTGATTTAGGCAACTGGGAAGAAGCTGAGAGCCAGGGCTTGGTGGCAGAATGGGGTTCTTGGTAGGTTTGATGGAGGCTTCCTTGCAACAGGTTCACCTGAGGCAGCAGGGCAGAGGATGGATGACTAAACCAGGCAGTGCTGCCATAGATGGCTTTCCAAAGCACTCAGCTCTGGTTTCTCACATGTTTTGGTGGCTAAAGCCTCTCAGAAAGTGGAGCTGTGCTGATTTAACCCAGGGTCTGCCTCACTGGGAAGTGGGTAGCAATAAGCCTGGGCAGCAGCTGGTGAGATCTTCCCAGGCAGCTAAGGAGAAGCGAGGGAACAACAGTGACACTTCTGACATTCAATAAACACACCTGTCACTTCATCTCAGACCTCAATATGCACTGCAGTGGGGGTGAATGAAAGGAACACTGTATTTAGAAGTGTCTGCCTAAGAGGTCTCTGCCTGGTGCATCAAAGCTTCCACTGCTTCTGCATGTGGCAGCCAGCCTTTGGCTTGACCTGCTCAGCACCTCTCTGAGTCTACTTTCTGACACTTAACAATTTTTTGGAATAATTAGTTCTGCTCCAAAGACCTGCCACCTAGCTTCTTGGGGCAAAGCTGTTTGAATTTCCTCTTCTCCTACTGGTGACTTTGAAGGGAACTGCTGTGTGAACAGTTCTCCTTGGAGCCCCTGCAGCCCCTGGTGCTGCCACACTTGCCTGTGCCTGAGCAAGGGAAGGATCATCCATTGCCAGTTAGCACAGGGAGGAAAAGATGTTTTTTGTCTTTCAGGAGACAGAAATGGGCACGTTGTCCATCCAGGACATCAGTGGTTTCACAGGATCACAGGACTGCCTAGGCTGGAAAAAGATCTGTCAGACCATTGAGGCCAATCATTAGCCATTTGGTGGGAGCTCCTGAGCAGCTTGTCAGATGCTGACATGATTTTTGGAGGACTCTAAGGAAGTCAGTCTCTGCAGGGCCTGGCAGAGCTACCATGTACCTCTAGCAGGTACTGGAGCCCTTAGTGATGCAGGAATGGTTCACCTGCCTCTACCAAGAGCAGGAGGCAAATAGGTAGAGTGAGTGCTGTGAAAAGCCTGGGGTTTGCACAGCATTGATTGACGGATTAATTGGTTGATTGATGCTTTTTCAGAGCCCAAACCAGTGGAAATGCTGTCCCTGTGGAGCTCCTGGTGGTGATGTGCTTCCTGGCACGCAGGTGTTTAGAGGTGAGAGGAGGAGGGCTGGGGCTGCCCATTAGCACCATTCAGTGCAGCTGGTGGTGGGGCTTTCCCTGCTGCCTCTTCAGAAGTGGTCTGCAAACACTGCTCTTTGCCTCGTGTTCCAAGGCACAGAAGATTCAGCTTGCTTCCCAGTGACTGCTTCAGATATTTTAAGCCAATATAAATATTATTTTTCCTTCTTTCTTCTCCTTCAGGGTGCAAATAGAGTGTGACATTAGATTGTGTTAGTTGGAGGAAGCAGTTTTGGGGGACAGGCTGTGTGGAGAACTTTCTTCCTACCCTCTTCTCTCCTTGTGTTTCCTTGTCTCAGGGAGATATGGGTGGTATCCACTCTTCATCTCCATTTCAGCAGGTTGCAAAATTAGGTATTTGATTCCCTTCACCAAAAAAACAACCTCCAAGCAGGAGGAGCTGAAATTCCAGCTGGCTGGGATGAGCAGTCTCAGCTGGTGGGAGAAAGAAAGAGTGAGAGGGCCATGCCAGAGAGCTTTAACTTTGTACAGGTTGGAACTCTTCTGTTGTGGAATCTTACCTGGGCTTTGCTGAGGGGTGGTTGTGGTGGGGTAACACAGCCTCTTATGCTTACAATCTGAACTTCAAGCCCCATAAGCCTGGGGACTGGGGAGCACTGAAACAGGCTCCCCAGGGGGGTTGTGGAGTCTCCTTCTCTGGAGACTTTCAAAACCCACCTGGATGCATTCCTGTGTGGATTTTCATAAGTGATCCTGCTCTGGCAGGGGGGTTGGACCTGATGATCTCTTGAGGTCCCTTCCAACCTCTGATACACTGTGATACTGTGATAATACCATCTACATAAAGCCATCTACAACTACCTGAAGGGAGGTTGTAGCCAGGTGGGGGTTGGCCTTTTCTCCCAGGCAAGCAGCACCAGGACAAGAGGACACAGTCTCAAGCTGTGCCAGGGGAGGTTTAGGCTGGATGTTAGGAAGAAATTCTTCACAGAAAGAGAGATTGGCCATTGGAATGGGCTGCCCAGGGAGGTGGTGGAGGCACCATCCCTGGAAGTGTTTAAAATAAACTTGGATGAGGCACTTAGTGCCATGGTTTAGTTAATTAGATGGTGTTGGGTGACAGGTTGGACTTGGTGATCTTGGAGGTCTCTTCCAACCTGGCTGGCTCTGTAGTAAAACCCTCCAGCCAGCACTTTAATTCTGAAGCTGGCATGTAGCATGGTGGTATTGAATATCAGCAGCAGATTCAGCTCCACCCATGGCCTTCTCCACCCCTTGTTCTGTCCCATCTGCATCATGCCCAGCAGCAATTAACACCACACATCATCTGTCCTTCGCTGTCCACTCTCACTCAAAATGAGATTGCTCTGTGGTACTCAGAAGGCTGCTCACTGCAGATGCTCTGAGCTCCACCCTGTTCCAGTCCAGTCTGGATCAGTCCATGACCAGTCCAAATGGTAGGGGTTGTGTTTCCATCCCTGGGGCAGCTGAGTCCAGAGACTCCTTCCACCCCTCCAAGCAAAAGCAAACTGTGGCTTGCATTCTGGTGCTCAGCCTCCAACACATCCAGTCCAGTCCTTCCACCCCTCCAAGTGAAAGCAAACTGTGGCTTGCATTCTGGTGCTCAGCTTCCAACACATCCAGTCCAGTCCTTCCACCCCTCCAAGCAAAAGCAAACTGTGGCTTGCATTCTGGTGCTCAGCTTCCAACACATCCAGCTGTTGGGATCCCCCTGTCACACCAGAAGTGCAGCTGGGTTCCACCCCTCGTGGTTTGCTGGTGTCAGAGTGCACTGTGTGCTGAGGACACTGAGGGCTGAAGTGTAATAGGGACCACCTGGGGACCCCACCACCTCACCACCTGACTGTCCAAGCCCTTGATTGTTCCCAGTCCCATCTGAGCAGGCTTAGCTGTTCTTCCCAGTGGTAGGGCAGTGCTTACACCCTGCCTCATCTAATCAGTTACACAGCAGAGTCCCAGGGTTTTTGTGTCTGCCTGCTTTGGAAGCTGCTCTGCCAGCCACATGTGGGATATTGATGTGCTAAGCTGCACTGCTGCTCTCTGAGCTCCCCTTGAAAAGCAAAGTGATGGATACTGGTGGAGAGCTGTCTTCTTGGATGTGGAGATGCTGAGGACCCTTGGCTGGGCACGGTGCTCCTCCTGTTAATGTTCATCTCAGGAAATAAAGGCAGCTTCTGGTTTTCATGCTTTATTGCCCTGGTTTCACAGTCCTTGGTGCCTTGGTCAGGAAACTTGCTGCTTACCAGTTTGTAGCCAGTAGAGCTGTAACTGGGGAGGGGATGGAGCAGTGGAGCTAAGCCTGGGGTGGACTTTCCCCCTAGGGGTGTGCCCAGCTGCAGCATGGTGGTTGGGCTGCCCTGGAGGCAGGGCTGCAAGCATCTCCCACTGCCTGGCCAGCATCCAGCTCTGGCTGGCATCCATCTCTGCCCCACATCACTGGCCCTGCAGGTTGAGCAAGAGCCCCTGGCCCACTGTGCCCCCTGAGTGGATTTTATAACCCAGCTGGGTGTCTTTGCCTTCTGCCCTACCAGGTACCCCAGGTCTCCCCAGCACTGAGGCTTTGTTCAGGCTCTGGCCACTCTCAGCAGGAGAGAGGGACCCCAGAATCTTAACTGGGAAGCTCTTGGTACTGCTGGACACACCAAATCTTGTCCTGGGGACAATGTTTTTAGCAGGGCCTATTGTGACAGGACAGGGGGTGCTGGTTTTAAACTGAAGGAGTGTAGATTTAGACAAGATAGAAGGAAGAAATATTTTACAGTGAGGGTGGTGAAACACTGGCCCAGGTTGCCCAGGGAGGTGGTAGATGCCTGGAAACATTCCAGGTCAGGTTGGACAGGGCTGTGAGCAACCTGCTCTAGCTGCAGATGTCCTTGCTCAGTGGAGGGAGGTTTGACTGGATGACCTCTAAAGGGTGCTTCCAACCCAAACAGTTGTATGATTTTTTGAAATCAGAGGCTCCCTTTGGGCACCTCTGGGGTGGGGTTTGGGGCTTCTCGTTCTTTCTATGGCCGCCCTGGGCACTGCCTTGCACGTGGCCGAGCAGCCCTTGGCCCCGCTGCCCTGGGCTGGGCAGGTGAGCTGGCAAAGACCAAGGTTTGCTAATCCCCAGCCATGGAGGCAAAGGTTGGAGGCTGGCAGCTCCCCAGGAGGCCAGCTGGGCTGTCTCCTGTTACCAGCTGCGTGCCAGGCAGGTTAGTCTGCTGAGGTCTTGTAAACAAGCCATGGCAAATGCCACCTGGGCAGTGCCTGGAGTGCGGTCTGTGCCCTGCAAGAGTGTCCTAAATGTTTGATAGCAGTTTCTTCTGTGAATTGCCTACTTGTAGTGCATCAAACAGATTTAATTATGAGCAGGTTTTGTCCCTCCAGGGCAGCTGAGGGAGACACACAAAGGTGCTCTTCCCTCTGCAGGTACAAGCTGGAGTTTGGGTGTAACTGCTGCTGTTTTCCTCAGACAGCAGCAAGGCTTTCTCATGAGATCCTTTCTCTCAGAGAAGTTCTGATTCTACCTCTGCATCCCAGGGATGTTAGGGGATTGATGTGGGCTGTCAAGAACAGACTTTCAGCAGCTCTAGGCCCAGGAGGCAAAAGAAGGGCATGGTCAGATGCTGATGGCTGTGGTGTGAAGGTGTTGCTCTGCCTGGCATGGCTGGCTTCAGGGGGATGCTGAATCCCCCCCATCATATCTCAGTCTCCTTGAGTTCTCTTCAGCCTTCTTGTTTTGGTCTCTTAGCACCCTGGGGGTTGGTGAGTCACCTCAATTCAGACCTGACTTTTGGAGCTGATGCCACCCTCCGTCTCCTCCTGCTCCTGGCAGGGGTAAGACATGGAGCAGGCAGTGCATGACCTACAGAGCTGGCTGAAGACAGAGAGGTGCTCCAAGGCAGCGGAGAGTCCAAACTGATGCTGGTTTTAGTATCTTTTTGATGACTTGGTGGAAGTGTTGGTGAGTTTCTTGAGACCCTCTTGAGCTCCTGCTGAGGGCATGGCTTTCTGTGACATTTCGTTGTTGGCTTTTCAATAGGAAGTAGTGATGCACTCAGGGCTGACAAGGCAAGAACAGGCAAGACTCAGGCAATAAATCCAAGAATATGGTATTTAAATAATAATAATAATAATAATAAAAGATGAGACTTCTGGGGTGATTTCAGGATTTCTGTATGTTGGCTGGATTTGGGGCAGTTTTGAGCACCTTGCCCTTCACATGGGAGCAGAAATTACCCTGTGAAAACCCCTTCACCCTTTCACCTGGAGAAAACAGGACCTTGTTCAAGCCTAAATTCAGTTCTGGGTACTGAAGTTCAAGGGGGAAGGACCAGAGGGTGACTTGGTGGCAGCCTAATGACCTAGTCCTTCAGTGGGGTGACACAGAGGAAACCAGTGGACCAAAAGCATGTTTGTGAGGGCAGCAGAGCCAGGGTGATTGATCACTAGTGACCCCTGCAAGGCTTGAACATGAAACCTGGAAGGGAAAGGATGCCTGCTTCACCCTCCCTGACAAACTGAGCATTCCTCCTGTGATGCAATTGGAGATCCAAAGTCCAGCTGAGGTGTTTTGGGGCACTGCCAAGGGCAACTTCCCTGGCCCAAGGTCAGGATTTAACACTCCTGGCAGCACTCATTTTGCCCTGTACAGTACAGGGCAGACACTCATGTGCCACCACTCACTGAAACCCCAGCCAGCTGCAGGGGGTAGGCACAGCCAGCTGCAGGTCATCCCCAAACCTTCTGCAACTCCTATGCTCTTTTTTTTTTCCTTTTCCTTTTTCTTTTTTTTTTTTTCCTTTTTCTTTTTTTTTCCTTTTTCTTTTTTTTTCCCTTTTCATTTTTCTTTTTTTCTTTTCCTTTTTCTTTTTTCTTTTTCTTTTTTTTCCTTTTCCTTTTTCTTTTTTCCTTTCCTTTTTCTTTTTTTTCTTTTCCTTTTTCTTTTTTTTTCTTTTCCTTTTTCTTTTTTTTCTTTTCCTTTTCCTTTTTTTTTTTTTCCTTTTTCTTTTTTTTTCCTTTTTTTTTTTTTCCCTGGTAAATGCAAATGCAGGCAATTGCCATTTGGCTGTGGTCATGAAACAGCATGGTTGTACCATTCTCATTTTCAGTGGCCTCTCTTCCCTTGAAGGAAACCTTCCTAGCTATGCTAGCACCTGAATTTAAATGCTTTTGGAGACAAGCAGGATAAGTGACACTGTGCTGCATCTCCTGGTGAGGGGTTAGGCAAGGGGCAGAGCTGGCCCTGCCTGCAAGAACCCAGACAGGCCCTGCACATATTTCCTCTCCTGGAAAACATTGGGGTTTGGCTGGAAACTAAACACAGCCTGAGGCTTTTGTAAAGGCAAAACTCACAAGCTCCTGTGTCTGCTGGCTGCAGGTCATGGGATGAGTTTTGTATGCAGCTTTTGGAGCTTTCAGCATGTGAGCACGAGCCCTGCATTGTTTTAATTGTGTGGTGTTGGAACCAAAGTGGCTTGGGGAGCTCAGCACAGCTGGGCTGGTTCCAGAGCTGCACCTCTAGGTGTGTGGCAGGGCAAAGGCTTTCCTAAGGCACCTTGGTTAGTAAGCACTCTGCCTTTCCCAGCAAAGTGTGTCTGAGAGCTTTAGTGCCTTCCACTGAGAGAGATGCTGAACTCACCAGCACCTTGCTTTTCATCAAAACAATAATAAAAAAGGCCATGTATTTCTGATAATCAAATGTGAGATGGTGATTTGGGGGGGGGGGTGGCACTTTTCACACAATCACACAAACATTCAGGTTGGAAAAGACCCTCAGGATCACCAAGTCCAACTGATAACCCTGCTCTGCAAGGTTCACCCCTACACCATACCCTCAAGCACCACATCCAAACCACCTTTAAACACATCTAGGGTTGGTGACTCGACCACCTCCCTGGGCAGCACATTCCAATGCCTGACCACTCTTGCTGGGAAAAAGTTTTTCCTACTGTCCAGTCTAAACCTACCCAGCAGCAGCTTGAGGCCATTCCCTCTTGTTCTGTCACCTGTGAGAAGAGACCAGCACCAGCCTCTCCACAATGTCCTTTCAGGTAGTGTTAGAGAGCAATGAGGTCTCCCTTCAGCCTCCTCTTTTTCCAAACTAACCATCCCCAGGTCCCTCAGTGGCTCCTCATAAGGTTTATTCTCCAGGCCCTTCACCTTCTAATGTGCAATATCCTTTATTCAGTGTCTGCAACACCAGTGCCCTGTGACAATGCTCTGCTGAGGCCAATGCCAGGGAGAGGTGAAGTTGTCTCAGGTGTGGGTGTTTGGACCCTGGGGGTCTGGGTGGCAGGGTGGGGGGTGCTGGGATCCTGCAGTTCTTTGTTCTCAAATCACATTTGCTGCAGTTTCTATTTTGTGCATTTTCCAACTCCTGCCTGGCTGTCAGAGTGCCTTGAGGCTAGTGCAGAGTTGCCCCTGGGTCAGCTCCTCCTGCTGTCACCTGGTGTGGGGATCCTGGGCTCAGCCTGCAAAGTGCATGGGCTTCTCCTTGAGCTGGAGAGAGGTGTGCCAGCAGCACCCCCTGGCACCTGTGGCCTCAGCAGGGTGTTTGCACAGACATCAGAGACAGGGAGGTACATTTCATCGCTTGTCCTCATGATCACTGCAGTGTCTTCTGCTTTAGTTTGTCCTGCCACAAGAGCAGCCATGCCTGTGCTCAGGGCTGCTGCTGCTCCTCTCCTTATCATCTTGTTACTTTCTCTTTTGACTCACCTTCCTCTTCTCTTTCAGAGTTTCTCTCCTTGCAGTAACCTTGCAGTGCTTCTCTTCCTGCTGCCTTCCTTCCTTGGCTGCAAGCTGTCCCCTCTCATTCCCTCAAATGCTGAGGAGGTGATAGGATGTGCATGAGCACCTCCTCTTGTTGGTGACAAACCTGGCATCAGCTGCAGGGCAATTTACCAGCTGCTTTTGCTTGGGTTTAGTCTGTTTGGTTGTTTTTCTTTTTTCCTTTTGGTGTCCCTCCAGCTTGGCAGTGGATTGAAAGCGTTGGGCTCCCACCCCCCCCAGTCCTCCCTCCAGCTTTGGGAGCCTGCTTTTTCCTTTCCTCACCATTTGCCTCTCCATGAGGAGGATCTGTGGCAGAGGTGGGATCTGTTTCTCATTTCCATCACTAATTCATCAGGCTCAGGGGGAAAAGCCTGGTGTAGGAGGCAGGGTAGAGCTGCTCTCAGTGTTCAGGTTAATTGGGATGCTGGTGGCTTGCTCTGCCTCTCCCAGTCCCTCCCAGCACTGGTGCCTGTTATCCAGCTCACAGCTGAACCATTCTGCTTTGCTCCAAAGGGATTCACCTCTGCAGTCAGAGAAATCCTTCTTCCAACTCCAGGAAAGGTGTGGACCTCATTAGGAGCTGTTTGCATGCCAGAGTTCAAGGTGAATGCCTGAGAAGCCTCCTGTGGCTGTGGGGTGGAGAAGGATGTGGCTTTTTGATAGTGAGAAATACTCAGGTTCTTGTTGCTCCACAGCAACTGATCGATCTGTCCTAGATTTCTCTCCCCACATTGGGTCCAATATTTGCAGTGACAGGGACAGAGGTTTAATTACACTGGCTGGGGTGCAAAGGCCAGGGTTGTCACCAAGCTGATACACCAGAAGGCCCTGCTGCCACCCAGAGTGACCTGGGCCAGCTGGAGACGTGGACAGAGAGCAACCTTTTGAAATTCCACAAGGGCAAGTGTGGGGTCTAGAGCCTGGGCAGGAATAACCCCACGTAGCAGTGCAGGTTAGGGGCTGACCTGCTGGAAAGCAGCTCTGTGGAAAAAGACCTGGGGGTGCAGGTGGACAACTGAGATGTCCACCTGCTGAGAGGATGGCTGAGAGCCAGCAATGAGCCCTCGTGGCCAAGAAGGCCAGTGGCATCCTGGGGTGCATCAAGAAGAGTGTGGCCAGCAGGTCGAGGGAGTTTCTCCTCCCCCTCTGCTCTGCCCTGGTGTGGCCTCATCTGAAGGACTGGGTCCAGTTCTGAGCACCCCAGATTAAGGACAGGGAACTGCAAAGGGCTCTGAAGATAGTTAGGGGACTGGAACATCTTTCTTATGAAGAAAGGCTGAGGGACTTGGGGCTTTTCCGCCAAGAGAAGGCTGCAAGGGGATCTTAGCAGTGCTTATAGGTACTCAAAGGGTGGGTGTCTAGAGGATGGGGTCAGTCTCTTTTCAGTGCTGCCCAGTGACAGCACAAGAGGTAACAGGCACCAACTTTTGAACACAGGAAGTTCCATCTGGATGTGGAGAGGAACTTCTTTATGTTGAGGGTGGCAGAGCACTGGAACAGGCTGCCCAGAGAGGTTGTGGAGTCTTCATCTCTGGAGTCATTCAAAACCCTCCTGGACACTGTCCTGTGCAACCTGCTGTGGGTGAACCTTCTCTGGCAGGGAGGTTGGACTGGGTGATCTGCAGGGGTCCCTTCCAGCCCCTGCCAGTCTGTGATAATTCCATGCTCTGTGAAGCTTTGGCACCGAGGCAGCTGCAGATGTCCCTGCCGCAGGTGTAAGGGCAGGATCTACCATCGCCTCCTGCCACAGGTCGGCGCTTGGCAGCCCCTCTGGCCATCAGAAACGTCCTGGGAGCTCCGCCTGGCTTTCAGCTTTATTTTGTTGTTTCCCCCCCAGGCAGGTGAAATGCAGGGCCCTGCAAACGCTCGCTTTTTGTTGCTAGGCGAATAGATGAGTTTCTGCTGGGTTGTAATTCAACCTTCTTTGTGCACGACCCTCGGCCACCTCCTTTGCAGCGCTTCCAAACGCCCCTCCGGGCTGTGGCAGCCCCGCGTCCGCACCAGTTCGGCTTTCCTTCACTAGATGTCACTGTCTGTACGGAGAATTTCAGAAGCTGGCGGGAAGGATGATTAAATTAGGGGAAAAAAAGAAAAAAAACGAAGGAGGAAAAAGCAGTAAAGCTATTTGGAGAGGGTGTGTAAAGCGAGCAAAACCCCCTACTTTCAATTACATCCAAAATAGGAAGGTTTTCCTCTTCTTTTTTCCAACTGCAGTTTGCAAGAGTCATTCAGAGCTGCTGGGGAAAATGAGAGCCCTTTCTAAACGTCACCCAGGAGGCTGGTGGCCATCTCGCCCTCCTCTGTCCTCATCTCTGCAAAGCACAGGTGCTAGGATTGAGATTCTCTCAGGGCGCAGACTGAAAATCACAGCAAATAAGGGGAAAAAAAAAAAAAAAAAAAAAAAAGAAAGGTCTGCTGACTGCAAGGAAGGAAGGATTTCCAGCTCGTTTCTGGAGCTTCTTTTCAAAGCACAATATTCCTTTCTGTGTTGTGGAGAGTTTTAATTAACTCTTTCATGAAGCTGGCAGGGTGAATAAAGCAATGAGAGTGTGTGTGTGTGTGTGTGATGGGCAGGTTTTGCTGGCTGTGTTTGTGTTGTCTTAGCTGGAAAGGATAAACATTTCTTGTGTGGCATCATGCCAGTCTTCCTCCTCCTTTTGCTCCAGGTTTGGAGTCAAGACTGAGGATGCTTCAGCCAGCCAGTTATGGCACTAATGAATGGTTGAAAATTTCCCCCCAACGTTACATTGCCAGGCCAGCTCAGCTGCAAAGCAAATGGAAGCTGCATTTGCAAGCAAAACTACAATCTACAATGAAATGCAATGAGTATGTGCAAAATAGGCAATATTTACAACATTGACAGGTATTTATGAATATGTACAAAATAGGCAATGTTTACTATATTTACAGATATTTATGAATATGTACAAAATAGGCAATATTTACAACATTGACAGGTATTTATGAATATGTACAAAATAGGCAATGTTTACTATATTTACAGGTATTTATGAATATGTACAAAATAGGCAATATTTACAACATTGACAGGTATTTTTGAATATGTACAAAATAGGCAATATTTACAATATTTACAGGTATTTATGAATACGTACAAAATAGGCAATATTNATTTATGAATATGTACAAAATAGGCAATATTTACTATATTTACAGGTATTTATGAATACGTACAAAATAGGCAATATTTACAATATTTACAGGTATTTATGAATATGTACAAAACAGGCAATACTGACAACATTGACAGGTATTTATGAATATGTACAAAATAGGCAACATTGACAACATTTACAGGTATTTACAGCTGATAAACAGCTCCCCTGGCCAAAACCCAGGGGAGCCAACAACAGCTTCCCCCTCCCTGCTCCTTTCCTTTTGCCCTCTTGTACACAAAGGGACAAGAGAAAGAGCAGAAAGTTGTTTATTAGTACTTAGCCAAAACAAAGAACACAGCCAAGGTGAGCAAAGAGCCAGCAGAGACATCAGCCTGAGTGAGGAAGAGAGAGAGAGTTAGTATGTACAACCCCACTTCGTGGATAGTCTGCCCAATTGGATGGTTTAGAACTTGTCATTATTTTCCTTTTTACACCCAGTGGTGATTGATTTGAGGGAGTGGAACATCTTCCATACAGGGAGAGACTGAGTGAGCTGTGGCTCTTTAGCTTGGAGAAGAGGAGACTGAGAGGTGACCTCATCAATGTTGATAAATATGTAAAGGGTGAATGCCAAGAGGATGGAGCCAGCCTCTGCTTGGTGGTGCCCAATGACAGGGCAAGGGGCAATGGTGGAAATTAAGGCATAGGAAGTTCTGTGGAAACAGGAGGAGAAATTATTTCACTGTGAGGGTGATGGAACACTGGAAGAGGCTGCCCAGGGAGGTTGTGGAGTCTCCTTCTCTGGAGATATTCAAGACTCTCCTGAATGCGTCCCTGTGTGATCTGGTGTAGGTGATCCTCCTCTGGCAGGGGAGTTGGGCTGGATGATCTCTTGAGGTCCCTTCCAGCCCCTGACATTCTGTGATTCTGTGATTTCCATTCTTCTACTTTGTGTTCAAGATCTGTGGAAAATTTTCTAGGCACAGCCTGGCACTACCACAAGGATGCATTCGGCAGGGCTGGTAACGAGGCCAGCCTGGCTTCTGCTACTCTTTACTTCCAGTCCTTGTGTGGGTTTAGCATCACAGATGTCCTCAAAACGACAGAATTTACTTCCTTTAAGGGTTTTCAGCTTGGAGGAGAGTGTTGAGAGCTGGGCTTTGCTACACTGGGAATATTACTTCTTTTTGGTTTGGCAGGCAATGAAGTGTATAAACAGACTGCTGGGCCAGATCTGCCTTCGTGTTGCAGTGTGGTCTTTTTGTCTGTCCCCCCGAGGGAGGGCACACATGCACCCTTCTATGTTACACCAATATCCTCATGCAGAGGTGAGGTAAAAGCCTCACTCTCTGAGGGCCATTTGACTCACCCAGTGGTGAGGGTGCTGCAGCAGTCTCCTCCTGGGATGCAGGGTGACCTGCCACGGGGAGAGATGCTCTTGAGAGAGGTGAGCAGGCTGCACAAACCCTCTTCTGAAGTCTCCCCTGGGTGTTGCACCTCTCTTTGCCTGGCCATGGACTGTTTCTGCTGCCTTCTTGCTGTGCCATACATCAGCCCTGGGTGCAGAGCAGAGAGGGTTTGTGGTGTGTTGCTGTATCAGTGTGAGCTGAAATCCGCCCCCCCCCCACTGACAATAACCAGGCTAGCTCAGTCTGGAGAGCAAATGAAAGCTGTATTTACAAGCAGATGTACAATCTATGATGAAATGCAATGAATCTGTACAAATAGACACAATTCACCACATTTACAAATATATACAATCAACAGAAAAGCACAACCAAGCTCCCTTTGCTTACCCCCAAAGGGGACTTTCCCAAGGGGCCTCTCTCCCAGGGGCATCCTACCCCCAGACCACCTGGCAGAAAGCAGAGAAGTTAAGAAGCAGAAAGGCTGTTAACTTAGCTTGCCAAGGTCAGTGTGGTACCTTCAGCCAGAAGAGAAGCAGCAGGCAGACAGCCCAGCAAGGCAGCTGAGAGCTCAGACCCCGACTGCCCCTACTTTGTTTTGAGCAGTGGTTCTTAAACATTTCTATCTGTCCAATGGAAGTGTTTAGAGCAATCATTATTTTGCTTTCTTACACCCAATAGTGACTTAGTTACATTCTTTAGCATTCTCTGCTTGACCTTTGAGAAGAAAAACTAAAAAGACAGCTTCAAACCATCACAGTGGCACACTGTTTGCTTGTGACTTGGCTAATACAAACAGGAAGGGGCTGAGCTGGTCTCAGCTGCTCTCACCTTTGATCTGGTGCTTGAGTGCTGTGAAACGTGGAAGCAATAAACACTGCCCCCCCCCGCCCCCATGCAAATCCAGCAAGTGTCCTACCCAGTCAGTAAGGCCTTGAGTGGGACTTGTGTGCTTGAATTACTTCCCCTTGTGTGTCCGATGTAACAGATCTCTTCAGCAGCTCTGCTCCCCTCTTGGTGCAGGGGGAACAGAAACTGACTCCCTCAGGATGTTGCTCAAGGACCTAGTGATGAAGTGTAGTAGCTGTCTTGGGTTTTTTGTTTACTTGGATGCAAGCAAAATCCTTGCTCTGGTGCAAACTTTGTGGCTGTTGCTGAGGTGCATGTAGGGACACAAAGCAATTCCATTGTGTGTTACTACAATTTGTCTCTGTTCTCATATTAGCCACTTAGCAAAATTTTCCTACCCTGCTTTCATTAGCATAAAAGAGCTGCAGGGGGACTTCTACAGCAGTGCAATGAGCCATGCATCCTCTGAACTCACTCCTCTTTCCTCCTTATCTTGTTAAGGGCACAGCAGAGCCACAGATACCAGCTGCAGGCTGGATGTGCCCCACATCATTGGGGAACTGAAGGGTGGCAGGTTTTGTGCCTCAGATTTCCATGATGGGGTTCTCCTTATCTTGTTAAGGGCACAGCAGAGCCCCAGATATCAGCTGCAGGCTGGATGTGCCCCACATCAATGGGCAGCTGAAAGGTGCCAGGTTTTGTACCTCTGATTTCCATAATGGAGTCTTCTTGCAGAGAGCAAAAAATCCAAGGATGTAGTAAACAGCACGAGGGCTCCAAATTGTCCTCACTGTGGTCTGTGTGGTTCTGTTAAACCCAGAGAGAAATGCAGAGAGCAGCTCTGTGTCGGATGGATATCAGTTAATGCTTTTATGAAACATGCCTGGAAAAGCCTGGGGTGAAAGTAACGTGTGGGGAGGAAGGCAGCAGACAGGAGTGAGGAGCTGCCACTGCTTTTTGCACAGCAGTCAAAGGAAATGGAACAATGTTAATTTTATTTGGAATTCAGAATCAAAGGGAAAGCTGCCATTTGGACTAGAGATGGAAAATTGCCTGATTATCTTCACTGCCTCTGTGCCTGCATAGGGAAGTGCTTCTCTGCTGGTAGAAGCGAAGGAAAATGTAAAAATGAGAGGATGGAGAGGAGAGGAAAGATACTGTCCTTCCCCCACCCCTCCATACATGCTTTATATTCTGGTACCAGCATTAGCAAACAATATTGCTGCTTTCCAAAGCTGTTCTCCCACGTGTGAGGCCTCCCTGGGCAATGACATCAAGGCACAGTGGCTTCAGCAGCTGCACATCTGGATGATTTCCTTCTTTTCCACAAGTTCTTCACTTCTACCAGGCTGCCAGAGTGTTGGCTTGTTGTTTCAACCTCCTTATCTGTGAAATGGGACAACCCTTAACTTGTTTTGTAGAGGGCATGAGAAGGTTGTGGGGTTTTCTCTTTTTGATGCATCCAAAATCCAAAGCACTTCAAATGTTTTGGTTTGTTCAGTTTGAAGGAGAAGGAATGAAAGGCACAAGCACTTGCACTTGCACAAGCACTACAAGGGTAGTGCAAAATGATAGATCTGGGTGAGAATTTTTCTGAGCTGGCTTCCCCAGCTCTGTCTATCCATCCAGTTAATGAAAGCAAAAATGGAGAGAACTCCCCCAACCCTGGCAGTGCGACCATTTGTGGCAAATACATTTGATTTATTTATTTATTGCAGCTTTTTAATGGCAACATTCCCCTGCCTCTGGTACCAGCATCTTGAAGCTTTTTGGAAGGAGCTGGTTGATGTCATGTGAGTGGCTGTGAATAAGAGGAGAGCAGAGAGGTGCAGAGGGACAAATGAGGTCAGACAGCCCCAGCAGGGCTTCCTGCTGCTCTCTCTGCTGAGCAGGGGTGAGAGACCCTGCCAGCACTGTGCTCCTGCTTCAGCACTCCTGTCCTGGCTTTTCACTGACTGCTTTGTGCTCTTAAAGCCCACCCACAGGCTCAGCTGGGCTTCCACAGCCAAACTGTGAGCAAGCTGAGCTTCCTGGTCCTTGGAAGGCAGAATAAATGTCTATGAAGTGAAAAGCTTTAGTTTTTTTTCAGAGCATTCTCCCCCTTGTCCACCAAGCTCTGTGGAACTGGATTGCCTGGAAGGTGGCAGGGTGCAGTCACCATACTTGCAAGCAACACTTCCAGTCCTGACAGTCACCTTGTGGAGGTGACATTGCTCCCCAGCCTAGATCTGTGTGTAAGGATGGCCCAGCATGAGTGTGACCCTTCCCTGATAAAAGCCATTTCTTATTTTTTTTCCCTTTGTCCCTGGACCTTCAGGGGCTGTCACAAGCTGTGTGAGCTTTGCAGAGCATTGCACAAATAACCTTCAGCCTTTGCAAACCACTTGGGGCTGACCAAGTAGCACGGAGCAGGAAAGAAGGAATTTCTTCATGCAGAGACCTGCTGAGGCCATGGGGCTGCAGGAGCATGTGGTAGTTTTAGGCTGTACCTTTAAAAATTTTCCACAGATCTTGAACAGAAAGCAGTAGAATGCAGATAAATCACTATTGGGTGTAAAAAGGAAAATAATGATAAGTTATAAACAATCCCATTGGAGAGGTATCT
The DNA here is from genome assembly GCA_013399975.1 of Indicator maculatus. Lineage (NCBI taxonomy): Eukaryota > Metazoa > Chordata > Aves > Piciformes > Indicatoridae > Indicator > Indicator maculatus. The sequence goes on from VXBD01000595.1 coordinate 255,086, forward strand.
ACCATAAGATTTAGTTTAGGACTATCATTATTTTCCTTTTTACACCCAATAGTGATTTATTTACATTCTACTGCTTTCTGTTCAAGATCTGTGGAAAGTTTTTAAAGGTACAGCCTAAAGCTACCACAATATTTTCAACCCATCACATTACAGAGCAGCCTTGCTCTGACCCAGGCTCAGGCACTGGGGGTGGAACTGATGGTGATGCTTTTGCTGTTGCCTTAGAATATTGTCTGCTGGGTGCAGAGTGCTTCAGACCCCTAGGGTAAATAAGGGAAATAGTCAAGAAACAACACATATTTGGCACTGCACTCCTTCAGCCAGCTCTCCTTGTGCTCACCAATGCATGGCTCAATGTCTGACCATCTGCGCTTGGCCTGGGCAGTGGCTGGGGGGAGCAGGAGTTGCCTGGACTGTTGTGGGCAGGGAGTGCTCTGGCTGGAGATGGCTCAAAAGGCAGAGGTGGGGGGAAAGGAGAAAAAGGCAAGCCAGGTTTCTCCCAGGGTGCTCCCTCTTCAGCACACAGCCTTTTCATCTTCTTTTCTGCACGCTGTGGCACACCCGATGGGAGCTGCTGGGTGTTTGAAACCGGGAGGGTTTGCTTTAGCCTCGGTGACTTCTGGAGGACTCTGGAAGTTTTTTGGGGGGTTTATTCCCTTTCAGGAGCAAGGACAAGCCTTCTGCAGCTGCCTCCCCCTCCCTTGACTCCCCTCTACCAGCGAGCCAAGTGAATTTTTCGCATGTCCTTCATGGAAATAGCTTCTTTAATATCAGCTGAGCTTTTTACAGACCTCTCCGTCTCTTGGCGTTTCTCCGCTCCCTTATCTTGTTTACGAAACTGTATTATGTGAGACAAAACTCATTTGTTGCTGGGGAAGGGACATTGTACTCAATGGGATATTTACTGTGTACCTGAGGTATAATCTATCCTCTGCAGTAATCCAGACTCCACAATGAATGGGTATTTATTTACAATAATACAGCAGCCAGTCCATAGGGAGGTGTCATCGTGTCTGTAATCAATCCCGGAGCGAGGCTCCGGCTGCAGCACAATAAAGGGCTTTGCATTAAGTGATGAATTGGTTTAGTCTTCTCCTTCTGACTGTCATTTTTCTTCACTTGAAGATGCATTGCCTCCATTATGCGACCCTTGTAGCTGAGCATCAAATATCCACCGGTGCTTAAAAGGGAGCGGGTGAGATCCTGTGGCTTCCCCGGGCTGGAAGGGGAGAGAGCAGCCCTGCCCCAGCCAGCTGTGCTGTTGGTTGTGGGGAGTAATGGGTTCCAAATAGGTGAGTGGGTGCAGCATGAGCTGTGCCTGCAGTGAGGTAAGCAATGATTTACCCTGCTGCAGTGGGGTCAGGATGGAGCTAACATTGCATTTTTGGATTGATTTCAACTCAGAACCTGATGACAGAGTGGATGTTTTCCTGCTGGAGGAATGGACCATCCCTGAGACCAAAACAAGCTAGATGTATTTAAAAAGAGACATTTTTTGGTGTGCTGGGGTTAAACAACAGCAACAACAACAAAACCTCTGTCCAAACCCCCTGAATTTGGGTGCTAGGAGATGCAGTCGATACGTCTGTGTCGTAAACGTGTGGCTGGTATGGTCAGAGAGGGAAACCTGCCCCTTGCTCAGCAGCTGATGAGTGAGCTGCCAGAAAAGTAATAACCTGCTTTTTGAAAGCTCCTGTGGAAAATGCAGGCATAGAGTCACTTTGGAAGGCTCTCCTGGACAAGCTCTGGATGTCTCCCAAGGTGATGCTGCCTTGAGAGGGAGGGCTGGGCTCTCTGTATGCCAGCAGTGGGAGAGAGAGCAGGGTTGACTGCTTTTTTTTTTTTGGTCCTGTATCCTTCCCTCCCATGCTTGCTCAAAGCTCACGACACCCCCTGTGCTGTCACTGCCAGGTCATTTGCCTGAATCACTTGTCCAACAGGCCTGCATCTTCAAGATCTCCTTTAATGATAGAATCATAGAATTGTTTTGGTTGGAAAGACCTCTAAGATCATCAGGTGCAACCTGTTAAACCATGTCCTGAAGTGCCCACACGGGTTTTGGACACCTCCATGGCAGGTCAGGCTTCTTGTGTGTGCCTTGGTTTGTCCTGGCCATTGGTAGGTTCAAGGGCTTGAGAGGCTCTTAAAAGAAACAGGAGGAGGAAACATATCTGTGGTTTTAATCCTTTCTGCTCCCCTGCGATGCATGAGAGGAGTCTTGCAAATGTCCTTCTGTCTTTGTCAAATCCAAAACACCAGGGGTATGAAGTCAGCTCTTCCCTGTATTTCCCCCAAGGCAGCAGCAATGCCTGGGCTCTCAAAGGAGCAGCTGGGGTGTACAGAGACAGCTCTTCTCCTTGTCTCTGGGAGTTAGGGACCTGGTGAGGAAAACACACAAAACACTTGGCTTATGCTGCCTCCCCTTAGTAACAACCACTCGGTTCTCAGTAGGAGCAGCTGAAATAACAATCCTTCCCTTCTGCCACTTTGCCATCAAGGCTTCTAAGAGAAATGGAGCAGGTAGAAATACACTGAAACACTGGGGAGAAATTGGCAGGTTTGAAAGAGGCTGGAGAACATCCTTGGCACCCTCTTAGGCAGCACAAAGAAACACAACTGGAAAATTGTTTTTTTCCTTCCTAGGCTGCCTTTGAAGGACTTGAATTCCCCCAGGCTGCACTGTTTTACTGCTGTTCTCACTCCTGCCACCACTTGTATGTCCCTGTGGGCACCCCAACCCACCATGAGGGTACCCCTGTATTGGTGGAGGAGGCAGTCTGCTTTCCCTGCTGTCCCCTCCCTGGCTGCTGGAGCCTGTCGCTGAGCTAACATCAGGAAGAGCCTCCAAATCAGTTATTCTTCTGAAGTGGGAGTTCCCACTGGGACCTGAGCTTGCAGCCAGCAGGGGTGGGGATCAGTGGGCTGATAGTGCCAGCTGGCTGTGGAACTGCCTGCCAGACCTCAGGCTCAGCTACCACTTTCCTGGGCTTGGGATGAAGTACAGGCTGTCTGATGTGTGCAAGTACAGTGCCTGCTGCAGACTTCCTCTTGGTCCTCAGGCTGCTCCTAGGCTGCAGTCTGGGAGAAGGCTTTTTTCCCTCCTAGCTCAGCAGCTTGGGCACTGGGCAGTGCAGAGGTGGTGGTGCTGAGCCTGGGGAGGACTCAACCCCTAAGAGCTTGCACCCTGGGCACACTGTGGCAATGTGCTCAGCCTGTTTGTTCCCTGCTGCCTGTAGCTGTGGTGAGCTTCCTGAGAGTGCAGACAGATGGTGGTGGCTGGACTGGCAGATACCCATGCAGAGGGTGCTGCTGGCAACACCATCCTGTGGTCTTGACAAAAGCACATTTTCCTCCTGCTCTGGATGAGCCCTGGAGAGAACAGAGTCCTATGCAAGGCACTCAGGCTTCAGACAAGTGGAAAAACCCCATAAAATCAATAGGTAGGGAAACTGCAGATGCTCTGGGGCCAGGCACTCCATGTCACTTCAAACTGTCTGTCATCAGTGTCACTCTCCACTTGTACTAACACCACTAAAATCTAAACTGCCAGTCTGGAGCATCCTCTAGCTATGGGCTGTGACTCACCTGATGATTTCCAGAGCACATTCAGCTTTCACTGTAATGCTTTGCTTGAATTTGAAAGGCCCTTAAAGATCATCTAGTGCCACCCCTGCCCCTGCCATGGGCAGGGACACCTCCTGCTCAAAGGCTCATCCAGCCTCTCCTTAAGCACTTCCAGGGGAAGGAAGTGTTTAAGACCAGGCTGTTCATAGGCTGTTAAATCTTCACTCCCAACCACAGTATACTTGGCTCCATTACATGTGGTCTTGATGTGCCCAATTCTCTCTCAAATTCAGTCTTTTGAAGAGAGGGAGCTTCCCATGGCATGGCCATCTGGAGTCTTCTCCCTTTGGAAAGGGACAAGTAAAGCTCAATGTGGATCTATGAGGTTAATGCAGAGCAGCCCTTAGTGTCTGGAACAAGAGGACACAGTCTCAAGCTGTGGGAAGTTTAGGTGAGGAGAAAGTTCTTCACAGAAAGAGTAATTTGCCATTGGAATGTGCTGCCCAGGGAGGCGGTGGAGTCACCATCCCTGGAGGTGTTCAAAAAAAGATTGGGTGTGGCAGTTGGAGCCATGGTTTAGTTGTCAGGAGGTGTTGGGTATTAGGTAATAGGTTGGACTTGATGATCTCTGAGGTCTTTTCCAACCTGGTTGATTCTGTGATGTGGCTCCTGGCTGATATCTGCTGCTGATGGAGATTCCTCAGGTCTGATTTCAGCTTGGTTACTGACCTGAGAAGTGGCACAGGACAAATCACTCCTTGCCTCAAATTTCCCATTTATAGATTGGAATAAATATTGCCACTTTTGTTACCTGGTACTGTGACAGTGCTGTCATGAGAAAGGCTGTGTGAGACAAGTATTGGTTACTCATTTTCATTGCCAATCCCTTTGGTTCTGGGTTTGTTGCCTTTATAATGGGTTTGAATTTAAATCTGTGGTCATGTGTGAGCTTTTCTCTGGAGCTGTCTTAGGATGTTTGATGTAATCTATCTGGCTGAGCTCCCAGTACAGTCAGTGTAGGAAGCATCCCCTTAAAAGACAGGTGATAAATTCCAAACCAGCTGTGGTGGATCCTTCCCTGACCTTCCTATGTGTAATCAAAGATCCAAGTTGTCTTGCAGAGCTCTGTTCTTTTGTGAATCCTGTGCACTGGCACCTGCTGATGGCAAGTCCAAGTGAAGTCTCTTCCCATGTGTAGCTGTGGTGCTTTGAAGGTGGCCAAAAAAGTTGTTTGGAAAATATTTGCAAGATATGTGGAATTCCCATTGCCTGGAAAACCTTCTGCTGTAAGGTGAGGTAATAAAATGGAGGAGCTGAAAACTATCCCTTGCTATCTTGCTTACCCATCAGCTCTGCTTTCATCAGGAGGAGCTTTGCTTAAATGAGTCTTGATGCTTGTGTAGGATCATAGAATTGTCAGGGTTGGAAGGGACCTCAAGGATCAGCCAGTTCCAACCCCCTGCCATGAGCAGAGACACCTCACACTACATCAGGCTGCTCAGACCCACATCCAGCCTGGCCTTAAAAACCTCCAGGCATGAGGCTTCCACCACCTCCCTGGGCACCTGTGCCAGTGTCTCACCACCCTCATAGGGAAGAATTTCTTCCTCACATCCAACCTAAATCTACCCATTTCTAGTTTTGTTCCATTCCCCCCAGTCCTATCACTACCTGACACCCTACAACGTCCCTCCCCAGCTTTCTTGTAGCCCCCTTCAGATCCTGGAAGGCCACAATAAGGTCTCCTTGGAGCCCTGTCCTGTGTGTACAGAATGTGCTCAGCCTTGCAATGTCCTGTTCTTCAGTCTGCAAGCCAGCAGTTGGCATTTTGCTTCCACCTCTCTCTGAGCCATGCCTGAATCCTAACTAGGTGGCTGGACAACTTCTCATCTAGGTGAGATACCTTGAGTCACTTAGCTCTCTTCTTTGCTCCCTTTTGATCTCAAAGCAGGCTTTAGTTCTGATGCCTGGTTTGCCTTTGTGCCTGGCTCTCTCAGTCTATCAAAACTTAATATGATCATGGTCTTGTTTCTTTAGTGGCCTCTCTGCTCAGTGCAGCCACTTGCAAGCTTAACTTCCCTCTGATGTGTTTTCCAGCTCTGTCACTCAGCTGCCCTGCCTCCTCTACTAGCAATGCCTTGCAGTCAGCAAACCCACCCTAATTCACAACTTTTAATCAGTCATTCCTGTCTAAATCCAGTCTGTGGCTACAGGAACAGTAGCGAGTCACTGTTCCTGCTGCTTCTATTTTGAGAAAGGAAAAGGATGTGGAAGAGAAAGAGAGAGGAGATGCTGCCTGCATGCAGAACTAGAAGCTAAGGTCCTATCTTTTTCCTGCATGGCATAAATTCCTATTAAAGCAAAAGAGATTCCTGTCCTGCAGTGAGGAAAAAGACCTCAGGAGCTTTTGCTTGTCTGTCTGATGACCGTAGCACTCAGCAGGTCACTGGGGTCTCCATTTCACTTTGAACTGAGCACCTTTGACTTTCCAAAGGTGCTGAGGACTTCCACCACCCACTGACCTTACTAGGAACTGGAGGTATCTGTCAGGTCCTGATGCCCAGGTGTGGATGTCTGAGTGTTTGTGTTATCTACCTTTCTCTCCAGACTCACTCTCTTATTAGCTCATTTGTCTGCAGAATTGAGACAGCAGTAATTGCCTGTGGGCCAGGGGTGTTGTGGGGGTTAATGGCCATGCTACAAAGTGTGCTGATGATCATGAGCTCTGTGAGACCTGCTTACTTGGTAGGTCTTCAAATGAGACTGAACTCATGAACCTCTTTAAAACAGCCTTGCCTTGGGCTGAGCTCTGGCTGTGCCTGTGCTGGGCTGGCAGAGCCTGGTGTAGATGCAAGGAGAGGGCTTGCATATGCCCTTTGCATGGGACCTTAAGCATATAGTGAAGCCATACTGGTGGGACACAACCTTGTGGACACAGAGATACTCTTTGCCACCTTCTCAGGAAAGTTGCTGCTGTGCTCATGTGCCCATGCCCATGTACACAGGATGTTTTTTTTTTTTTTCCCCTAGCATGACTTTTGCCCTTTGTGGGTTAAGATGTGGAACAGATGAGATCTCTTTCCCTTGCCAGGCCACTGTGCACAGGCAGTTTGTAAAGCACAGAGATTGTGTTAGATGTGTTCCCACTGCAGCAGGCTTGCACAGCACAAAGCAGTGCCTGCTGCACTTCTGTTTAGGAAACCTGTGACAGAGACAGCCCTTGCACGGGCTGTGACTGCATCCAGCAAGGAGCAAACCCTTCCACCCTTACCAAATCCCTGTCCCATCAGAAATTTGTGGTATGGGTCCAGTCATCTCTTCTGTCCCTCTGTGGCTGGACTCAGGGTCAAGAAAGGTGTATTTAGTATTGGCAAGTGAGTTCCTTTGCAGATGTCATAGTGGTGCAGGACAGCTAATAGGCATCTTCTGATGGCTGAGGGGTAAGGTGTTTGTGAGACCTCCCCAAGACCGACGGTTTGGGCTAATGCAAGGTGATCCAGGGCAGGCTTTAAAAAGCAATTAGGCACTTGAAAGCCGTGGCAATTCCATACTGAGTTTGCAGCCAGCTCACAGAGTTCTATTTGCAAACACCAGACCTCCAGAAGGAGCTGAACATCAGCCAGACTGAAAGTAACCTGACCTAAAAGTGAACAAGCAGAATATGTGAGAGACAAGCGTGTAAGTAATGGAGGCCAGCAGCAGGGAAGCAAGGATGTGATTATGTTTGAAGTGGAAGCTGAACACTCAGCATTAGAGCCACCTGTAAGAGCAGGGGAAGGCAAGAGGTGGGATAAACAACCTTTAGGGATGCTGTGGACAATATGGAGAGGAACATGCTGCTTGCAGGAGTCACTGGTTCTTATTCATAGCTATCAGTGCTGGGCAAAGTGACTGCTTGCAGGAGTCACTGGTTCTTATTCATAGCTATCAGTGCTGGGCAAAGTGACTACTTGCAGGCCTGGCTTTTGATTTTGCCTTCTGAATGTTTGCTTTCTGGTCTAGAGGCAGCCTTACCTGCACAACAGGCAAGTCCTTCTTTCTGACACTTTGGTGGGCCGTTGGGAATTGCTAATGGCCAAGCTGTACTTTGAGCAGAGATTTATGATCACCTTCCCAGTCAATTAAAATTCTAGATCTTGCTAAGGCAGAATTCAATTAAGGTTAATTGGAGCTTCTGAAAACTGCTTTTCCAAAGGGAAACAATGGGGGGATTGCAGATCCTAGAGGGTTTCTATCACTTTAAAATAACTTTCATTTTTGTTCTTGCCTGATGCTGCTCTAATCTTCCCTCAAGCCCCATATTCTCTCTATTATCAAGCAATTCAAATGTTGATTTTTTTTTTCCCCCCGTCCTGTCATAATTTATCATTTTGACTTATTTGTTCTTTTTACCTCTTCTTCTGAAGGCGAGAGGGAGGGAAAAAGAAAACAAAAACCCAACAAAAAACCTCAACCAAACCCTGCAGAAGCCTGGAAATGTTTTTGTATCAGTCCCAGTGGCCTGACATGAAAGATCTATAGCCACTTCTAAGAATTTGACAGCACTTCAGCAACAATTATCCAGACAGGTACAATAACAACTCCCTTTTCTTTTGCTGTTGGGAAGGATGATAAGGGCTTTAATGAATTGTCAATAAGGATTAAAAAAGAATAAGATAAACAAAGAGCAGAGAGAGAGGGGGAAAAAAAAATCAACAACAAAACCAGGTGCAAATGAAACGCCATTAACATGCAACTCAGGTTTCCCATTCCACCCTAAATTTTATTTTCTTGGCATCAAGGACTATTGTGACAGCTCCTCGCACACTTGATTGAACCGGGAAAACACAGGGGACTGTATCTTAGTCACCGAAAGCAGAACGCGGAGCTCTCGGCTCGGCAGAGCAATCTCGCAGAGGGACGAACAATCCTCGCAGCAGCAGTTCGCTTGGTCAGAATTTGCAGCCCGGTGTTTACCGTGTGGGGACTTATAACGAAACGCCGAGGAGGAATTAAGGAAAA
>VXBD01000595.1:263955-324013 GCA_013399975.1 Indicator maculatus
TTTTTTATTGTAACGTTTCCCTCTCTTTGCGGGAGATAAAGGGAAGCAAAGCCGCGGGCAATTATTGTGTAGAAGTTAAAGGGAAAAGTTTGTTTGATAGGAGGTGATTGTGTAATTATACAATCGCCGAAGGAGAGGAACATGTAGGTGGATGCACTCTCTGATGTGTGATTACTAATGAATTCTCTGTATTCCTCGTGGAAAAGAGGCACAACTGTAAAATTAAATAGTCAATGCCTCTTTGATGAAAGGGTTTGCAGCCACTGATGTCCTTTATCAAAATACAGGGAGCTTTGAAGGAGCAGCAACTACAGCAAGCCTCAGCTCCAAGTCGTGCAATCTGCACAGAACTCTACAGAAGGCTTTTTTCTTGAGGAGATTTGTTTATAGCATTTTCTAGTAACAGAATCTTTCTGCCTGGGAAAGTGATGGGTAGGCTATTACTGGGAGGATACACACAGCTGCTGAAGTGATGGCCAGGACAATGCAGCAGGTGGGCAGAAGATACTAGACTCAGTATCACATTTGAGTGAGTTAGCAAGGGCTGACAGATAGAGACATTTTAAAAGCATCCTTGCTTGCTTAGAAAGGTGAAAAGTGCCATATGGCTACTTAGTGAAGCATTCATCCTACTTGACAGTCCAAAAAGCACTGGTGTGCACCTTCCCCTTCCCCTTCCCCAAAATCTCCTTTTCATGAAGCTTCCTTCTTATTGGTCTTGCAGTCCACGCTGTACTCCTAGGGCAAGAATTTGCTTGTTCAAGCACAGCATTCACCAGGAAAACAAACATTTGGGATAAAACATAACAAAATAGCTCTGACCTGGGAGTTTGGATGGGGGGCCAGGTGGGGTGATGACACCTGGCAATCAGATGCTGCCTGCTGCAACTAAAGGGAAGGGATATTGTAAGCACTGAGTCATTCCTTGAGAAACAGAGAGAGGAAGATGGCATTAAGGCAGTGGGTACCAATCCCTGGGTTGGCCAGTGGCAGAGGACCTTTTGAATGAGGGTGGGCAGGAATCTGTGTGTGTCCTCCTGCCCTGGTGTGGTCAGGTGGACTTCCTCAGCCAGTGTCACTGATGGGATCAGTGCTGGCAGGGTTATGTCAATGGTTGCTTCTAACAGCCCTCACACATTCCTTGGCTGGAACTAGGGTAGAGGACTCTGAGATTCCCTGGAGGAGAGAAGTGGTGAGTACTTGGATATTTTTATTTGCTGGAAAATAGCTGAGAAGACCTAATAATATGGCGCTCCAGCCATAAAATCAGAAATTATTCTCCCTGCTCTTATCTTCTGAGGAAACAAATTCCACTGCAAAGCCTTTCCTAGGCCATTTGAAAGCAGCATTGTTAAATACATTAAAGGCCACTTACTTTGAATTCAGGCACAGCTGAGGGACATGTTATGACTTTATAACTAAATGAAAGACCTAGTGAAAAGAAATATGCATTTTTGCTCAGACTGAATACAACCACTGCTGCCTGGGTAGATTATTCTAAAGGGAAGGATCCACGCACTGCAACCAGCCCATTGCTGTCCCACTATTGGGACACTGTGAAGATTTAAGAGGATCTAGTTGATCCTAGCATCCTTGGAAAATAATGGCAGCAGAGTTATCTGGCTCTATCTGTGACAGTCTCCTCAAATGTGAGAAAAACCAAAGTAGAAAAAGCTACACAACAACCCTCATGGCTGATGATGTGAAGTGAGAGGGAAAGGAACGTTGGAGTAATGCTTGAATAAACAAGTGGGATCCAGGTATGGCTCAGTGAGTGTATTTCCCTATAGATACAGTGTAAGGACCAAGCAGAGCTGAAGGGAGATGTTACACTGCACCCTTTGAGTGTTATACTGCAGCCTTTGAAGAGGAAGGAGCACAGGCAGGAGCCTGAGATTAACTACTGCAAGAGTGGGGATCAGGAATCTTCACCTCTTCCTCTTTCTCTGCCTTTTGCCTTTTGTTTTTCACACTGGAAATGCCTTTTTTTTTAAGCTTTCTCTCTCTCTTTTTTTTTTTTTTTTTTTTTTTTTTTGTTTTTGGGCAGGGGATTGTACTAGAGAGGCTCAGCAATGCTTCTGTCGTTCCAGCACATTTGTCTGGGATCACTCAGGATGTATTCGTGTCTAGCTCAAATTCCTGCTAGGTACTGCAAATGCAGAGAGATTATTTTATTATCCCTTTACTGCATGGTATATTAAAGGTTTCAAGAAAATCCAGCCAATTGATCAGAGAGCATGCTGTCCTTGAAAGGTATGATAGTCTTTCCAGCACATTCATCAACCAGGCAATTCAAGGCAGTTCCATGTTGGCATCAGATTTCACATCCCCAGGTTCATAACCACTGTTTATATCCACATTTATTTATGCTCACCCCAGCTCCTGTGCTGAGAATCTGGGATGTCTGCTTGCACTGCATGCCTGCTTGTGTGTGTGTGATTGCATCCAGCAGTGACTGAACCATTCTAGGTGTTGATGTAATGCATTCTGTGTTCCTTAGGCTCACCTGCTCCCTCCAAAACCTGGGGCAACTCTTTCCTGAAGGCTGGGAGAGTGATATCAACCCTACTGCTGTTGTTCAGTTTTTTGGTGTGCTCTGTGGCATATCATCAGGATGACGTATTCTTCCTCATCCCAAGCCTTTGTGTTTGTCTCCTTGTTCTGATTTTCTTTCTTTAAAGAAGATGTGATAGGACTAGGGGGAATGGAGCTAAAATAGAAATGGGTAGATGCAGATTGGATGTTAGGAAGAAAGTCTTAACCATGAGGGTGGTGAGACATTGGTAGAGGTTGCCCAGGGAGGTGATGGAAGCCTCATCCCTGGAAGCTTTTGCAGCCAGGCTGGATGTGGCTCTGAGCACCCTGATGTAGTGTGAGGTGTCCCTGCCCATGGCAGGGGGGTTGGAACTGGCTGATCCTTGAGGTCCCTTCCAACCCTGACAATTTTATGACTCTGTATATTTCTTCTGTAGCTGCCTATGGCCACAGGATCCTGTGCAAACGTGTCTGTAAGTTTGAAATTTAAACAAATTAACTTTTATTTGTGCAGCTTAACTGCAGGCTTCCTTTTCTAATAATTTGGCCTGAAGAAGATGGGTGTTTGAGTCTTTCTTAGTAGCTATCTCTATATTACAAGATATCCTAACAAGAGCTGCTGCACCTTTCATCTGATAGGCCTTAAAAATTTGTCTGGTTATTGAACACCAATTGCCCTGGAAGTATTTTAATTGGGAGACAAAACATATGCCAGTGATAAGCACAAAGTGAAATTTCCATGAAAATTTGTTCAAACACAGCTTCTCTTGCAGAACTCTTTGTGAGGGCTGAGTTGTCAGAGCAGTGTAAATGCATTTACAAGAAATTATCCTAATTCACCAGCACAGACAGGGATAATATAGGTCACTGATAGCTCCTGGTCTGAGAAAACTGCCATGAAATGTTGCACTGCAAATGGAAATTTGGGTTCTCTGCTGGGCTGTGTCCAGGTGCCTGCTGCCTGAGAATAGCAGAAGGTCTGAAAGATGGTTTGAGATCCTTAGGAGATGCCATGGATGTGCACCTTACAGAAACATCATGATTACATACTAAGGAACACCACAGGAGCAGACACACAAGGGAAGGACAAAGCATTGCATCTGTCCTAGAAACAGATGTAAGCTGGGGACTGATTTTTGAGTTACCTGCCTTCCATTAATGGTTTTTCCTTTTCAAAATCAAGTAATGTGAAGGTATCTGTTTCCTTCATATCTATCTTGATGTGTTTACATGACTATACCATGCTGGGCTGCATCCTTTTCTACCTTGTAACTGTGCATCTTCAGATTGATGTTAAATTATTTTCTCAGTTAAAGCTACCTGGACATTTCAAGATGATACTAATGAGGAAGAGATGGTTTCCTTCAGGATTTTCTGTTGTACCAATTTTTTTCAGTATGGCCACCCTGAAATGGCTCCTAATCTAAGGCAAACTTAAACAAAAAAGGTGGAGAAGGATGGCTAGCCAGGAAAAGCTAAAATAGAAGGCTGCGGGGACAGTGAAACAGGAATGAAGAGGATGTCATTGCCTAGAGGTGGTTTTAGCATGGAAGGCTTCCCTCCTTGGGTGGATGAGCCACCAGCCTGGCAGAGGCTGAGCAGAATCCCTCTCTGCAGCCTGCTCCTCATCCTGCTCCATGCCTCTGGGCAGTGCTCATGGGAGATGGTCCTGACTTGTGTTCATAGTTCAGTCCATCTTCACAGCTCATTTTTTTTCCTCCATCATTTGCTGGATACCTAATCAGAACTGGCCACTGTAGGGGAGGGGGTGACCCACCCCTTTTAGGACGTGCTACTCCATACCAGCGTGGCACAGTGCTGCCCAGTGCTCAGGTGGGCAGTGAGTGCCTGCTGTGAGTTAACGAGGGGCACAGCTATCTGCTGCTCAGGGAGGTTTGTTCTCAGGACAAAGCCCCTTCAGGTATAAATCTATGGTTTGTGCTTTTTTTTTTTTTTTCTTTCCCCCTTTTGCACCGTCAGAAAGCCGGGATTAATGCCTAGCGTGTATTAAAGAGCAAGCGTGAAGGCAGTTAATCACCTTGCAGCAGCTGTGGTTTGAGCGGTGTCCCCGGCTCCGCTTCTGAAGGACACTGGGGCAGTGTGGTAGAAAGGTGCTGTGAATGCCTGATGAGGCTTTGGCCCTTCCCCAAGCCTGGGCTCCCAGGCGGAGCTGTGGCTGCCTTCTGGAGAAGCGCCACTAGATGGCAGTAAAGGCCTGCGTAAAAGCGCCGGGGCCAGGATGCCTTTAACTCCGAGTGTTTGTCGCTTGGGGATCCTTGCGGGAGACCTTGATCATAAATCCCGCATGCAATAAGGGCTTCGTAATGCATCCTACAGAGTACATGTTGTATGCTATCAGATCGTATCCCCTATCCTGCCACTATTGTTCTCTCAGATATAAAGGTCCATTTCAACAGAGGCAGCCTTTTTCTTTCCCCTTTTCTATTTCTTTCCCCTTCAGCTAGTGTATTCCCACTGTTTAATTTCCTTTGAAAGGAATGGGCAAGCTAAGCCTTTAATGTGCAGTGACCAAGACATCTATGTGATGGTTGCAGGGTTGTTACTACGAGGGAGTGAGAATGGATAAGCCACAGTTTTGGCAGACTGGATGTAGAGGGTTATTCCCTGCCTGAAAACGAGCATTACCCTTGTCAAAAATGTATTCATGCTGATCCACTTGAGAGTGGCCAGGCACAGAAAAGCATTTTGCAGAGGTCTGCTTTGTTATGGGGAAATAGTGAAGGAGGAAATTGAAACTTGATTTTGCCTTGTTTTGTCATCATCAGTAGCTATGAGGTAGGAATTTGGATGTGAAAAAACAGGTGGGAAGAGAAACAGAAATTCTCCTCTGCCACGTGGTGACATGGTATGCTCCCTTGATGATAATGTCATATGGAATAAATTACTGATGCTCATGAAGGTGAAGAAAAGCAGACTTATGCCTGCCATATACCCACACTTCAGCCTGTTCTTATCACTCTGTTATTACTTTTAGCACATTCTGCTCAGCAACAGTAATGAAAAATAGGTGAAGAGCCATTAATGAGATCTCCTCCTTTCACCTTACAGGGGAATGGTGCTAAAGACAATGCTTGAAATTCTTGCTTGAAAACAGCCTTTCTAAATACATTGCTTACAATTTGGGATTTGGGAGCTGCAGTGCAGGAGGCAATTTTGGATTCTTTAAGCTTCTGTAAGATGCTGTTGATGAGGTTGGTGAGGGAATAGATGCAAAGGCAGTCACTGTTTGAATCTTACTGATGGACAACTGGGATGACAGAAAGCTAGAAAAGCCTTGGCTTGCACAGCCACTAAGGAGTGTTCCTTGTTATCAGCATGTGCTGCCTTGGATCTGAAATCAAAGATGAGGATCTCTTCAGAACAGGCTGTTTCATGGTGTTCCTTGCACCTCCTGCTTTTAATTAGCCCAGAAACGCCAAGCAGCTGGCATTGGGGGATCTCTTGGTGGGTATGCTCTAGTCCAATGCAAGCCAGCAACACTTTTCTTGTAGAGTTTGGGTGAGAAGATGGCAGGTTACCAGGGAAGATGGATTTGTGATGTGGGAGTGTTCTTCTCCCTCACACCAGAGCTTGGGTTATACTCTGGGACTTACTGGAATGTGTCTTTTAGCAGTAAGTGAAAGCTCAGTGTCTGCAGAAGATTTTGAGGGTGACTATTTCTCCTCTAACACATCATTCTTGTGACTTTTTGGAAGATAAGAAGCTTTAGTAAGATCTTCTCAGCTGTCTTTGAGAAGCTGAGAGGTCTCTGCATGGGCATGCTCAGGGCTGGTATGGCATGGGGCCACAAGTGGCCCATGGTGCAGCTCCCCAAGACAACCCCTCAACCATGGACCAAGGCCAAAATGATCCTGCTGATGGCACTGACTTGGTAGCAGTGTTTTCTCTGACTTGAACTACTTGAATTCAGATGACTTCTTCAACACTGTTAAGATTTTACTCCATCTGGTCTTGTCAGCTGCAGGGTTTTTTTGGTCAGCTAAAACCCAACTGTATTCCAAAACTCACCGCCTGGAGGATTTTATTGTGGGGTTTTATTTATTCAGTTATTTATTTTGTGTGTGTGTGTGATTATTTATTTATTTATTCATTTATACTAGGGATAAGTCCTACCCTCATTTGTTCCCAAACAACTCTGTAGCTTGGAGACATGGATATAACTTAATTTGCCTTTAGAATGGTAGCCTTGGAAGCCTTAGCCTTGACTTTGTGCTGTCATATTCAGACACAGAAAGAGAGAGAAATTAAACTTTAGATCCTCTTTCCTTTTTTTCCCCCCATTTTATTCTTTCCCTATCCTGCCTTTCTTTAGCCTTTCTGTGATGCTAGTGTAGAGCTAAGGTGGTCTCTCAAGGCCACCCTTTTTGTTACAATGACCTAATGGCAGGAGACTAACTCCTAACTGTTGGAGACTTCATGTCAGGGATTTTTGTAGGTTTCCATTGTCACCCTGGCTCAGTCCCTGGCCCGGGGCCAGAGCAGCTCCTCCCTCCCGAGGCTGTGGTGTTTGGATGGATGGGTGGGAGCAGGGCTGGCAGCTGCATGGGTATGAGGATGCTCCTGAAGGTGGTCTCAGAGTGTAGCCTGGGCACTGGGATCCCAGCTCAGCCTTTTCTGCAGCCTCATGTAAGAACATAAGCCTGAAGTAATGTGTCAACCTTAAGGAGTCCTTCAGATTTCACTTCCTTTTCCTTCTGTTCCTAAGATGTCTTTTACCCTTTCCTACAAGTTGGAGATGCTGTACTCTGTGGATGACACCAACCCACTCTGCTTGGAGGCCAATAGCTATTCTATAGCATTACTTTCCTGCTACCTGACTTTATGACTGATGGAAGCTTTCACCCACAAAAAAAAAAAAAATCTTTATTTTTGAGCTTGATGTGCAATTTGTCCCCAAACAGTTTGTGATGATCTGGAAAATAATCTCCCTTCTTTTTAGACACTTGGAATTGAGAAGGAAGCAAGGAGTGATTGAGACTGCTCCTATTCAGAAACCTGTGGTTTCTTTGACCTTGCAGCAGAAGGTGGTTGGGAAGGGACACATCAAGAAAAAATCAGGTGGTTGTATTTCAGGGTGCTCCTCCCATGAGTGAATGTGAGCATGGCTCCTGTGACTAGTTAGTGTTGCCCAAGAATTAGAGCATTACTTGTTGCCCAAGGTTTGCATCATTTTTGTGTGTTGGTGTCTTTCCTGAGCCCTGCTTCACTGGTTCCATGCCTTCCAGTGCTGTTCTTCAGTGAACTATACACACAGAGAACATGCAGCACTTCACAGCCCTCTGGCTGCCAAGGAAAAAAAACCTTTGCAGTCCCATCTGACTTGGATACATTTTAGTTTTCACAATACTTTATGCTGTTAGTGTGCTGTTTTGTTTTTTTTTTTTTAGCTAGGGAGATTGAGGAATATAGAAAAGGAGTTTCATGGGATGGCAGGGTTCACCACAAACTTAGAGGCATCCTAATTTTTCTGTTAGAAGTCAAATATCTGAGCTAGATTAGAGCTGTATTTTGCAATTTGAAATTTAATTGGATTTCTGCTCAGAAGAGGAATCCAAGTGAATGAAAGGGATCTCAGGATGTTCTTTTTCAAGCTCGAGAAATAATTGTTTTGATGAAATGCAAATCCTTGAATATTAGCTTTTTTTTTTTTTTTCCTTTTCTTGGTGAATAGTTGCTGTAGCCTTGCTCAGAAATAAGGCAAATCCTGTCAAACCCTTTCATTCCTCTCAGCTTTTACAGTTACCTTTAAACCAACGTAGGGCTCTCAGTCTGGTTAGTGCATAGAGAAAATGAATAAATTTGTCTCTTGTGTTTACTAAATGCATTTGTAACCACTGAGGAATGGCAACACTGCCATCAGTATAGGTATTGCTGTCCTTCTGCATGGAGCTGGGTTTGCTCAGTGCTGCTAGGTGGTACTGAGCTGTCCAAACGGACTGTGGTGATAAATGAGTCCTTTGGCTCCCACTTTGGACAGCTGTTCATCTTCAGCTACTCAAAACAGGAGGAAAACACTGAAGTTGTCTTGAAATGAAGCTTGTATTTTTCTTCTGCTACCAGTGGGTGAGCTCCCCTGTGGGAGTCTGAGCTCTGAAAATCACACTGAGGCTGCTTGGGCTGTAATTTGGGGGCAGCATCAGCAGCTGAAATCCCCACTTCTGTTTTTCCCCTTCTGGCGTGTGACGGAGCTGAGCTGCCTTTGCAAGCTGCACAATGAACTGGAATCAGGACACTGAAAAACTGGGTGATTTGTGCTGTTATTTATGTGTTGATTGATTGATGCATGTGTTAGTGTGTTTATGTCTGTCTGTATTTATTTTTATTTTCACATGTGATGTTTTTGTCAGCTGAACCCATCCCCAGCTCCAGTTCACTACGGAGCTGCACCGAACGTAAGAGCCACACTTAGCTGTATTGTTTGTAGGCATAGGAAGTTCCATGGAAACACGAGGAAAAATCTTTTCACTGTGAGGCTGATGGAACACTGGAACAGGCTGCCCAGGGGGGCTGTGGAGTCTCCTTCTCTGGAGATATTCAAGACCCACCTGGATGTGTTCCTGTGTGACCTGGTATAGGTGATTCTGCTCTGGCAGGGGGGTTGGACTGGATTTGCTTTCAAGGTCCCTTCCAGCCCCTAACATTCTATGAATGGCAGACAGGAGCTGGAAGACTTTAACTGGCTTAAAGACTCTAACTTTTGAGTGTCTAAGGCCAGAGAGATGTAGAGGACTTTTCTAGTTCCTACCCACTAGAGGCTCTCTTGCAGGCTGTCCAATTTTCTCTCCTCTGTTCTGCAAAGTTTGTAGGCATTTGCTTGACATCTCAGTAATCCCAGTGATGAGAGCTCCCTGCACTGTGCAGAATCAAGCCTTGCACCTCTGGGTACAGGCTTGTAGTGTGTCCTCAGGCAAAGCTAAAGCATACAGCTGTGGCACAGAGATATGCAAGAGAAACAACATAATTATTTACCCTGTAAGTGCTTGCTTCCCTTTGTGTTATTTCCAATATTCCCAACATAGTTTGCTGGTTCCCCTTGTAATACAAAGAAAATAACATGGCAGTTATAGTGAGCTCCTTCCATGAATGGCACAGAGTTTCACTAAAGTATTTCTTTTTCTTGCCTTCATCTGAAAGCCTAAACCCAAGCAAACAGTGTTTCTGTGACACAGTAAGAGAGCTGCTATGAGAGAATTTGTCTCTAGAGACTGCAGTGCATTCTCAGCTCTCAACCTGAGGCATTTTTTGCTCTCTGAAAGCTGTTTTTGTAATTCCTCTCCTGTCCATTCCTTTGCTTTTATGTTGTTGTAGGGCTCGATCCTACAGCAAACACTGATGTGGGAGGTGGATTAGCTCATGAACAGGCTCATGATTGAGCTTGGAGTGGAAATTATACACCTCATCAGACATGCATCCACAGCTGCTGGATTGGGTCTCTCTCCACTGAATAAAATACTCAGTCTATATAAACTGACACAGTGAGGTAAACCTCCTGACTTGTACATTTGTAATGCAGACCTGCAACAAAACCTCTGGTTTCTGCCCTGAAGATTTGCATTGCCTGGGATGGAAACCCCCTCACAGCTGAAGCAATCTATATTTTAAACAATTTCCCCTCATGTGCCTCCCAGTTAAAACACCATCTAAAGTACAGCTGGAAAAATCCTCTTAGAGAAAGAATAATTCCTCTTCCTTTCTACTTTCTGGCTGTTCCTGTGTGTTTTACCTCAGACCCACCTGTCCTCAGGCCCAGACAATGCTCCTGTGATTTCTGGATGCCCTTTGCCCGTGGTAGCTGCACTGGAGTCTGCAGAGCTTCTGCTGCCTCTGGAAATGTTTAGAAACGTTTGGTGGTAACCTCATACACAGAGAGTGCTGCAGTTCCTGCCTGAAGAGGGAATTACAGATTCACAGAGTGTTAAGGGTTGGAAGAGACCTCAAAAGATCATCTAGTCCAACCCCCTGCCAGAGCAGGAGCACCTAGAGCAGGTCACACAAGAATGTGTCTGGCAAGTTTTGAATGTCTCCAGAGAAGGAGACTCCATCACCTCTCTGGACAGCCTGCTCCAGTGTAAAGCAGGATGAGAAGAGTGATGGAACTCCATAGACAGGGTGATTGAAAGCAGGCTGTGGTGGGAAGAGGGGATTGACAGGAAGATAATGAGAAACAAGCCTTCAGCTTTAGAGTTCTTCATTTTATACTTGATTTCTTCTCTTAACGCCTGTGTCATGTCTTATTTTTGCCATAGCCATTTCACACATGTGAGAATAGAGGCACAAATAAAATGGCCAGGAACTTTCTCTGTGCCAGGGCTGGACACAGAAACCCCAGCACCCATCTCCTGTCTATCCCTCAAAGTCTGTGACCCCAGAATTGGAAGGGAATGGCAGCTGAAGGGCAGACACTCCACTGTGTGGTCCTGTTTCTCCAGGACTGCATTGCCACACTGCTGTAACCACCTCAGCACCAGCAGGCCAGGCTCGCATCCTGTGCTGTTTAATTCCTAAAGGATTGACAGGGACCTGCAGGCTCTGACTGGGGCTTTACTTCTGTCCCACCACACAGAGTTTCCTTGTGTGAGTGTGATCAGAACTGCACTACCCAGCAAAACCTTGCATCAGATGTGCTGGTGACAGCCTGGCTGCAGAAGGCTGTTTTATGCAGGAAGGGCAGGATGTGATCTAAGGAGAAGAAGGAGGTGTGATGGAACTCATGAATTTTCCTTCTCCCAGGGGCACATGAACCTGCAGTTGATCTTAGCAGGCACTGGAGGGAATGAAGTAATCAAAAGTATGACTGCCAGGTAGAGCAGCCAGACTCTGGGCTGTCTGTAAACCGAGCACTAGGCTGGGTGCTGCGAGCGCTGCGGCCACAGCAGCGTAGAGCTCAGCTCTCAGGGCTGAGGGGTTTATCCTGCTTGTCAGGAGGGTTTTTTGCAGCTGTCCTAAGCTTGGTGGTGCTGCAGCACCACGGGAAGCTATTCAGCACCACACAAGGATGTCCTCTCAACGCTCTTTCAGCCCCGTGTGTCACCATGCCATACCCACCAAGGGTAAGGTGTGGGGTGCAGTGCCCTGTTGTATTGTGGTGTTTTTAGGCTGTACATTTAAAATTTCCCACAGACATTGAACAGAAAGTGGTAGAATGTAAATAAATCACTATTGGATGTAAAAAGAAAAATAATGATAAGCTCTAAACAAATGCCATTGGACAGATTATCAGCGTAAGTTAGTTGTGTAGACTAACTTTCTCTTTTGCAGCTTCCTCGCTCTGGGAGACACTAACTTGCTTCTGCTTGGCTTTGCTGACCTTGGCTGTGCTCTTTGTTTAGGCTGAGTATCCTAACAAAACAATTCTCTGNCTCATTTGGTTCCAGCTGGGCTGGGCTGGCAGTTTAATGTTGGGGGGAATTTTCAACCCCCCACATGTATCTTCAGCATCTCTAAATTCCAATTCCAAGCTTTGTTGTTGCTGCCCCATCAGTAAATTGACCCAACAGGTAGCTAATGGAGAGGCCAGGCAAAGGCTGGCATCCAGGACCACTTCTACCATCTCTCAGAAGAGTTTTGCTACATGTTAGCAGAGCAGGGGCTGGGGAGTCTGACCAGTGAGGAGGGTCCACTTCCAGTACAATAGAAAGATAATCAATCTTGTTGCAAGCTTTTGTCTTGGCAAAGATATTTAGCCATCAGCCAGCTGGTTAGCTGCCTTAAGGCCACCTGTTTGACTGAAAAAAAATAGAGAATCAGTTTCTTTCCCTTGCAAGGGGAAGTAGGGAATATTGACTTGTGTGATAATTTTGGGTGGATGATTAAATTTGGCCTCTTAGGCCCTGGCTGAAAACTCAATTCAGATGGCTAGTTTTCTTTTTCATACACTGCTGAGCAATCTTGTGTTCTGCCACCACTAATGTTCCTGATGTTGATTGTCCTTTCACTTTAACAAAGCACATTAATGCCCAGCCTGCTCCCTGTTTCCTGTGGCTTTGGGCTCTCTAAACATAATGAGAAGACTGCTCCTGGCTTAAGCTAAGGATACAGAATCTACCCTGAGACAAACTGGCTGTCTACCCCCATAAAGTCACATACTGAAGTTGCAATGGGTGCAATGAATAGTCAAGTCAGAAGGATTATAGCTTTTCACAGTGTCACAGTACATTAGAGGTTGGAAGGGACCTCCAGAGATTGAGTCCAACCCCCCTCCCAGAGCAGGATCACTTAGGTCTGCACAGGAATGCATCCAGGTGGGTTTTGAAAGTCTCCAGAGAAGGAGACTCCACAGCCTCCCTGGGCAGCCTGTTCCAGTGCTCTGTCACCCTCATGTTGAGGTGAAATCTGCTATGTTCAAGCTTGAACATGTTGTTTCTTGTCTTATTAGTGCACACCAATGACTGACTTAAGTTGTTTTCAAATATTCCAGCTAAAGCTGTCCAGATCTTGGACACAGTTTTGGGGAATAAGAAATTTAGTGCTGGAACAACCTACATGAATGATAGAACTGTGGGATAAAACCCCCTGGAAACAAGAATAAGTAAGGTAGGAAAGACAATGGTGAGAAAGGGGAGAGAGGAGATGAATATTATATTCTGTGGTATGTTTCCATGGGTATACACATGCTGAGGAGTCCAAATATCAGTGTGAGAGCAACTCTCCTGAAATACAGCAAAACTGAACACTGATGGAGGCAGCTGATTGCCTTGGAGCCACTTGTGCCATGTTACATATGCCTTCCTTATTGCTTGATGGTGCTGCACAGACTGATAATACATGTGTTTGACACCCAGGGGAAAATCAAATTGCACCTTTAATGGGTAGTGCTATTATGTGTATTCTTTGCAGTCTGACCCTGTTTTCACTAGGATCATCAGACTGCTTCCTTAACTGATGTTAAGTAAATCATTAGTGGAGAGTGTATAGATTTGCTGCACCAGATCTTATCTTTTTAAGAGGTTTCTTAAAAAAAAAAAAGCCCCAAAAACACAACAAAAACATAGGGCTTCATTTCAGTTGTGCTTGCAGCAGTGGAGCCTTCTTATTTCCCTCAGTTAATGAATGCAGGCACTCAGAAGGTGCTTTTGGGTGACAGATTCAGCGAAGAGCATTCATATTATAAAGGGATCCTGAACAGCAGCAAAGGCTTCTGAAGAAAAGAGTACATAAAGGGCAGTTTGGAGTGCATTACCCAAAAAGTAGCATTAGGAAGTGAGCTTCTGATTGCTGAAGATACACTGCTGGATGGTTTTAATGGAGCTAGAATGCAGCTGAGTTAGGGTTTAACAGATAAAGCGGATATAGATAATAGGATTAGGAAATAAGAGAAAGATAAATTTGTATGCTGTAAAGCAAAGGCCTTTGCCCTTAGCAATGCTTTCTTGTTCTGGAAGCAAGAAGTAGATGACATTTCAAATATTGTCTCAAAAGAAGGCAAGGGCTGTGGAAGATCTTTAAGCTGAGCAAGGGTGGGGAGGAGGCAATCTGCGTCGCCTTGCAGAAGTCTTATTTGCTGCCTTTAAGTGGGCACGTTTGAAAGGCATATTTATGCAGCAGGCAAAGGTGTGATTACAGCACAGGTAGGTATAATGTAGATTTAATTCTGCCAGCCATAACCTCTCTAATGAAATTGTGCAGAGCAGGCTTTAGTATGCGCTGTGCAGCTGGAGGATAAGCCCCTGCAGCAACCTTGAACACATGCTCCAGTTGCTAGGGAGTACTACTGCATCTTCGTTAGCATTCTTATCTAATGATGGCCAATACCTGTAGCCATCACTTTGCCTGTATCAAACCAATATTTTGCACTGGCATGAACTATACAGAGAATGGAGAGATACAGACTGCATCTCCATATCTCTAATGAAAGATGAAAACACTTAATTTCCCTCTTCCAGCCTTTGAACCTAGCTGGAAAATAAATCTACGTCTGAAAGAAGGAACGCACAAGTGAATGAAATTAATTGTGGGTTACACTCAACAGGACAGATTATTATAATACATTACACTAGGTGCCTTTTGTGTTGCTGGTGGTGCCAGGAAGTTGCATTTAGTGTTTTGCCTGATGTATCACAATCATCTGATGTGCAATGTAAGTCTTCAGTCATTAGAGGTGAAAAACTAATGGATAACAGCGCACAAGAGGAGACAGTTAGCTGAGTTGTGACCAATTTGTGTAGAAGAGTTTGCAGCTGCAATAAATACTCTGATAGGAGTATTTATGACTACTTGTTGCAGAATGTGAGCTTACTCACACAAGGCAAGAGCAGTTTGTAAGATTTGTAGGTGGTCAGCCAGCCCTCTTCTGTGTACTGCTGGAGAACAGTTATCAGGGGGAGGCTGTGACTATCATAGGTTTGTACTTCACAAGCACCTAGTAGAAATGAGCAGAAATCTGCTCATATAGTCTGACAGGCCAGCTTTATTTCCAAGGGAAATAACTAAGCCATTGTTATAGGAACAAATAATAAACCACAAACAGCCAAAGCAATCCAATTGTATGGCTGCACAGTGGAGCTGTAAACGTGAGCCTGGCCTGCTCACTACTGGCACACAAACTTGAACCACTTCCAGTCTAATCCAGGCTGCATTAGCAGCCATTAGGGTGATGGCTATAGCTGGGATTATCTTTATGATTTAGGAATACCTTCCTGGCAGCCTTGTCCTGGCAGCCTCCCCTTTGGTGCTGTTATCATGCTTCTTGCCCTGTCAGTGTGTGGAGCTGATGAGCAGCCCTGTGCCACTGGTTGGTGCTGGGCAATGATGGCAGCTCCTCACATCCCTTCAGAACCACACTGTGTGTTTTATCACATCTGGATAGGACAGTGAGGTTTGGTAATCAGCTTTACTGGGATGCCCTGAATCATAGGCAGGATTTTCAGCTCTGCCTGAAAGATTCAGCTGTCCTAATGAAAGCAATGAGATGATAGGACTGACTGGGGATGCTGATTTTGATTTGGATGATTACCTGGTTAGCTGAATGTAAGCAGAGAGGCTGTGCCAAGAGAGACTGCCTCTCTAAGATAAGCACACAGGAATGTATTTTCAGTTGCTGAAGTTGCCAGGTTGTGATTTCAGCAGGTGGTTTTGCCCTGGTTGCTCTTTCTTTCTTAACTTCTGGCAGTTTTTGTATAGGGCTCACTTGCTTTACTCTGCTTTTCACCCTCCTGTTCTTTTTTTTTTTTTTCCCCCCAGATGCAAAGATGAACAATAAACATTTTAGTCCTTTAGTCCCCCCCCTCCAACTCAGGTTGTAACCAAGCCTGGCACTGAGGCTTACCAGGACTGCAAGAAGAATTGAGGTCAAAGCACATCACATCTTTTCATAAGGGGTGGTCACAAGCAGTAACCATGAGGCTGGGGAGTCCCCAGCAGACACCCATTTTCTGGCAATGGGCATGGGTGAAGGCAAGGCAGAGACCTTTCTTCTGTGGCTGAGACAGCTGTGCATTGCTGTTGGGTACAGCTATGGAGGCAAGAGAAAACCCTCGCTGAAGAAACAGCAACAGCTTAGAAACTGAACATCAGGGAACCCAAAATCTATTGGCAATACTCACTGCTTCCTGATTGAAGTTCCTTTAAAAGAAATTCAAGCAGATAAACAAGCCAAGAACCCACTAGACAAGAAAAATACACTCATGCGACCTCACTTCACATATGTCATTAACCACTTGAAAGAAAAATCCACTGAGTTTCCTCACAGCAAAGGAGCATAAGTCTGGGGCTCAGCCAGCTGAAGCCATGCTTCATGTAGCAGGATTGGACAGTAACAAATCCTGGCCAGCAAAGCTTTCTTTCTTTCTGAGGTAGTTTTTAAAAACAAATGGGTTTTCCTTAATATTTTACGTGAGAAAGTAATATTTTGGGATTTGTACCCAGCAGCCAGTTGTGTTTTATTTTTACTGTCATGTGTGCCTGGGAGCACAGCGCAAGCCTTTTCTCTTTGCCACCCAAAAGGTGTTGCTGGGGTGAGAATGATGGATGCAGCAAAGCCCAGCTCTGAGGAAGACTGTGTGATTCCAATCTTGAGATTGTCATGAGGAGATAGGATTAATTCCCTGCCCTCTTGTCATTACAATTTGCAGTGCTGGAATGAATCTGATACCACGAGGTGCTCTTGTTGCAGTCTGCATCTCAGGCTCTGGAACAAACAAGGGGAGCAAAAGGAAGGCAAAATAGTGATGAATGTTAGAATGGAATGGAATGGAGTGGAATGGAATGGAATGGAATGGAATGGAATGGAATGGAATGGAATGGAATGGAATGGAATGGAATAGACCAGGTTGGGAGAGACCTCCAAGATCATCCAGCCCAACCAATCACCCAGCCCTAAGCAATCAACTAGACCATGGCACTAAGTGCCTCATCCAGTCTTCTCTTGAACATCTCCAGGGATGGTGACTCCACCACCTCCCTGGGCAGCACATTCCAATGGACAATCACTCTCTTTGTGAAGAACTTTCTCCNTTGCATGAGTGTTGAGAAGTCAGTCCTTAAGACCACGTGCTGATTTGAGCTCCGACTGGAGTTTAGGAGCTCAAATGATAACAGATTGAGATTCCTCCCCCCTCCCTTATTTTCCCCAGCAAGGTAGAGAGGGAGGAAAGAAAAAAAAAGGGGCTAAGGCAGAGGAGAAGTAAATTCACGAAAGAAATAGTCTGGAATCGGGTTGGAAGTAGAAGAATTAAATTTAAAAAAAAAAAAGAAAAAAAAATAGTAGTAACAGGGAGGGTCCACAAAGGTAAGGAATGAGGGTAAATGGGAAAAATATGCAAACCCAAGCCTGGATGGCCTTGTATTCCCCTTGGATTCAGTTGGAAGAAGTAGGCCTTGGCCACATGGTCAGTGCAGGAGGCAGCAATGTTCTTTGCAGCAGATGGGGCAGGAAAGAGAGCAAGCAGGGAGATGTCCACCCTTTTATAGGCTTGCTGGACCCGAAGGGGGAGTCAAATAGACCACCTTTGAGCCAGGGGACCCCTTCCCCTTGTGGGGAAGGAACCAAGTCCCACCTGGATTAAGTTTCTTTTGTCCACCCTGGGGGCTGGGTTCTTTCAGCTCCATCCAGGATGGGGGTAACCCAGCACAGACCAGTATAATAATGTGAAGGAATTAAAGGGTCTGTTTCCATGTGGGGTGCTTGTGCACAGCATGCAAATGACACATGAACCTGATTAGTATGGTAAGAGACATGGCTAAGATTGCAAATGTGACCACCCTGATGAGGCTGACTGCTGGGTCATCCTCTGGGAATGTAGGTGGTTTTGCTTAATCAGGGGAAATAATGCCCAAAATAATGCCATGGCTTTAACCAAAAGCAGAATAAGGACCAGGATCTTGGTGTGTAGAAAAGGAAGTTTTGAGTACAGGAGAGAAAAACACATCCTCCATGCTCTGAATGTTTTCAGCATGTCTTCTGCCTCAGCCCAGCTCAGTCACCTGGTGTGGGAGTGATGATGGGATTTTAAATTTATCCAGCAAAAGGCTTGGGGTGAACTTCTGGGGATAGAAGAGGAGGCAGATGAGAACCATGTGGATAGAAACTGAAGGAAAAATCTTTGCTAAGCATTTGCACAATTCTGGAGGAAACTTCATGAATCAGGAAGGAGATTGTTCCAATCCTAGGCACAGACTGAGACAATGAGGCAAGGTAAGACAGCTTAGTCTAGGTGGAGGATAATCTTTTTTCTATTTATGCTGACCTGCAGTTGAGTAATTGCCCATCAATACGGAGTTTGATGGAGTTGGCATTTTGAACCCCCTTTGTATGCTTTTTTGCTTCAAGAAATATTAAAGTCTAGATAAAATTGGAATAGCTGCCTGGTAATGAGATCATTATATATAAATACTGAATTGCTCACAGGGGGTATAATGATTCCTCAGCCCAGGTATACAGCACATAGCTATTAACTACTAAGCACAGCCTGCCTTGGAGAGAAGTTTCCAGTGCTAACACACATAAACCCCTTCAGCTTGAAGTTCAAGTCACAGGATATGAATGACTGGGAATATGTTATTTACAGCTTGTATTAGGAGGTGGAATGAACTGGGGCTGGTTATTTACTCTTCATGTGGAGTTCTAAAGAATTCTGACTGACTGAAAAGACAAAGAAGCAAGAGAGGGTGATGGTAAAGGACAAATCCCACATCTACTTGCTGTGCAAAACCAGCTTCCTTTCAACAGCCATCCCCTTTGCACAGCAGCAGACGTGCTGTAGGGAATTAACAGGTAATAACAGTTCTGCCTGAGATGGATCTCTGGTGAAATGTGCTGTGAAACCTGAGTCCCTCCTGTCTCCCAGCAGCAGAAATGGTGCTCAGTGCCCGTGCCTGGCCAGGGACTGGGGCAGAAGCTGCCCCTCCTGTGATGGGTCTTGCACATGAAGCCAGTTGTGGCTGCTGAGCTGGGCTGGGCAGTAGATTTGATGCCCTCATCTGTTACAGGTTTCTGAAGTGATTTTGTCCCTAGCTTGCAAATGGATAACTTGATGTAAAGAGAGATGAAGCCCCCATGCATCTTGAGTCCTCACCTCTGAGATAAAACCATCAAAACTGTCTCAGAGAGGATGAGACTAAGTGCATTAAAGATTATGAGTTGTTGAGGTATGAGTATGGGGGGGTGTGAGTAAATACTGATGACAGATTCATTGCTTCTTGTGTCTATAGGGAGAGTATAGGGCCAATAAAAGTAACAGGCAGCTCTGGACTTGTTACCACGGTGTAGGTGCTCTGTCTCCACTGAAATCACCTGAGTTACAAGTAACAGATAGACCTGGTGCTGTTCGTAACTCTGAGAGCAAACATGCCCTGTCAAAAAACTCCAAGTCAGCTGCATGCAGAAAAGCTGCAAGAGAGGCATTTTCTTTTGAGATGCCGGCTTTGGTGACCTTATGTAGGTCCATGTGTTGGAACTGATATCCCAATATGCCTCTGAGCTTCAGAGTTTCTGGTTATCATTTTGGTGTGCCAAAAGACAAATCTGGGAGGTAGTGTTTGCTGTCTGCCACACAGGCTCTGCAGGATGTCCTCTGTGTGTTTCCCCTGACGTCTAGGATTGTTTTTTCCCCTGATTTGATAAAACAAACTGTCTCTGTATGTGTTAGAACAAAACCAGGCCTGGAGAAAATGGATGAAGTATGCATCTAAGTTGGATGAGTTGTGCAAGCCTTGTCATACCAGTAAAATAGACAGCTGCCTAGAATGACAAAGTAGCAGAGGTACTTGGGTGACTAAAGGCAAGGAAAGGCAAGACATCTGTCTGACTGTCTTGAGCTGCCAAACTCCTACACCCAGCCCTAGGGACTAAGATCCTGCTGTCACTGTCAATATAAAACTCTTTAGCCTGGCATTTAATATGCCTTAACCTGGAAAGCTATATTTAATCTAATAATCCACTTTTTTTTTTTTTTCTTGTGTGAAATAAGTGGATTTCAGGATCACTTGCAGCTGCTTGGCATTATGGATGCAGAATGAATTTATGTCAGCAAACTCAAAGTGTTTGTAGGACTCTGCTCCTCAAAGGGAGTTGCTGTCAGCCTGCAGGAAGGAATACTTAAAAAAAAAAAAGAATTGTAGTGGCCTGCTTCAGGTGGTGTGCCCCACTGCAGTGGTGACACAGGTACAAGCCACCCTGAGCTGTGTGAAGGGAGGGACTGAAGAACATTAAGGGATTCTTTGTAACTTCAGAGGCATCAAAAAGGCCATGGCTTATCCTTAGCAGAATCTTGAAGGGTTTCCTTCTCTTTTAATTTCTTTTTTATTCCTTTTTATGCTATCTCAGACCTTCTCAATAGACTTGCTTCAAAGTCTGAAAAATGAACTTGACCCCTTGTGGCAAAGGCTGGGCTGGGCCAACAACAAAGTTTTTTCTTTGCTTCATCCTGCCTGCTTCAAGCTCTGTTCAAGTATAAACCCACATCAACGGGTTAATGGGTTATTAAAGCATTCTGCTTTTCCTCTTCTGTCTGTTCTGGAAAGCTTAGCAAAGTTAATTAGGCTACTGTAAGGATTAGGAAATGTCATTTTGTGCTATTCCCCTGGCAAAGTGAAATGTGAGGCCACTGCAGGACATCCTCTGCCCTCTCTGCTAAGCTGCTACATGCTATACCTTCTCCTCAGCTGTCATTTGGTTCACCCACCTTGGAGCAGGGGAGAACTGTCCTTGCCCTGGCTCTGAAGAGCTAACACACCCCCATTATGCTTCTGCTGCAGTGCTCAAGTCTTGGTTTTACAATGCAAGAAACTCAGCACTGTGCATGCCCTTATCACTTTCTCCTTCTTTCCTTCTTGTGGCTTTATATAAGCTTCAGAGGCAATTTGCTGTGAAAAAATTAAAGTCACTTATATTGGTAATCCCTTAATAGCCCTTCCTTTCTGTCCCCTCCTTTCTTTTGAGAGAGGTTTGCATTGCCACAGAACAGCTGCTGTGGCCCCTGCTTTGGTTTTGTTTGCCTGTTTATTTGCCTGACATTGTCCCAAAATTAATTGTAAGGGAGGTAAATAGTGTGAGGGGAGTTCTTTGGGATTAAACTATGAAGAGATTTCAGATTCATGTATTTAGCTTTCTTTGCCTGCTGGAGGAATTGAGGTCTTAACAGGCAAACAGCTGTGTTCCAAGTAAATTAAAAGCCACTATCTGACCTATGCTCATTGCAGAGTTAAAATGTGACCTATCATGAGCACAGTGTTTTCTGGTTTTCTCTGTTACCACAAGGTTTTTAATGTATCTATTTGGATATATTATTTATTATCCTCGAGGCTTCTCAGAAACAATCCTTGTGGCTGAGACAGGGTCATGAAACCTAAAACAGTTTTGTGCCATTCCTCTCTCAAATTGGTCAATAACATCTGAATGGTGACCATCTAGCAGCTGGTTACAGAAAGATCATCTGGCCCTGTGAACTAAAAAGAGGTCGAGCTCTCTAGAAGGTGAATCTAAAGCCTGAAGGACATTTGGAGGAGAAGTGCTCTTAAAATTGAAGCATTTAAATAATATTTAAGTATTGTGGCTTCTAGGGTTTGTTTATTTGCTCTCTGCTTGCTTTATGGGGTTGATAACCAGATTACAGAAAAGAGAAATTGGTTTAAAAATATAAAGAGAAAGAAAAAGGAAAAGAAAAGGAAAAGAGAAAAAGAAATAGAAAAAGGAAAGGGAAAAGAAAAAGAAAAAGGAAAGGGAAAAGTACAAGAAAAAGGAAAAGGAAAAGGAAAAGGAAAAGGAAAAGGAAAAGGAAAGGGAAAAGGAAAAGGAAAAGAAAAAGGAAAGAGAAAGAGAAAAGGAGAAAGGGAAAAGGAAAAGGAAAGGAAAAGAGAAAAAGAAAAGGAAAAGAGAAAAAGAGAAAGGAGAAGAAAAAGGAAAGGAAAAGAGAAAACAAAAAGGAAAAGAAAAAGAAAAAAGAAAATCATCATGGAAATAAGAATAAATAAAAAAGTACTTGCAGATACTTCCAGGGAAGTCAGGCAGCATTTTTAAGGCTGTCCCAACTAAAATGAGATTTTAAAGTTGATATGGCTGACAGTAGCTATATAAAAATAGTTGAGGAGAAATGTCACTTGTATTAATCCAAGATGGAGGCAGGGACTCTTTCTGTTGGTGCTGCAGTTGTACATGACAGGGAGAGAGCAAAAAATACTGACATGCAGTATAGAAGTATTTTTTTTTTAAAGTGGCAGATGAAAACGTCTACAGCCTGGACTTTAAATTTCCCAAGGAAAGGTTGTCTCCTTTATCACAGTGGGGATACTAGATGCCGGTGTTGATCCCTGCTATTAAAATTGCTCTCCCTTTTCTGATTTTGCTGTCTTTTTTTTTTTTTTTTCCTGAAAGTGAGGGAAAGTTCTTCTGCCACAGATGCTCTTGTATGATTTCTGCTTGGGTGCAGATAGGATTGTCTATCACAGTTGTCATTTCCCTTTTTGGCCCTTGTTTATTGTTTCTTTGAGAAGCATGAGACCGAACCATTGAGAGAAAAGTTTTGCCTTATTGCTGAATAAATCTGGCTAAAACAGCATCACCTCAGCTTCTGATGGGAAGGCAACTTGAGCTGCATGTTCTATCTGTCTGGCCTGGTGGAAAGAGTATGAGCTGTTTAGGGCTTGTTTCTGGTCTCCATCTGGGTAATATTCCTCCTTTACCAAATTCCCAGTGTAGCTACCTTCAAATTAAGAAAATTTTTTTTTTTTTTTTTTATTAGCAGGACTGCTAGTGAGGCTTGGGGCATATTTAAGCCTTCCAGGAATATATTTTTTAACTGGAATAATGCTTGGACTGTCATGACCCTTCTTGGTTGAAAACCCAGTAAAAACTCTGCCACTGGTATCCTAAAATACATGTATTTTTTTTTTTCTCTCTGGTGAGCATGGCTGACCAGTTGCAAAAGCAACCCTCTAACATTCACCTGTTGTATCAGTTTAGGACTCAATGGGATGTGTAGAAGCTCTCTTTCCCCCCATTGCTGAATGAAAACCCTTGCTGCCCTTGTAAAGGGGAAGAAGTCAGAGCAGCATTTGACCCCTAAGTCGTGCTGGCCAGGTCCTCTTTGAGCAGGACAGGAACCCTGTGTGACAGGTGCCCATTTGAATCTCCAGCTCTTTCTTTCCTCTCCACACAGGCTGCTGTCAGATGAATGCTGCAAACGGCAGTGGGCTGCAAGCACGGATTTCTCTGAATTGATTTTGTTTTTTTTTCATTCCTTGGCTTTGAAATGTCTTTTGCTTGAGATGAACTAGGTAGCAGTACTCCTGTCCCTGCTGTAGGGATGAGCAGAGATGGGATGAGCAGAGATGGGATAAGCAGAGGTGGCTGATCCCTGTACTGAGCACGATCCCCTCCTCCCTCTCCCTGCCAGCCCTGTTTTGTCTGCTTTGTGTTAGGATTCCAATGTCCTTTCTTCTAAAGCATCCTAGCAGAGCTACAGGATGTGTTTTGGCAAATGCAAAAGCCAATAGTCACTGAGACCCCAAGAATCTCCTCAGCTCTGCAGAAGTATGCCTTCACTCATCTGCCTCTCCATGATGTAAGAAATGAAGCTACTACTTTCTAGGCATAAATTAGCATTTGTAAATACTTGCTGCAAAAGATGTAATGTAAGTGGCACTGATTACAGTGTTGATAGGGCACCCAGGAACCTCCAAACCATCAGGGATCAGGTAATGAGCTGGACAAGCTATTCATTCCAGTGGTTCAGGCACCTCTTCTGTCTTGGTCACAGATTTCCATACAATCAACAAGGTTGGAAAAGACCTCAGAGATCATCAATCCAACCTATCACCCAGCACCTCACGACTGACTAAACCATGGCTTCAAGTACCATGTCCAATCCTGTTTTGAACACCTTCAGGGATGGTGAATCCACCACCTCCCCGGACAGCACATTCCAATGGCAGATCACTCCTTCTGTGAAGAACTTTCTCCTCACTTCCAGCCTAAACCTCCCCTGGCACAGCTTGAGACTGTGTCCTCTTGTTCTGGTGATGCTTGCCTGGGAGAAGAGACCAAACCCCTCCTGGCTACAACCTCCCTTCAGGTAGTTGTAGACAGCAATGAGGTCTCCCCTGAGCCTCCCCTTCTCCAGGTACCTGGTGACTGTTAAGTGTGCACTTCTCACTAGGTGGTTGTCCCATTTAACCACCCATCACCAGCATCCGTGTGAGGGCACATCAGATGCTCTATGTTTGATAATAAAGGAGGCAGCCAGGGCTGGTAGCCAGCTGTGGGCCTGTGAAGTGCCATTTCATGCACCTGCAGACGCAGTGCTGCTAGAATCAGGACACAGTTTTATAACCTGGGCACCTGAGGGCCTGGGGATGACAGGTCTGGGCCACAAACCCCTCACTGAACTTGGAGAGGGGGGAGAAAAGTTGGGCTTGTCCCCTGAGAAGACAGAGGGTGAGGGCAGGGGCCTTGTGGCAGGGCCAGAGGAGCAGCCTGGCCCAGCCTTCCTCCTCTGGAAAGGGGGATGCCTCTTTCTGGAAAGGGGGATGCCTCTTTCTGGAAAGGGGGATGCCTTTTTCTGGCAAAGAAGAGGTAAGGCTGGAGTGCACTGAGGATGCCTCCAGGCTTTTTTTTGTGTTGATTTCAGACAATGTGCTATCACTAAATTCTTCTTCTCCCTGGCTGCAGCTGTCGCTGAGCAGGGGAGGCCATGGTGGGAGCTGCCGCCTGTGGCTGGTAGGAGGCGGCAGGGCTCAGCAGGCAGATCCACTCCCACTCGGCTGGTCTTGGAAACAGGGCAGGAAAGGCCACGTCCCCATGAGAGACGAAGTGCAACTGACCTATAATTATAGACACCTGACTACTAGACCTGAGCAACACGAATTGCCCCTGAATTTCAAATGCCAGCTTAGCTTTTCATTTGACTCTCTTGAACTGAAAAACGTCCTTCGAGCTGATCATGCTGAATAACATGAGTTTACTCATACCGAGGTTTTTAACCCATTTCTCTGCAAGATCCATTCACTCATCTCACATTGGGTTTGTGCCTCAGTTTCCCAATGGTTTCAAAGCCTGTGCTGGTTGCTGCAGGTTGCTGAGGGGCAGTAATCCCCTTGTTGGACACAGGCATTTATGTGTGAGCTTACTAAGACATGGAGAAATCAGTCTTAGTCCTCTCTGCAAGGTAGCGGCTTTCAAATTCACCCTGCTGAATGCAAGAAGGGCCACACAATTCTTCCTCACTCAAGGAAGTTAGACTTGGGGCATTTTAGAGGGGCAAGTATCCACTAATACTCTTATGTAGTGTTAAAGCAAAGGGATGCTAACAAAGGGGTGTTACAATCTTGGCAATTTTGAAGCCATGAGTGTATAGAGAGCAGCTGTTAGAACTGTGTATGAAATATAACTTACAGGTGTTGTTCTCTCTGTGCTACTCTGTACAGATCAGTACTCACTTCTGCTGTTAGTGAGATGGAAACAGATGTGTGACAGCAGTGGGTAGCTCCAGTCTGCAGGAAGCTCCGGTCCTGAGACAGTCTATGGGAGCCAAGCCTTCTTCAGGCATCATCTGTGATACCTAGACACATGTCTCCAAAAAGCAGGTAGGCTAGATGATTAATACCTGCCATTAATGTCCTGGGTATTAATATCTGAAAAGCAGCCTGTATACTCTGGATAATATCCAAAGGTTTATTACATTGAAACATACTAAATGGATGCACAACCCCACAGTAATCCATAATTTCTTTTCACAACTAGTTATCACAAGAAGAAAGATTATTCATTATTCCAAAGTATGCATTTTCTGTCACAAAAAGGCCAAAAAAAAAAAAAGGAGAAACATTGTATTCCCCACACTCTCATGTAGTCAGACCTTTTTTGTAGAGATGAATATCTGGATGAATGTGAAGGTTTTCAAGGCTACTTATCCCTTCAAAAGACTTAACTGACCAAACACTTCTCTTCATACTTTCTCTCTCATTTTTTCTCTGTCATACTTAGAGCTATAGGTGCATATGTAATATTGAAACCATCGATGCCAAACCATGTCTGGCATTCCTTGATGTGGCACATTCGATGTCAGGGCTCTTGGGTGGAAAGGGGTCTTTCTATTAAACAGAAGGAACTCTTACAATGTACAGTACAGAATCATAGCATTGTTAGGGTTGGAAGGGACCTGAAGGATCATCTAATTCCAATCCCCCTGCCATGGGCAGGGACACCTCACACTACATCAGGTTGCTCAGACCCACATCCAGGCTGGCCTTAAAAACCTCCAGGGATGAGACTTCCGCCACCTCCCTGGGCAGCCTGTTCCAGTGTCTCACCACCCTCATGGTGAAGAATTTCTTCCTAACATCCAATCTGAATCTACCCATTTCTATTTTTTTTCCATTCCCCCTAGTCCCGTCACTCCCTGACACCCTAAAAAGTCCCTCCCCAGCTTTCTTGTAGGCCTTCTTCAGATACTGGAAGGCCACAACAAGGTCTCCTCAGAGCCTTCTCCAGACTGAATAGTACCAACTCTTTCAGTCTGTCCTCATAGGAGAGGAGCTCCAGCCCTCTGATCATCCTTGTGGCCCTTCTCTGGACATGTTCTAGCACCTCCAGATTTTTTTTGTATTAGGGGCTCCAGAACTGGATGCATTACTCCAGGTGGGGTCTTACCAGAGCAGAGTAGAGGGGGAGAATCACCTCCCTTGCCTTGCTGGCTATGCTTCTCTTGATGCAGCCCAGGATGTGATTGGCTTTCCAGGCTGCAAGTGCACACTGGTGGCTCGTGTTGCATGTACCATTTGCATTAAGTGTAAGTGACAGCAGCTAGTGTAGGCAGCACAGAATGTGGCATCCCAGTTTTGCAGCAGAGATAGGAGGCCAGCTACTCACACAGCTCTTCAATCAAAGCGGTAAGGACTTGACTCCGCAGCATTAATGGTGGAGCTGGTATGTTTTTCTGCAAGGAAAGGTCATTTTCCTTCTCAGGAGAAAAACATTAGATGTTGTTTTATTTTTTTTTCTTAAAGTGAATGGGATGGGCATAGCCATTAAGGATGACACTGTGCCTTGGACCACATGCCTGCTGTAGGAAGCAGTTGTGATGAGGGATTGATTCAAACATGCTGGGTGCCTTTCTTCTCCAGAGTCGATGGGTGAGAAGTGTGAGAGGACACTGGAGTAAAGAAGAGAGTAAAGATTCCTTTCCTTACTGGCCACAGAAGGTAGTGTGAGACACAGCAATAAACTACTATCCATTACTACAAAGCCAAAGTCAAAGAGAAACTGTGTGCGAGGGCACATCTGAGGGCAAGGTTACTCCTTCATGCGGTATAAACACATCACACTTGGGTAGCTTAGATGCTGGCAACAGGCTGGCTGCAGCAATATGGAGCTCTGAGCTGACTAATTTACTTGCAGAGTTTTCTGCTGCTGTAACTAGACAGGGTTTCAGTTGAATCATTTTTGGGCAAGATAGATGGTTTCACCTGCTGCTTCAACTTGCTAGGAGGGCTTCCAAATCTTGGTGTTAGGTTTTGGCAGGTATGGTTGTAGTTCTTCTGTGTATTAGCAAGACAGAGGTGGCTGGTTAAAAGATTAGATTAATTGTTGCTTATGAGAGAGTTGTGAGCAGTTTTCTCTCTCTTTCTTTTTTTCCCTCCCCAGGTCTAAAATTACTTTTCCCATTTTTCTTGACATTCCAGGGTGTTGGAAACACATATTTTTAATTCCTCAAAAATGATCTCTAAGTGTAGAGAAACATTCGAGGTTGCTCACATAGCTGTGCATGTGCTTTGGGATATAATGTGTACATCTCATCACACAAATTCTTAAAGGAAAACTAATCCTAATGAAAATAAGATCTGCAACAAAGGTGTGAAACCATTGGCACAAAAATTTGGGACATGTGACTTTGAAGTTGTTGAAGTCTTTGAAATGTCTGATCCTGAGGTTCATCACTGATCTCTAATTTTGAAAGATCAGCCCTTTTGTGGCTTCAGTTCCTATTAATTAAATCTTCTTTTGTGATTGCCATATATTGCAAAACAAAAGTACTTTCTGCCCTGCCATCTTTTGATTAGTTTTTAGCCTTTGTTTTGAATCTTAATTTCCTAAAACCCATGACACTACCAACAAAGAACAACTGAAATGAATCCAAAGAAATGTGCTAAACCAGAAGCAAGAGATTCATGGTACAGTACATCAAACACCATGCAAGAGGTTTCCCACTGTGTGTGATCCTGCAGCTGCTCTGTGTAGGCAGAGTTTGTTTCCAATAACAAGCACACACAGAGCAGTGTGTTTTAAAAACCAAACCCAACAAACCAACAATGAATCAGTAAGTAAAATCCCATGCATTGGTTTCCAGTTGGAACAAAAAGGAGATGACTTTGTTGCACCATTTAATGTAATTCTAGAGGGCAGCAGATGCTTACAGTGATGGGGGTGTTACTAAAAATGGGGAGAGGATAGAGTATTGACTCTGAGGCTTCCAGTGATGGTAGGATTGGGTCTGTATTTCTAAGTCACATCCAAACTGGTAATAGTGCAGACACAACGGTTATGTTTGTAAAAGACTTAATTATGGAAAATAGGAATTAGGCCTGATACAACATTGCTTTCAGTAGAGGACCAAATATGCCTGAAATGTACCTCTTGAGATCAGAAAATGGAAAATAAGTCTGCTGCTGCAAGAGGTTTTTTGCATGTTAATTGCAGGCATTTAACTACATTGTTCACTTACCCCAGATGGGCAAGTTACAGGGTGAAGAAAAGGGCCTCTGGTGCTTCCAGCTCTTGCAGAGCAGTATTGCTCTCGCAAAACAGAAGGCAGCAGTGCAATCTTTGCATGCCTGGGGTTAGTTCCACTGTGATGTATAATTATTATTTACATTGAAAAAAGAACAAGTCATTGTGTGTGTGCATGCAGCTGGATTAGGTCCCATGCTTATCTCTTTCCCATTAATTCCCAGGGACGTGATGTGGCTGGTGGAAAGCTGCTGGTTTTCTTCTTGACCTGTGTGTGTGCTCTCAGCCTTCAAATTTTGTTTGACACAAGTCTCTTGCAGAACTGATGGAGTGCATTAGGCTGTTTCCAGACTGTCAGAGGGGTCTTTGATAGAGCTGGTCTTCCTAATTCTCTAGTGGCAACACAAATGACAGATGATACTCAGAGGAACCCCTTCTTCCTCTGCAGCTAGAGTGACCTCCAATGCAGTCACGCTGTGCAGAGCCACAAGACATGGCAGGGGCAGCTGTGCTCTGAGCATAGCCCCAGGCACCTGACAGGCCTGCACAAGCAGACAGGCAGGCATGAGGTGGACTGTGATGGGATAAGGGGCAGAGCTAGAGCTGCCCTGCTCCTTCAGTTGCTTTGCAGATCTGTTAAGCTGTCATGGAAAAACAGCAGTGTGTAACCTCAAGGCTGCAGCAGCACTCTGGGAGCTTGCTCAGAGTGACTGAGCTTTATAAACATTGCTCCACAAATACACTGCTTGTGTCTCACACTTGACATCTACTCTGGCCCTAAGTATTGGTTGAAATAATGAAAAAAATTATTAAATGTTGTTTGCAAGGTTTTTTTTTTTTAAAGCTGCTGTGCTTGGATGGCTGCTTTTCAGACTTCCTGGGCTGAGCTACTCCTGTTTCAAATGTGCTAGAGGCAGAGCAAGTTGGCTGACAGGCAGGTTAAAAGACAGTAGAAAAGAAAAAGGCAATGAGGCCAAAAGAGCAATTGGCCGCAGAGTTGTCACCTGTAGTGCTTCGAGATCCAAAACCCCACTTAGAGTCAGTGTGTACTAAGATCCTATCTACTTGAAGGCTCCCAGGGCTTTTGGCTGCTGCTCTTTCTGGCTACAGCTCCCCCAGCCTAGGTGAATACTGGAGGTTTCTAGGCAGGCAGAGGACACCAAGCTGCTCTGCTCTTATGCACCAGCTCTGCAGGTAATGGCTGGATAAGTATAGTAATGCTGTGCCACACAAAGCACTTGAATGACATCTAATGAAATGCAAGCTGATGAAAATGAGCATCAGCAGAGGATCCTTTCTCCTTTCAGGTTTCATTTCTTGCCTATCATCTTAGGCCTGCAAGTATGACTGCTGGTGACAGTGATTCAAACCCTGATGCAGGCAGCCTGGCAGAACTGCTCAGATGCTGGCGAAGCCATAGTTACTTTAGGCCATGCCCATGCTCTTGCAAAGCCTGTGGCAAAATTCTGGGTGAGGCAGCCTGTTCCTTTTCATGCTGCCAGGGTAGCTCTTTCTCCTGCTCTGAATGACACCCTACTTGATATGGGTGGCATGCAACTAGAGCTGATGTGCAGCCAGGGCGCTGGGGTACCTATTGCTGCATCTCCTCCCCATCCTGGCATATTTCTGATTCCTCTTCTTTATGTGGCACCAAGTCTCAGGTTTCCTGCCAGAAGCACTGTTTTCAAAGCCCCAAACCCAGACCTTACAGATATTTTGCAGTTGTTTAGCCCTGGCCAAGAGAGTGTGAGAGAGCAATAATGAATTCTCCCTAAAGCTACTGGAAGAGCTTGTGTCGATGGTGTTGCTGAGCAGATTATGTCAGGAGCACCAGGTTCAAGCTGACATATCAGATCAAATCCTGCTTTGTCACTTCAGGGGCTGCAGTCCAGGGGGTGACATCCAACTGACTTCAGGAATGTCTACAGTTCCCCAGCCTGTAACATCTGAACCCTTGACAATCTGAACATATTTTTCCCAACACAAATATTATGAAGAAAATAAGTGTTATGTCTCCCATTTGCCACATCCAAATTGATGCAGAGAGGTGCTGAAAGTCCTGGTCTTATGGCCGTGGTTTCAATTTTAGCTCTTGTTCTAATTTTCAGTCCAGGGACAGGATAAAATGCAGTCAAGTCTAGTCTAGAGTCTTTTGTAGATTTTTTTAAAATGCAAATTTCTTTGCTCTCTCTTCTAGCTCTGCAGCTCATGGCATTGTAGGCTGTCTGGCATCTTTATTTTGATGGAAGCATTGTGGCATATCCAACACTGAAAATCAAAATGGAAATAATTAAATTATCCCATTGTGTTCAATGGCTTGTTGAGTAGAAGCAATATGCCAAGGAGACAGAGGGCTCTAAACTTTGCTCTTACTATTAAGTAAATATTTCCTACCTTAATGAATGGCAGAGGATACTATTAGTAATAAGTGATGCAGTGGTGATGGCAAGGGAACAGTGTGGGGCACTGTTATTTCTTGCTATCCCCATT
Source organism: Indicator maculatus (assembly GCA_013399975.1). NCBI lineage: Eukaryota > Metazoa > Chordata > Aves > Piciformes > Indicatoridae > Indicator > Indicator maculatus. The sequence goes on from VXBD01000595.1 coordinate 295,160, forward strand.
ACCCAACATTTCCCACATTTTTGGCTGTCCAGGTTATTAGGTCTGTTTTCTCCCAACATACTTCAAAGATGTTGTGGTGGCACATCTGTCAGTGACTGGAATGTGAGTTTCTAATTTCTGGTCTTTTCAGCAGCTGGGTTTTCCTTCCTAAAGATGGGAAGTTTATTTCCTTCACTGAAGGTCCTTGAAACTGGGCCTGATCTCAAAGATGTGTAGGAAGTCATTGCCATTAACTATTACTTCTACTAGCCCTTTAAAAACTGTGGGATCCTTCTAGCACCTGATTCTTGATTTTGTGCACTTCATTTTTCTTCCTCCTTTCAGTCATTTTATCAGTTCTTTGATGTAAATCATCTTTAGCCTTCAATTTGTGCCGTTGTCATGTTTCCTGTCTGTGTGTGTGCACACCCCATGTAAGACTGAATGTATTAGCTTGTCAGGGTTTCTGTTAGTTTACTTCCCAGCTTGACTATGTGGGTGCTGGAAATTTCTTGAGAGATGCTGTGCACTGTCAGATTCCACGAGCCCAGCTGCAGCTGAACCCTGTTAATGCCAAAGGGAGCTGCAATGCACAGCACTTCCCTGGAGACACAGCGTGCCCCGAGAGCTGCTCGGTTTTTACTGCTCCACCAGACCATGTTTTCTTAGTAAACCTTCCTTCCCCCCCTCACCCCTCCCACCTCTCCTTTTCCTTTTAGCACTGTCTGCTTCATTCTGCTTCAGTATTTTCCCCTGCTGGATTTTAATGTGAGAATAATAGCACTACAAGCAAAGAGCAACAGGAGAAATGCCTTTCTCAGCCAGGGCCTGCTCATCTGCTTTGGCAGTGCTGTCTGCCTTCATATTCCTGATTATCTCCCTCCATTAGTCAACACATGGACAAGACTGCCTCATCTCTACCTGTTCTTTCTACTCAAAGACAAGATGGTGTTCTCAGTCTGGCCCCAAATATATTTGATTTCTATTCTTCTGGGGGAATATTCCAGGAGATTTTAGAAAACAGAATTGCTTCAACAGTCTTAGGTGTAGTGGTTTCTTGTCTTTATTTGCCAACACAGGGTTATAGACTAATGCCTCAGTCATGGTTTGGTAGTTAAATGCCTCTACCATGCAGCTGTGTTCTCTGGAGCCTTCCCTGCAAAGGGGAAGGTCTGATGCACAGGGTGTAGAGGAGGCTGATGAAAACAGCTGCATTAGGAGGCTGAATGCAGTAACAGAAATATCACAAAGTTGCATGTATTTTATAGACAACCAGAGTCAGATTGTCTTTAAATCTCACAGAAATTTCCAATTACTGCCAGATTTCTGTTTTCAATCTTTAGCATTTTTCATACATGAATAAAAAAAAATAATGGAAGTATTGTCCTTGAGTGGCTGTGAATAAGCTTTGCTCAAATATAAATGCCAGAAATTTCATGCTTAGGCAGAGAGTAGCCCCTGAAAAATCCGTAATCTGAATATTTAGAAATGCTGAACACAGAAGCAGGTATGTGGACATGAAAGCAAGTACTTAAAGTAGAAAAATACTTACTTCTGTTTGGCCACCTTGGGCTTATTGCTAAGATTATCTTACTCCCTCAAAATGTGTTTGCCCATTTGGTGTATCTGTAAGTGTTGCATGAAGACTGTAGCAGGAATAGCCTATAAAGATGTCATTCTTTCAGCAAAATGGAGTTTTAGGAAACTTGATGAATGATTAATACAGCTCATTAAATAAAAATTCCAGCTGAGATAGATTATTGGTGAAAAATGTTTCATAGCAAACTAGTCCTGCCCCTCCCCCCCCAAAAAAAAAGAAAAAAAAGGAAAAAAGAAAAAAAAAAAGATTTCTAAGAAGGCAGAAACTCAACAGAGAAGTATAAGGTTTAAAAAATTAATTTTCATCCTTAAGATTATGGATGTCTGGCCATGAAACTTTCAAGACTTGCACCATTGAAAGGAAACATCTGGGCACTTGCAGGAAAAGTGACAGCCTCATTGTAAAGTATTTGATTTTTTTTTTTTTTTGAGCTCCATTTTCAGAAATAAAAATGAGAGGGGTTTGGGTGCTTTTGGAGAGGGAGATCCCTAATTAATTAGCAAGCCCCATTTTGCAGGTTAACTACTGTGAGGGTTTTTTTTTGTATTCAGATCATGGAAGAATAAAATTTAAGGTAAAATTTCCCTTAAGAGTCTTCTCTGCTGGTAGCCTCCTTTTTCACTGGTCCTTTCCTCCGGTAGCCTGCTGCCTTTTCCTCAGTATTCCCCTCCTCTCTCTGATCCCTTCAGCCTCTGATTTTGTGCAAGTTACCTGAAAGTGCATATTTCCTGAAAGCCTATGATCAAATATCCTTTTAAAGGGATATTGCTGAGTTCTGGGTTAGACTTGAAAATGCAGTAGTTGAAATAGCCAAAGAGTTCTGTGTTTTTGAAAGGAAAACTTTTTTTTTCCTTTCCACTAGTGATATTACATGAAAATTAGGTTTTTTTCCCCCTTTCTGTAGTGTGGAGGTAAAATACTGTTTTAGGAGGATCAAGGGCACACAAGAAGAAATATGAGGGTGGAAAATAAATGCTGTGAAACATATGAAGAAAATACTGCCAAAAGCCCAAGAACAGCTGTCTGCAAGACTTTTTAAATGCCTGAGCAAATATGCACAGCTGTTAAATATCAACTTTCAAATCTACAGCTATAATGGGGACCAGGGCTGAAGGATATAAAAGCAGAAATAAGTTGAAAAGAAAAAAAAAATTATTAATAGTAACTAAAAAAAAAAAAAAAAGTGAAAGAAAATGGCACGTTTTAAATGTGGCAGTGGATCGATAAATTCAATATCCTGGGAAAAGGTAGTGAATTTTCCAAAAGCCCAGGTGGTTTACTCAATGTCAGTGGCCAGGATGTGTTTTTTTCTTGTTGGAATTGCTGCAATGAAATCCCAGAGCAGGAAAATGTTTTGTCTTTCCTTCTTACATTTAGAGTATATAATGGATTATGTATAATGTCAGCATTGGCTGAGTCCTGATTAGTGAATTCATGTCCAGGTGGTATTAGTTTTTGCTAGGAGATAGAATTATCTATCTGGTGAGTTCTTACTCTGGGTTTACCTCCAGACACTGACTTTATTCAGGCAAAGGGTTATCTGTGTGACAGCTAACTGAAACAGGGACAGGAGTGTGCAATATAGTTTAGTGCTGGTTTTGGTACTGATTGCTTCTGTGATTTTCATCAAGCTGCTTTCATTAAGGTTGAGTAGCTAACAAAATTAATGATACCTAAGTCAGAAGCCTGAACATTTTAGGTAGGGGCCCATCTAGGATGCTAGAAAGCAGAGAGCTGCTTTCACAAATGCAGACAGGATAGAGTTAGACAGAAGCAGAGATAATCTTTTATAGCCCAGTGCCCCTGATCCCTGCAGTAGTTACAACTTGGTTGATTGTGGCAGTGGCTCATGTACCCTGTGGAAAATGGATATTGGTGCTGATTTCCTTCATATGTGTTAATGTGCAATACAGTATCTTGATCTGTTCTGGTGGCAGGGGTGAGGACCCACGAGCTGGGGAGCAGCAAACGTGGGAGTCCCTGGAGAAATCCCAGGAGAGAATGCCCTGCTCTTCAGTCTGGGTTCTGTCATTCAGGCACTACATTAGGAAAAAAAACTGACCTGCTTGTCCTGTATTTTAGTGCACTTACCCGTGAAAAAGGGGAATAATCTCTGTAATGTGTGAAGTGCTTTGAAGTCTTTTCTGAGCTCGAGGGTTGGAGTGTTTAGTGCCTTTTCCTGTGATGGGTCTCTGATACTTAAACATGCAGCAGTGAGTCAGAAGAATCAATTTGTTGCTTCTATAAGGACCATAATTCATCCTCCCTGATTGAAATGATCAAGGATGCAGAGGCGGCTCTCTGCTCCTGAGTAAACACTCCTTTTATGTTCCTTTAGCACAAATACCTGACACTAAGCAGGGATGCATAAAAGGAAGCCAGGCTGCAGGCTTTTTCCTGAAGTAGGTGTTTTGTGATGGATTAATGACAAATCATGATACATTATTTATCAGATAATAAGTGTGATAATTGTTCTTATTTATCATGAGCCTAGCTCAGCTCATTCTCCTGTCATTCCTTCAGTCAAGCTGCCCCTGGGGACTCACCAGATGAAAAACAGTCCAAAGGTCATTCCAACAATTTTTACTCATAATGGCATGCTGATTACCTTCTAATTGAAAAGTGTAAACTACAGACACAGTAAGTAATGCAAGTGACCTCATCCTCATAATATAGAGTCCCTGTGTGTCTCAGCCAGCCACAGAGAGCAACATCCTCTTCCTGTGATACTCCACTGTCACCAGAATGAATGAGGAAGAAAGTTCTGTGATTATTACAAGGCAAACAGCAGACCCTTTTCCTATAATGAGAATCACAGAATTATTGAGGCTGGAAAAGACCTCTGAGATCATGAAGTCCAGCCTATGACCTAACACTACAACATCAGCTAAACCATGCCACCAATGCCACATCCAATCTTTCTTAAAGACCTCCAGTGATGGTGACTCCACCACCTCCCTAGGCAGTCCATTCCAGTGCCTCATCAGCCTTTCTGTGAGGAATTGATTCCTAATAGCCATCCTAAACCTCCCCTGGTGCAGCTTCAGACCATGCCTCTTGTCCTGTCATCAGCTGCCTGGGAGAAGAGCCTGACCTCCACCTGACTGCAAATTCCTCTTAGGTAGTTGTAGAGAGTGATAAGGTCCCCTCTAAGCCTCCTCTTCTCCAGGCTGAACACTGATGTGTAGATACCACATTATAGAAGCAATGCAGATGTGATTTGGGCTCAGCTCTGGGGTGTTTGGCAGTACAGACTTTTGGGTGTCCATCACGAATTGCTCTCTTGTGAGAAGGTGTGAAAACGGTGATTCCGTTTTTACTACCTCTCTATTTATAATTCTTGTTGTAAGGCATTGGCAAAAGAGTCCATGTGCAGAATAAGCTCAGAGCTGTAGGAGTAGAAGAAAAAAAGTGAAATCTATGTAAAATATCTTAAAAAAACCAATTTTCCACAAGGCTCAGGAAACTCCCTGGTTTTATTCACTTACATCTCTAAGGAACTGTAGGAGAATCATGTTGCTACAAAACTTTAAAATACCAAGGATGAACAAATGCAGAACTTGGTTTCCCAATTTTTCCTTACAATCATACTAAGTGTATAGCATAATTTTATACTAAATCATGCTTTCCCCAAAAGTCTTATTATGCATCCTGCTTCTCACTCTTCCCTCTTGTCAGTCCCACATTTTTTTCCTTGGATTCTTCTGGCTAAAGACTGACAATGCCAAGGTTTTATGTTGCAGCTGCATGACCTTTGGCATATAGCTCACATTATTTCCTCCCCCAGGCTCCCAAATAGAATCCATACAAAAAGGTGTAGAAAATACTCATCTCAGTCTGTAGTTTCTATCAGTATAAAAGGAATGCAGAACTGAGGAAAGCTTTTTGGAGCAGCAGCTAGAGCAGCACACCTGTGATTCATGGGGTGCTCCTTTTGGAAATACCACCCAGCTGCTGGCTGGCAGTAACCTCACTGAGCTAATAATTTCACAATCCCACACCAAAATTGACTTCCTCTGGATTTACCCTCAGAAGACTGGGGAATGTTCTGAGCATACTGAGACTCAGAAGTATCAGAAGCTACCCAGTGCCAGAGCATGGCCATCCACAGGGCACCAACCACATGCTGTTCTTCTTGAAACAAAGTTCTTGAGATCAGCTATTAGGACACTGCATGCCTATTGTGTTCTCCTTGGATTATTTATCTAGGTGTCTTCCCTCTTTTAAAATACAAGAAGAGCTCCAGGTTACCCAGAGTAAGGAGAACAGCTGATTTAATGCATAAAGCAGTGACTCTTGCATCTATTTAGAACAGGCCTGAATAACTGTTGTGGATAAACAGCAGAGAACAGCTGTTCCACACTGTGGGGTGTTTTATTGCAGTTTGTAAGCAACACTTTGTACACCACAGATCTTAACTGGGTGGAAGGAATTGTATTAGCTTTATACATGCACCAGGCAACTGCCTACATTTGGGTTAGTCAGCTTGCCTTTCCCAAGAGAAATAGGTGTTCTGCACCTCACTTTCTCCAGGTGCCTGCTCTAGTATGAGATTAACTGTGCCCTACAAGTGCTACCTTAATTTTGATTGGTTATTAAATGAACTCTGACAACCCAGTCAGGTAGAGGTGTTTAAATCTGATCAGATGAATCCCAGCTTCTAGTTCAGAGTAGGCATATCCCATAAGGAAATAAGAATGAAATTTACACCCCTATAAAATTAATACTTTCTTTTTTAATTAAAAACAAACAAACAAAATACCTCCCCCAACAAATAATTGTTTGAATAGAAGGAAGCCTTATTTTCAGACATGTAAGTTGTTCAAGGTAAGCCACACTTCTGTATTAGCAATGCAGTTTAGTCCTTTTCAACCAAATTTTTTATATAGAGGATGCTATAAAAATGGTGAAGAGAGCCCAAGCTTGGTAACAGCTTTCAGTGTGGTCACAACCATAAATGATCAGGTCAAGCTTAGCAACCATTTCCTCCTGAGAAGCAGTACCTGGCCTTGCATGCTCCTAGTTCTTTACAAAAAGGAAGCAAATCAGGTAAGCCTAAAATCAGAGATTCCCAGCATGATTAAAAAATAATCTTGGGATTTACTTTAACATGATTCTCTCTATACAATCCTATTGGAAACTTACCTTTTATGAACTGCTGCTTCTTAGCTGAGGCTTCAAGGAAAGCACAGAGGTTTCCTTGAGGTGCTTGAATGTAAATCTTTGCAGTGACTTGCTTTACCCTCAGATTCCTAGGAGTCTAATGGGATACTTTTTTGATAAGGAGACACAAACTTGCACTGCTTTGAATTTGCATAAGGATAAATGGCATAAAATGATTTTTTTTTTGGTGGGCCAGCAAGTTGCAGAGAATTTTATCAGTAAGTAGATAGCTTGTGAAGCAGAAAAGAGGACTTTTGACAGAGTACAAATTTATTTCTTTTCTGAGCATCATTCTAGGCTGACTAGTAAGGAAGTCCTGCAGGTATCTCAGCTAATGTCTAACTTGTTTTAGCAATGAAGCTTATTCTTAAAACTAAATCCTTCTGTATGTCCATCTGTCTTGTTGACTCTTGGTTTAGTTCAAGATTAGTGAGCATGACATTTGTTAACCTTAATGTGCCTTGCCCTGATGGGGGGCAATGAAATGGCTGAAAAATCCATCAGGAATCAAGTGGCAAGATCAATCCTTTTTACTTCAGAAAAGCAAAAGTATCTATTTACATCGTTTATCTTACAGCAGATAGCTGGAAACTTCATACTTGGGGAAGCTCTGAGGATGTGCAGCTGCTGATGTGTCTTTTAAAACTCAATGTTTCACATTTCAATATTTTAAAAGCATTTCTTATGCATGCTGATCAATAGATGCCATTCCATTTGCTGTACATGTGACCATAATTCAAATCAGCACTTGTTATCTGCATGTTATCACTGCAATAGTTTCACACAAATACAACCCATTTACCCTTGCTCTTCATTTCCAAGTAGTAATGGACCTTTAAAAAAAAAGGAAAAAGCCAAAGGTCTGGGACATAATAACCCTGCAAGAAGCCCCAGGCCTGTGAGCAGAGCTCTGTAAATTATTATGGCTCCAATTCCTTCAATGGCTAGATGTTAATGCCTCCCACAGCTGAAGGTTATCTGCCTGCTGTGAAATACACCAAGAGCTTTGCTTTTATTTTTTTTTTTTCCCAGTGGCTTTTCCTCTGCAACAAATCTAACAGCAGCCTTAAGACCACATCCAGGTGACCTAAATTCAGTCATTGCCTACCTGAGCCTGGGTGACCCATCAGCACCTTATGAGGAAAACATGTTAGTGGTTTGTATTGGAAAGCAGGGAATCGTGTCTGCTTGCTGCTGGGTTCAGTGGCAGCAGTCAGAAGTGTGAATCCAGGTTCATGGCTTGGAATTGTGCTTCAGGGGCTCTTGAAAGGTGCCTTTGCCTGCCTGTCTGTGTCTTCTTGGTAGGTGTTACCTGAGCAGTATTTGCTGGGGTGGTTAAAATGTGTGTGTAGCTGGCAAGCTGCAGTGTTTTAGAGGAGTGTGACTCAGTAGAGAATTGTGCAGAATATGGGAAACACAGGGAATAATTTAAGGTGTGCATCTTGCCTGATATTCTCTGCTGAGCAGCTGCATGTAATAGCAACTGTTGGATCCTTTGGGGTTTTAGAAAAATCTGGATTATTACTGGATAATACCTTACATTGCTGAACTGATCCAAGTTCAAAGGCTTGCTCTTCTAGTTGCATCTCTTGAAAAGCTAATGATACCTCTCTGTGAAAGGGCTGAGGGAACTGAGCAAGAGAGATGCACTGATGCAAGCTGGAAATATAACAGTGAACTCTCAAAGGCAGATGTGTTGCTGGTGCATTTATTACCATACTTTGCTTACCTAGGGTAGTTCATCTTTAATCTTACAGAGGGAGCAGAGGTGTTCCACATTGCAGGCTGTGGATTGTTGTGGGCATTCAGAACCTCCAAAACCTTTTTTTTTTGTTTGTTTGTTTTTTCTTGTGAGCATTAAAGGTAATATAAATGTGACCTTCATACTTGGGACTAATAGTGAAATAAGCTGGTTTTGTTTTAAGTTTGTCTCTTGGACTGATTTGCCCTCTCTGTTACTTGTCTTTGGGGGAATGGAGTGGAGGAATTGTGTGGCTGTGCAGTAAAGCTTCCAGATGATGTGCCCAGTGAAGAGGGTTGCCTTCTGCTATATATGGCAAGACTGAGCTGGAAAAAGACTGGAAATGAGCTGGTGCAGGTCTGGGCACAGCTTACAGAGTGTGTAAGGGCATGCACAGTGATGTTGCTGAGAACCAACTACCATACTTGGACTTCTGTTTGTGGAAGCATATTCTTCATAGGGGACAACCTCACATCCCAGTTACTTGAGTTTTGTGTTTTCACAAACACACTCTAAGTGTAACTTATCATATTTACCATAATCAATTCAGACTAGAGTAGCATCAGTGCATGATGTGAATGCAACTTATTACACTGTTTATCTTGAGATGCCTCCAGCTTCTAGAAAGCCCAGGGACTGGTGAGCAGATCATTTGACATTGTGAGCTCTTGTTTTGGATGACTGAGAGATTTTTTTTTTGAGGATCAGGAGGAATTTCTAAACAAAGACTGGTTTTGATCACATGCAGTTCTGGGTCTTCAGAGTGTCCTTTTAAGCTTCTCTAACTCTCATCTCCAAACCCTGAAGTCCCTAGGGGCCCCCACCAAAGAGTGGTTGGGATTTTGAGCCAACCTGTTTCATCCTGATGCTAATCAATCTCACCTCCTTCCAGTGAGTTAGGCAGAGATGCATCTTTGTGAAAAATAAACGTTGTTTGATAACTGTGACTTGCAAACAGAAATGAGGCTCTCTAAGGCACAACTTTAATTCTACATATAAGTACCTGTCATCAGGCTATCCTTTGGTGTCTCTTTGCATAATATTGTGAGGGCTGGGTTGTTGTTATTCAGCCATTCTCCTGGGTAGGATCACTGCAAGACATAGATTGCTAGACAGGAGTGGTGGTTGCTTTGCACCATCAAATGGAGAAAGTTTCCCCCCACCTCCTCCTCCTCCAAAAAAAAGCAGCTTGCACTTTTTTCTTCCCTGTTTTCTGAAAGAGCAGGTGATAGGAGCTGGCTTTTCCCCCATGCACTTGTAACAGTGCTGCTGAACTGTGCAGAGACGTGCAGGAGCAGCCACATGGCCAGCATGGGACTCAGCCTGCACCTGCCCTTCCTCAGCCTGACTGAGAATGGGCAAAAAGCCTCACAGAAGTCGTGTGCTAAAAGACAGAAGTCAGTGGAATGAATGAAGACTTTGCTGTGAGAGAGAAACTCATCTGATTACCACATGGGCTCTACTTTTGGTGTGCTTCAAAAGTACAGTGTGGTACCTCACTGAGACACCTGTGCTTAAAAGCAACATCTTTGTATCCAAGAGCAAATCTCTTTAACTAGTGAGGTGAGTCCTGCTGACTCATTTACTTCATCATCTTGTGCTCTCTGTGCTGTACCATGGGCTCCTGCTGTCCTGGATGGGTACTGGTGGTCATGCTTTCTACAGAACCCAGTTCTCATGGTAGCAAGAAGATAATTCAGTTGAAGTTGGTGTGAAAGGATGTGACTAGACTTGCTTCTACTGACTTCTACTGACTTCAGAAGTCTCAGGATTACCTTCATGATTGGCACCTACTTTAAGGTGGTGTTACTTCATGTTTGACATTGTTGTAGGTGTATCACACAAATTGCTAGGAACAGAAAGTTTCTCACATCAGTATAACAGTGCAGCAAGTCAGAAGAAAATGTAAATTCACTGGATTTAATGAGAAGTCTGGCAGTGAGGGAGAACCTTCTGAGATTTCCTCTTCTGCAGTATAGTCTGCTGGTAAATTGGGACTATAGTTGTTAGATATAGATTGATGGAGACACTGATAGCAAACAACAGGGGGAAGGTGTTCTAATTTGTCACTAGGGAGATATTGCCAAATAAAAAGAAGATAAAACAAACTTCCTGCCAGCACTTTTCTGCCAGTCTTGGCAAGGAAGGTTTTCTTTCTTTTTAAACATAACATTGCATGCATGTTATGGCCAAATAATGAAGACAAGCAGCCCTCAGCTGTACAGAGAACATTACCTCATGCTGAGTTGTATGCAAGTGGATTTGTGATTTTGCTGGCATGCTTTACCAAACCTGTTAAACCTAAATCCAAGTGAAGCTCAAACTCCTACAGCCATCCTCATGGAAGCTGGGCTTTCTTGATTTGCTACAAGGATCAATCACTCTGCTTCAATTTTTCTTAGTGGAATGGTCATGTTTGGCTGAAAGACCACTGATTCCTCAGTGGGGTCTGCAGAAGTCAGTATGCATCTCTGCCTATAACCTCTTTGCAGAAACAGGTCCCCATGCTTATCAAGAATGATAGGCTTCAACCTACCCTCTCTTTTGCAGTGTGTTTTTAGTTGAAAAGCATCTCTGCAAATCTAGTGAGAGAATCAGTGGAGCAGGCAGAGTGGAAACTTAATTGATTCTTTTTTGGATTAGCCTAGTAATGACTAGTGCAGCAAGTGGATCAAATTGCCCTCAAGTGCCAGACAGCTTTAAGATTTGATACTGCTGTGTAGCTTTTCTAGATTCTACACTTTGATTTGAGGTACTTGCTTGCTGTCTCAGGAAGCTGGTGCTTGTGGCAGAAAAGCCTCAAAAAGTTGCAGCTTGGAGAGGGACCTGGGGATATTGTTTGACAGTTGACTGAATATGAGTCAGCAGTGAGCCCAGGTGGCCAAGAAAGCCAATGGCATCCTGGCTTGTATTGGAAACTCTGTGGCCAACAGGAACAGGGAGGTGATCAACCCCCTGTGCTCAGCACTGGTGAGGCCACACCTTGAGTGTTGCGTTCAGTTCTGGGCCCCTCACTACAAGAAGGACCTTGAGGTGCTGGAGTGTGTCCAGAGAAGGACAATGAGGCTAGTGAAGGACCTGGAGCACACAGCCTGCAAGGAGCAGCTGAGGGAGCTGGGGTTGTTCAATCTGGAGAAGAGGAGGCTGAGGGGAGACCTCATCACTCTCTACAACTACCTGAAGGGAGGAGTAAGGGGGGGGGTGTCAGCCTCTTCCCTTCGATGACAAGCGGCAGGACTAGAGGAAATGGTTTCAAGCTGCACCAGGAGAGGTTCAGGCTGGATATTAGGAAATATTTCTTCACTCAAAGGGTTCTCAAACATTGGAATGACCTGCCCAGGGCAGTGGTGGAGTCAACATCCCTGGGTGTGGACTGTAGCGTGTGGACCTGGAGCTTGGTGGTTTAGTGTTGACCCTTCAGTGCTGGGTTGAGGGTTGGACTGGATGACCTTTGAGGTCTCTTCCAACCAGATCTATTCTCTGATTCTGTGATATTGCTGAAAGCCAGTGCCAGGGGTTACCATGTGTTTCAGCACAAACCTCCAACAGTTACAAGCATAAAGGGAAGAGAACCAGGGCAAAGTGTACTCATAAATAGCACTGTGAAAGTATAAGAAACAAATTTAGGGTTTTTTTTTTTTTTGCTTGTGTTTGAGATGTACACCAAAAAAGACAATAATTAAAATCTTGGGGGATGTATGTGCCAAATATCCAAATTCAGACATGTCTGGCTTAGTTTTAAGATTTCCTTATTGCTTCCATAGTTGATGGTGCATATTTCTCTGCTTTTCTGTACTCTTAAAAGATTTAAAACCTTCTAGCAGTTTGGCCCCTGTTCTTAAAGCCATAACTGCTCATGTTAGAGGAAATTTTCTTTATCATCTCCTGCAAAACCAGAAGAGACTAGCATGCTGAAGATAACACTGAGAGTTGACATTTACATGGTGTTTCCTTTCTTCCAAAGGATGCTGGTCACTTGGGCTGGACCATTGGCCACAATGGGAACCATAGCAGCTGGTCAGCCACATTGACTGCAGGCATTTCTAGTCAGTACTCAATTCTGTATCTCCCAGTTCAGAATGAAAAAGCTTCCTATTGTGCTCCAAACAGGAAGAAGTTCAGGAAAAAAAAACCCCAAACACCTGTGTTGAGATCATGGAAGGAATGTATAGGTAGGGAAAGTGCAATTGCTTAGCTGAGTTTTGGATCTGGAAATATCAACATCTCACTGATGGCACAGACTCTTGATGTGAGGTATCCCCACACAAGCTAAGCCTCTTTGTGCTGTGGTCTCTTTTTTCTCCTCCATCTTCCCATAAGTGAACTGCCTTGGGCTTTGACAGTAGCAGGAGCACAAGTTAATCAGATTCCAAAAAGTTTCCCCTTCTGTGTGATGTTTCACTTCAGAGCAAGATTTGCCACATAAGAGACTTGTATGGCATGTGCACAATTTCAGAGAAAGAACAGGGAAAATCAGGACAGACTGATAAGTGACCCAGCTAACCTCTCTCCCTGTACACAACACTTGCTTTTTTTCTTCCATAAAGTCTCTTTCAAAGCAATCTCAATCTTTCATCAAAGATATTTCCAGTGCACTCCCAATGGGTTTACATAAATCTCACTGTTCTTGCTCTTTTTTTTCTTTCACCCTCCCCCCCTTCACACCCCCAAGTCCTTGTGCTTCCATTTCTTTAAATCTTTTATCCTCAGGTTGGTACCAATGGTAATACGGATTAGCTATCAGCACCTCCAAATATTCCACAAAGTCCTTGCCTGTTCTCACCCTTGAGTGTTTGCAGTCACAGATGTGATGAAAGAAATTTGAAAGGCACAGCCAGGCAATCCTGAAGCAGGCTCAGTGCATTCCCCTTTTTACAGCTTATTGCTTTCTGGATGTTTCTTTTGACCAGTCATCAATCATTGTGGTGGTAACTCTGAAGTGATTCCTGAAATATCTGTTCCTCTGATAAAAGTTAACAATAGCACACTGAGCATTAGAAAAGAAAGGCACTCTGGGCTTCAAGTTAAACAAGTGCTTTGTTCTGACTCTGGTTTTGGTTTTCTTTTCTTTCTTTCTTTCTTTTTTTTTTTTTTTTTCCTCCTCCAATTTTTTAAACTTTTCTTTTTTTTTTTTTTAAGTAAAAGATTTTCCACAGCAGTACCCCACTAGTTAGCCCAAGAAAGACCTCTGGGTGCATAAGTGGCAATCAGAAGCAGCAGAGAAACTGGGTTGAAGACAAATGGACACACATACAGACTTCCCAAAAGAGCTCCAGGGAATTGGAGAGGAGAGAGAAGCAGAACACCAGCTTAGGGCTTCCTTTCACTCTCCAAATGTTACCTTTCTGAGAAGTTTTGTGAAGAGCTCTCAACTTTGAAAGCCAAGCAAGCTCAGCAACAAAGGCAAGATCATTGCCTGGCTGATGAAACAGGTCCTCAAACTGCTGTGTGTAATCGTTAAAGAGTCAAAGCAGCACAAGGAGCCCCAAGCAGCTCAGACAGCCTGGCGCAGGTGAGCAGTGTGCCTGTGCTTCTGCCTGGCTGTCTGCCCTTGCATTGAGGGCTGCTGGGATGGCTGGGACTGCAGGACACTGCAGTAGTTTGAGTTACTTTATCTTTCTGTCAGGAGGTGCTGCAAACCCAGGTCTTCATTTAAACACTTCTTCCTCTGTTTGAGTTGCATTCAGTTTTTATGAGGTGGGAGTTAGAAGTGAGTAAAAATAACTCATGTCTTTACCCTACTTCTGCACTGGTAGAGCTCTTTGAGAGCTTTGATTTCCTCCTTTCCTTTGCTTGGGTTATTTCCATTTTAAGGTCTCATAGCCTTAGAAGTGAATCGCCCTTGTAATTGAGTGGCAAGCTGTGAATCTTTCTCCCTTCTTTGATTAATCTGGTCCATTGATCAGAATCATTTTTGGGAAGCTCTGGAAGCTTCTGAGTCAGGCTCTTCAGGTTTTAAGATGTTACTGTGCTTTTGATTAACTTGAATAAAAATGCTCTAGCTGGATTGATGGAGCCTTTTTCTCCAGTAGTGACACTGACAGTTAATTCTTGTCCATCAGCTCTACACCTCATAGAGAACTTGCAAATGAAGAAGTTTATTTGTCACTACTGGCTAGAAAGGCAAGGGAAAAGAGTCCAAGATTAGGCAGACTTCAGTGGCTGTTTACAGCAAAAGGTAAGAAGACAAAAACTAACTCTGTGCTGTGAACTGAAAAGTGTGGTGTTTTTTTTTTTATGCTGAAGGAACCACTCATCCATCCTTAACTTCCAGAGTAGAATTAATTGCTCCAGGATTGATACCAGTGATTGAGTCAGCCACAAGTTTAGGAGAGGCAACACTCAGTGGATTGCTATTACACACAGATTTCCACATAGATCCCCAAACAACTTATCTGTGAAGAAGGTGTTAGGTTTTGGAATTATTATTGTTATTATTATTTTTTTTTAAATTCAGACTGCCTCAGTTTTGTTTTTCTTGTTGGAAACTGCTTATTTGGCTTCCTCCATTCTATTGCTGGGAGTGGTCCCTCAGACCACACAGCTTCTGTAGTGGCAGTATCAAAATGTGAGCAGGAAGCCTTGTTCTGGGAGAACTTCAGTGTGAAAGAGCTTGAGCTTGTAACAGATCTGGCATGAAAATGAGCAGAAGAGTAGGTTTGATTCTGGTTTTGATTCAGACCTGCAAGTCAGAACACTGTCATGGTTACTCAGACTGTCATTATTCTTTCAGGAAGAGATCAACCAAGTAAAGCAAGAGGGGGTGTCTGGACCTTGCATGGTGCAGTAGGAGGGGCTGAGGCTAACTGGGTTGTTAGGTCTAAGGAAGAGAAGATTGAGGGCATATTGTGTAATAGCTTCCAAACAGGCTGAGAGGAAGAAAATTCCTTGTCAATACCAAGGATAAGACCAAAAAAAAACAAAACAAAACAAAACAAAACAAAAAAAAAAAAAAAAAACCAAAAAACCAAAAAAAAAAAAAAAAAACCAAACAAACAACTGAAATTGCAAGGGTACAAATTGGGATTAAATATCCAGAAAGCTTTCCCAAAGGCCATGATGGTAAACCACTGGAAAATATTGTATGTCTTTCATGGACTCTTCCTTGCTGGAGGCCTCTAGGAATAGTTTTGAGACATATCTGTAGGAGGTAACACAGGGACAGTGAAGCCCCCCTTGGGGCAGGAGACTGGAACTGATGACTCTCTGTGATCTTTTCCAGCTCTATGACACTTTGACAGAAATCCCTGTAGTGTGAAAGCAGTGAGCTTGGTGCAGGCTTCCTTTGCTGAAGGGAGATAAAGGAGAAAAGGTGCTGGGGTTTGATTTGTGCTCCTTCTTGTCTGCCTCGAGGTGCTGATGGGTTTGTATTTCCTGCATTAAGTAGAAAGAAGTGGAAGGGACCAGTACCAGAGGGTCTTGGTTCTGAGTTCATTTTAGTCACTTGCAATAAAAGGTCATTTGAGCTTAATACATGTGCACTGCACACTGCATTTTACAAGCCTTAGCTAAATGTGATGGTCTAGGCTGTGTTTTGAAAAGATCACTTAAGATAAAACCTAGGCAGTGTATATTTTGTTTGCACAACCTCAGACACCAACAATTAGACAAGTGTGATTTGCTGCTCAAAAATGATAAGCCAGGGAATATAACCACAGGCATTTCTGGGAACTGTTGAGTGGCACTGCCATATGCTGTGCTTATGTTGGAACAGAAGAGAAAGACATTTCCTTGCCACATTTTACAGATTACTTTGGGTGATAAGCTGTGGGAGACCAGTAAATGAGTATCAGTGGTTAACTCCTTTGAGATCAGCACAGGATGCTGCCCTGGGGAGATCAGCACAGCTTGCTGCCCTGGGGAAGGAGTGCACTGGGTGCCATGTGCCACTGGATGCCCTTTCCAGTCCTGTTTTCTGTGCTTATCCAATAGTACTAGGCTGTGGTGCAGGTCCAGGCTTACCATTGCATCCACCCTTTGGATAAAGCTTTACAGGAGAGGGTTGGGCAGGCTTATGAGCAGGGTAAATGCTTTAAAGTCTTCCTCTGCTTCTGTGACACCAGTTTGAGGCACATCATTTTGGGTCTCCTGATGCAACTGCAACTCTCTCCCCATCTGTACATCCATCAGCAGCTGCTAAATGATAGGGCTGGTTGTTTTTATTCTAGGATATGGGCAGAAAAGATTGTGAGATGTGTGTGCATTTGGCTCCATGGGGAGCCAAGAAGCCTTGCTTGTTTTCAGGATGTCCAATGCTGGGAATGGATATAATTTTGGAGGTCACTAGCATCTGACATGTATTTGTAGTTCTGGCATTTAAAACCCTCTCTGTTTGTCAGTTGTTTCTCCTTTTATCCTGCATTTCTGCTGTGTGGTTATTGCTGGCCAGGCAAGTTCACTATACTGCTTGCAGTGTGCTTCCTTCAGTAGTTAAAGATTTAGTTGTTTTAAAGATGAGCCTTTTACAGCATTCTTTTGTTCAGTAATGCATCCAGGTGATGCAGATATAAATAGTAATTGATTGATGGCATCTTTAAGGCTGAGAGAACAGAGTTATGCTGGATTAATTTGGCTCTCTAAATTATACTGTGGACATCATACAGTATCTCATCAGCAGGCAAAGCCATCTCTTCTGCATCTTTCAATTTGAGATAAGAAGCAGGCTTTGTACTATTTACACTCCTTTCACTTATAACCTGAGCATCAAATTTACCTCTGCCATAAATGGAGCTTACTCAGTGTCCTCAGTGGAACAGCATCTACCAGAGGTTAATCCAGTGGTGAACATCCTCTCTGTTGTGTTCTCAGCAGCACAGATCTTGCAGCTTTTTGCCTTTTTCCCTTGTCCCACACTTTAAGTAAAATAGGCTGTTCAATCTGAGCAGAAAATGGAGCTCTTGCTGTGGGCACAGGAGGGGATCATGCAATTCATAAGGACAGATTTGTCCCAGGTTTGTAAGAGCTTGGGAGCTGCCTGCTGGAAGGACAGCCCTTCCTTATGGGGTGCAACAGTAGTGTCAGCATGGAGGGCTGACCTGTGAGTCCCCAGTGTGCATGAAAGATTTTCTCTTGAACACCAGTGCATTTGACTAGAAGCTGAGCTTTGTATGAAATAACATTTTACCGAGGCCATCAGGCTCTGCTGAGTGGTTTGTGGAAGCTCAGCAGAGGGAAGTATCAAGATGTAAGGAGTAACCACTAGTGTATAGGTTCAACGTTCTGTGGGTTAGTTTTCTGGCTGGGAGATGATTAGGGCCACAGTGTATCTTGGTGCATTAAAGAGGCAAAACAGCTGAAGAAATTAAAACTACAACTGTGCATATCTTGACACAGGGTCTTTTGCATTGCCTCTGTAAAAATCTTTGTCAGCTCTACTTTCTATATTCCATTTCTTCCCCTATATTGGCTTGAAGAGCTGTGCTACAACAACAGGAGAAGCAGAGTGGCTGCTTTCTATGCAGGAAGTATTCAGGTTTTCAATCAAATTTTTCAAAATTATCTTCTGTAAATGAAAGAGCAGTTGTTTCATGAAATAGAGCAATGCTTTTTTTCCCCCCAGTCAGCTCTAGACTTAGTGCTCAGCTATGAGACAACAAAGAAAAGATCTCTGCAGAGTGTTACTCATTACTTTGACATCTCACTTACTATTAAGCAAACTTAGGTGTCTAGCCCACAACAGATATTGTTGCTCCCTCAATAGCAAATGACAAGAGAGAAGCACCTGAAGGGATCAGTCCATCTAAAGGCAGGTTTCTAAGATAAAATGGTTGCTAAAATGCAATTTGCTTTTGGAGATGTTTCTTTGCAGTGACTACAGCCAGAGCTCAGGTAGCTGATTAAAAGCATCTACATTCAAATGGTTAGCATCAGCTGGATAAATGCAATATTATAAAAGTTCTCCCTTCTGGGGAAAATGAAAATAAACAAAACCATTTCATTTAAGCTTCCTGTGAAAATTGTGAGCTCTGAGCAAAATCAAAGTGTAAGTATTTGTTTGAAATGATATTTGTTCTGGAATTATTTTGCCGTGCCTCTTTTTCCAGTGTAATACAATCTTTCTGTGGTACAGTATGTGAGAGGGAGCTTGGGCAATCTGAGTCATCATGAGGACAGGAAATAACCTGATTGTTTTTTTTTAAATAAAGCATTGAAGTGGCATATAGAGGGAGGGCACGTCTAGGCTTTGGGTTTATTATATATTAGTGATGGAAAACTGAAAGATGACATGGAAAAAGGCTTTTGATTTAAAAGCTGAAGTTTTATTTCATAGTGGTTTAGAGAAATTTTTCATCCTGCCTTATGGGTGAGATACTTGATTCTTTGGAATATGAGTGCTGTGGTGTGCATTTTGTTTTAAAATATCAATTCAGGCTTGTGTGACTGACTTTTAATTCAAGGAGTATGTGAGGAAAGAGCGAGGTGAGGCAGCATCCACCTGGGTGAAAGATGACAAGCTCTGTGGGTTGTAGGTCTGAATGTTTTATCTCTGGCTTAGTCTGTAGCTTCTGAAGAGTGTGATGGCTGTGGATGGTGTGCATTGCCTTGCCAGCCTTCACTGATGAAGAAACTTGTTGGTGATGATACAAGCCAACAAGCCAGGGTGCTGAGTGGTTTGGACAACCTGCTGGAGGCAAAGTGAGAGAGAATACCCAGAGGTCCACATTCAGAAACCTGTGGTCCCATGTTGGGATTATGGAGAAAGCAAGGCTGGGCAGTAATCTGCCATAACTGCAACAAACAAGGCTAGCAGTTCTTCCCAGCTTTCATTCTTCTGTGAGATACTTCTTTGGTTAGCAGAGGCAGCATGTCTGTGACACAGGAAAATAGAAGTGTCTTCAGCCTGCTCTGTGGCCACTGTGCATGTGGCAGACCCATCAGAATGCATGTAAGCAATAAATGTGAACCACAGACAACTTAATTAAAGAAATAAAAAAAAAAAATGCCAGCATCTGGGCAGTTTGATGTTCAGCCTTAGTGGATGGAGCTGAGAGATGTTGGATCTCCTGTTCCACATAATTGTATAAACAGACTTCATCATCTCCTCCCCAAAGCAGGTCCTCTGAAGGTAGTGTAGATGACTGAAGCATTGAAGGGTGGCAAAAATACCCCTTTCCATCTATCTTTTTTTTTTTCTTTTTGTAATGAATGGAGGTGTTGTCAGCTGCCTGCATTGTGTTCATCACTGTCAGGGCTGGCAGTGTAACAGATAACTGGATGGATTCAAGGCCACCCAGGGAATGGAGCCTGACAGGACCTCATTCATCACTTCCATTTCAGAGGTCTCAATGGAAGAGCTGGCATCAAAGAAGTAATCAAGGCTCACAGGGCCATGTGGGGGTTTGGGAGGAGTGCTCTGCATTGCAAACAAACCCAGCTGTCAAATCTGTCTTGTAAATGAAGTGTTTTTCTGGAGACAGTGTGTTTATAACTGTCACCCTAAGCATACTCCCCATAATATACAGCTGCTGTGGCTGCCTAGGGCCACAACCTGGGACTTTTCCCAGCTCCCAAATAAAAAATTGCAATTGCATGGAGAAGTTAAAAAGGTGCATGAGGGGAGCATTTTAAAGTGTGGTTCATCCTCAACGGCGGTTTGTTTAATCATCCTCTCTATCTTCGGTTCTGGTCTGGGCATCCAAGCTCCATTCATCTCACGTAACTGGCCCGGCAAGTAGGATGCTTTGCCTTTTGTGGGCCAGACACGGGCTGCAATTTGCCACTGACTGTGTGGACCTGATGACAGCAAATGAGTCTGCCCTCAAGATAAAACCATCCCATTAACAGGGGAGGAAGGAGACAAAGGAGAAGGCATTTGTCAGCAGTGAGAGCCTGGTAGTGATAGCCCTCCCGTATGAGATGGTGCCAAGAGCTTTAGGTTTTTAGAATAAGAATAAGTGAGCAGTCTGCTCAGGTGGGTGCCAGCTCTGCCTGTCAGCCCCTCGTGACAGGGAAGATATCTTGCTGACAAATTCAAGAAAGGAGGAATTCATAAAAGGAAGTCACTCTGTACTAAACTTTTAAGGTAACGTTTGCCTTGGTAGTTGTGCCTTGACATTCTTCAGTTTTGCTCTTAAAGCCTTGTGTACAATGACTAGCCAGGTGTGCTTTGTGCCCAGGCAGCTGAAGCTGTGAAGGGGCACTGTCATCCTCCAACCTGTTTGTCCTTCCCCTGGGGGTGAACTGACCGTGCTGCTGACCCAGTGACAATAACCACTTTGTTCAGGAGAACAAATGTCCTTAGGCACGAGAATCTGAGCGTATCCTTCCTTGTTGTGTGACTTTTGCACACAAGGTCTGGGCTTGTGCCTGATCCCTCAGGACATCAGATCCCTACTGAGAACGTGCACAGTTTAATGTGAACTTACCTGCTTTAGACTGACAGGGTAGAAACTTCCTATTGGATTATCATTTTTCTTATTAAGTACTTAAAAACACTTACTGTGATTTACACTGCTTAGAAATCACATGTGTGTGCTAAGAATAGCTTAGCATAAGACTCTGAATATTTTCTTCTAAGGTGCCAAGTTTTCTTCTGAGTCCTAAGCTCTCTTGAGGCAGTAAAAGCTTAATAAATCCTGGAAATAATACTGATTAAATTTTAATACTGATTAAGCTTTAGGTGACAGAATAATACAGCCAGAAGCTGTGCAAAGCCTTTGCCTGTTTTGGTAGCCTGGGTTGCAATCAGTGTTGGCTGTTCTAATGATTTTTTTAGAGGCTATCTCATGGCAAAATGTTTGCCACAGGCTGAGAAGAGTTTCCTAAAATGACAATGTTTTTGTATAGCACCAGGCCACAGAAACCACCAGTGGAAAAGAATCCCCTCCAGGGTGAACCATGAGCTGCTTAACAGCAGCATTACTGCATAAATTAAATAAAACTGTTTGGGTAGGAGGTAAAAGCTGCCACTGAACGAGTCTTTGATCAGCACTCCTAAGTTTTGCTGAAGATGCTGGGAGTCCTGAATATTTTTGTTTCCAGGAAAATGGAGGAAGCAATTCAGGGAGAGCACTGGAGAAGCATCAAGTTCTCCTTTGGCAACGGGCCAGGGAGCAAGGGGTGCTTTGAGTGCTGAAGATGCAGATTGATGGTCAGGCTACAGAAAAGGAAAAGAGAAAGAGATGGATGGAAAGGTCAGCTAATGTGAGTTTATGTGCCTGGTCCTGTCCTCTGCTGGCTTCCACTTCTGTGTGCCTGTGCAGCCTTGGGCTTGAGCTGACATCAGAGAAATTTGGGGACAAATTAGGATCTGAGAAGGGGGAAAAAAGAAATCATGAGTGGATAGACAAAAAAAAAAAAATGTTGGAGGGTAGTATTTGCTCTTGCAGTGAAAGACTTGGATTCCTAGTTGGTAGCTTCTGCAATTGCTTTGTTAAATGAACAGCTCTGTCTGGACCAGCTGCTGTATGGTGATGGAGCTTTAGACAAGGAGAGTGAAGCTGTTAAGACAGATGATACAGTCATAATAGGCTACTATACAGAGATGCCACTCAATTAACTAATCAGAAGCAAAGGGAAAAATACTAATTTGCAGTTATGATGCTGTAAAAATTTCCTAATCTATGGGTGCAACATTCTAACTGCAGTATGTGCCCTCAGTTCTGTTTGCCACATGAGTGTGTCATTTTGGTATGAATAAATGGATTTGCTGCCACAGAACTGCTAAAAAATGCTTGCATTTAATTTTATTCAACATGCTTTGCCCTGGAGAATGTTCACAGAATGTGTCAAGGCATGCAAACCAAGTCACAAGGAACACAGTAGAATCAGATGTCAGAATTTGGCTCAGAAAGTCAGAAGTTGTCACAGAGAGAGGTTTAGGAGAGATCTGGATGTGTATGTGAGCCTTATCTTGTCCCTTAACAATGGGTCTGTTTCTGGCTGTATCCCATTGCCTGGTAGCAAGGTCTGGCACTGAGGGTCCTTCATGGAAGACAGCTAACCCAATCATGCAGCCCCATGGAGAACATGGAAGCAACACCTTGCAAGAGGCAATCTTTGAAGGGTGTGGGAGCCCTGCAGCTGATAAGTGCCTTAGCCTGATGGAGTTCAAATATTATGTGATGTTAAGGGTCGGCTAGCATACTTGTCCCTCAAGTTATGTACCCAAGAAAAGAATTCCTCAGCAACTGGAAATTTTGCTCTATAAAGAGCCCATACTCCATTTTAGAATCCCTATTTCCTCAAACATGCTTTCTAGTGCTGAGATCAGCTGCACTTAGAATTGAAACCACGAGAAAAGTAAGGACAAGGAGATGCAAATCAGGGATGAACAGCTCTGAGGTTACAGAGGAGCATAAGGAAACCAGAGTCTTTGCTTGTCTATATTGCAAACAGCCTAGAGCTAGAAACAGAGGCACAAAACAGCAGCAGCAAGATGCCAGTTGCCAGCAGCTTGTTACTGATCTGGATTTGATGTTTATATATGAACTGGAAAAGGGAAGAAAGCAGTCTGTTTCTTCTGCTACAGAAGGAAGAGCTGATGGTGTTGATGGTCATGCCACTTCAGAGTCTTTTATGAAGCAAGTAATAAACAGGTAAGGTTAAAAAAAAGACTTTCATATTAAGAGAACAAAGTGCAATTTAAATGACATACCCTGGTTTTAATTAGTAGCTATGATTGACTATGGCAGTGAAAGGCAAGTGAGAAGGCTGATGAAAGTGTGCTGGGGTTCAGCTGTGAAAAATAATTATCATAGAGGAGCTCTTAAAAGACAAGTAACAAGAAGCAATTCTTTTTGATAAATAGTATGCTAAAGATCTACAAAATAGGAATAAATAGTAACAGCTGAAGTACACATCATCAAAAGGGTAAGAGATTTCCTGGGATCTGTAATTTCTGTCTGAAGCTGAAGAAGTAGCTGTAGATCATAAACAATAGTTGCTGATGGGATTTCTGCTGTAATTACATACTTTTTTTTTTGCTTGTTGGTGGCTGGAATTGATCACTCTTCAGAAGTAAGTCTGATAAAATCAGGTTTAGCTGAAGGGAGGCAGCTCTTGTAGGTCCTGACTGTCTTTGTGGTCTTCATAAGAAATCTTCCCCCTCATAGCCCAGGGGCTTTGTGCTTCCCACAGGTGCTGTTGTGCAGCAAGAGAAGAGTCGTTTTGGCTATTGTGTCTTTAAAACCAGCTGAGAAAAGGGTGATGCTAAACCCCTGCTGTTCTTGTTAGCAGTGCCCCTTTGCTGTGCCAGGGAAGAATTGGGCTCTGTGACAAAACATCGCCAGAGGGCATCTGTGAAACACTTTTGATGTCTGTAACCTGGAGTTAACACCAACATGCAAATGGTTTCAGGTGGGCAAAAATGTGTCCTGTTACAGTCTTTGCCCTTTAGGGCATGGTAAAGCTACACTGTCAACAAATCCCTGAGGGACTGCACAAGCCCTGTGCCAGCTTGCACACTTTTATTGGTGCATGTGTGGCAGCACAACCTTGGTTGGTCTCTGTGTCAAACTTTTCCTCATTGTCTTTCTATCTTCTTCCTTTTTAATGGTATGGTATGCATTGACCTCTCTGAAGAAAAAAGGGGCAAACCAAAAGAGTCTGGGGAACTAGGAACAAGTGAAGAGGCAAAGCAGGTTAAGGAGGCTCTGTTCTGTTGCAGCAAAGTGTAAAGACATTGAGTGAGGGGTATGGATAGGTCCTTCTCTCTGCAAGGTTCAGAGGGTAATTTAGGACAGAAAAGAAGAAGGTCTCAGCCATATTGTCTTAGGCATCTTGTCACTTAGGTATTCCAGGGCTAAATATTGAGGGCTTCATATGCTGTCAGCAAGACCTTCTTGGCTCAACATGTGGTGTATTGGTGTATTGCCAATCCTTTCTGCATAATGGGGAACTTGATGTGCACAATCCAGAAGTGCCAGGAGAGAGACCATGATTTCCAGGTTATTTCTCTGCTGAGTAAAACTGGTTTTCCTTTAAAATTTGTAGTTGCAACTGTGTGTTATCCAAACATAAATACAGGAACACAGTGAACTGGACTCTCAGGACATTCCATGGCAATGGTGACATCATATAGCCATGAGGATGATTAGGGGACTCGAGCATCTCCCCAGTGAAGAGAGACTGAGAGCCCTGGGGCTATTCAGTCTGGAGAAGAGAAGACTGAGAGGGGATCTGATCAATGTCTATAAATATCTGAGGGGTGGGTGTCAAGTGGAGGGGGCCAGGCTCTTTTTGGTGGTTCACAGTGATAAGGCAAGGAACAACAGGTTCAAACTTGAACATGGAAGATTTCATCTCAACATGAGGAGAAACTTCTCTACAGGGAGGGTGACAGAGCCCTGGAACAGGCTGCCCCGAGGAGTTGTGGAGTCTCCTTCTGTGGAGACTTTCAAAACCCACCTGGGTGCATTGCTGTGCAGACTCCCCTAAGTGATCCTGCTCTGGCAGGGGGTTGGACCTGATGATCTCTTGAGGTCCCTTCCAACCTCTGATATACTGTGATACACTGTGATAACCCAAATTAATTTTGCTCTTGTAGTTTATTATAGTCCTAGAACCCTAGGAAATACTTATGGTCTTCACATTTCACTGGTGATGATCACTTGAAAGAGTTGTTTGTACTTGGTAAGAAGATGCTACTTTTTTAAAAAAAAGATTTATTATTTTTATTTCTCTGCCTTCTACTTTGAGTTTAAAGGTAAAGTTCAGCTCTTCTATTCTAACAGTTTTTCTGTCATGCACCCAAATAGGATTCACCTTTCATAGCAGTGAGCTATTTGTTAGTATCCTGAACAGGTCTGATTGCTCTGGCTGTGGCTACATTGAGAGAAGGAGGAGTGTTGGGTGGTTTATTTGATGCAATCAACAGTGTGTGAAAGAAATATTGCATGTTCAAGGTCACACTTGCATCTCTCCATCATGTAGCATGGGCAGTGTCGTTTGAAATCTTATGTGACAGCTGAAGTTGCCAGAGCTAAAGAGAGGAGGCTTCAGATAGCATTGGTTCAGTTTTATTCCTCAGTTGTGAAAGAATTCTGTGTTTTGAAATCCTTTGGACCATCTCTTCTATGGCTGGCTTTGTGTTGATCCCACAGCAGGCATGTTGGGGTGGTGATAAGCTGCTTGCTTTGGGGGCACTCACTGGGCCATCTGCTGATTGTAATGTACCTTTTAAATAACTATGAAAGTGCTAGTTTTCCTATGCAGCCCTTTAGAGCTGGAGGCTGGGGCCAAATGAAGTCTGTAGGACATTTTCCATCAACTTCAGTGGCTTTTGCAAGAAACCTTCCCCTGCCTAGGCCCACTTTACTCTAGCAGAAGGATTTAACTTTATTCAGAGTGTATTCAACTAATTTATCTTTTGTCTACTAGAGGATCACTGTTAGGGCTGACTAATATTGAAGTGAATTCAATAATTTTTTCCTGTAGTACATAACATAGGAGGAAGTGTAGCAGCTGAGGGGAAATGTGTTTGTTCTTGGAGGGGAGTCTTCTCTCTTGATGCTGAAGTAGTCATTGCTCTGCTTACATGCAGTGTGACTTCTGGGAAAGAAAGGAAGCCCTTCAAGGAGGCTTCTCTAGTGAAGTCAACAATAAAAAGACTAATATATTTGAAGACTAATGTACAGGAAAGGGGCATAAATTGAGTATAAGTGGGATATGGGCTCACCTCCTTGGTTTGAAACTCAGATTAGCAAGAAATTCTTCACCAGACAGGAGATTCCTGGGGATGTATGTGTGGAATCTCCATTGAGGATAGAGAAAATAGAAACAGATAATTTTTTTTTTCCCAGGTGTACAGCTTTGCCTTCTCCTGTTTTCTGGCTGCCCACTGTCTCTGAGAAGACAGGTTTCCCTGTTCAACTGGTGCCCAGGGTCACTCTCTGTTTTTTCTTATACAGACTTTGTTCTTTCTTTATCATGCTTTAAGCTTCAGGAATGGGTTGGTTACACTTTTAATAAAACAATGAATATATATATTTCTGTAGGTACAAAAGGTCTTGGCATTGACAAGGTGTGTAGGAAGAGAAGTGTCAGATGTTTTTTCCTACTTTTGAAATCAATGTGTTCCTTTGAGCTGCCAGACAAGAAGGAAGGCTGCTCATCAGAAGCTTGCTCTTCCTAAGCACTAATTAAGAATGATTTTGCTGCCCTGTATTTGCCTGGCGATTTTGCCTCTCTCCATTCGAAGAGCAAACCCTCTGCTGGCATTAGTGATCCTGAACATAAGAAGGATTTATACCAAAATCCCACTTCTTAATCTTTTGCAGTCTGAAGTGTTTAATGTTTGATGAGGTTTGTTTTCTGAAGTTTGATATCTGTGCCTCTGGGAGTTTAAACCGTGGTGCAGTCCCTTCAAAATCAGGAGTTCAGAGAATTGGGTCAAAATGCAGTCAGCAAGTTTTGTACAACTCTCTTCACCTTGTGCTGTCCTATTTAAATCCCTGTAAAATAGCCATGGAGAGCCTTGTTTTCACTGCTAAAGAAAGGATTGGTAGGGTTTTTTTTTTTTTTTGACTTGTAGTATTTAATATGTGAGAAGAATCCCAAAGTGGAAACACAAGGAAGATGAGGCTTGTTTTGTCACAAACTAAGCAAAGAAAATTGACCTGTGGCTGGATGAACGGTGCAGATCTTCTCTATTTTTAATGCTTTCAACTTCCTTTAGAGGTAAAACCAATTCACTCCTGTTCTGTTTTCCTGCATGTTTAGTTATCAGAAATACTGCTTTTGTAAGAGTGAAGAGAAAGTCTTGCACATGGCTGTGACCTCAATTCGCAAAAGACGAAGTTTGCAGCCAAAGCTTTCATAATAAAGATAACTAAAGAAAAGCCTTCCTGACATCGGGGAGCTGAGCTACTGCTGACAAAAGGTGCTGGGAATGGGTCTCCAGGAGGTAGTGGAAGAGGTGGATTAACACTCCACTGAGGGGATTCAACTCTTTTTGGCAGTGCTCTATGGAAAGCATGATAAGTGAAGTCTAAGCCAGCAAACTGACCCGCAGTGAGTGCACAGCCCTGATTAACCACTGTTAAAATAGCATTACAGATGCAATCTTTGCAGAAAACTTCTTTTTTTTTCTTCTTTTTTTTTTTTTGACTTGGCTCTGAATCTCCATTGCTCCCTTCATTCAGCATAATAATCTGAAGAAATTTGCTGCAAGGACTGCTGGTGTCATGCTGATTGCTGGTCTGCATGTGTCCCAGGAGAGCAGAAAATGGGATCCATTACTTCTTTTTGCCTATTCAGGTCTCTCATTTACTAATTAGCCCAAGCATTCCCCTCACTTTTTTTTTTTCCCCCCTTGCATTTACACTCTCAATGACTCTCCTGCAGCCCTCCAAGCTAAGCCTGGACATTTCTAAACTCTGGGTTTCCTCACAGACCAAGCTGACTGCTGCTCCTGGCTGACAGAGCTGTTTAGTATGTGTGTGCTTAGGGTTGGCTAGAAGACATTGCATTTTGGATCAGAAGTCGTCCCAGGGGGTGCCTAATTAAACTTTAAGGTAGATGACAAAACTGTTTCCCTTTAGATATGGAAGAAATGTTCTATCACAAAGGTGTTTTAGGCTGCAGCAAAGGAATAGGTATAAGCTATTAATGGAAAACCCCACTTGGAGTACTGAGTCGAGTTCTGGTGCTCCCAGCAGAAGAGGGACACGGAGCTGCTGCAGCAGGTCCACAGGAAGGCCAAGAAGGTGATCAGAGGGCTGGAGCACCTCCCTTATGGACACAGGCTGCAAAAGTTGGGGCTGTTCAGCCTGGAGAAAAGATAGCTCTGGGGAGACCTTATAGCAGCCTTCTGTGATATCTGAGAGACAAGGTACCAGTTACATGGGTGTCTTGCTGAACCACAGAATGGCTTAGGTCGGAAGGGACTTTAGAGATCATCTCTGCCATGGGCAGGGAGAACTCTCAACTAGTCTCAGCTGCTCAAGGCCTCGTTTAACCTGACCTTAAACACCTCCAGGGAGGGGGCATCCACAGCCTCTCTGGGCAACCTGTTCCAGAGTCTTACCACCCTCGTACTGAAGAACTTCTTCCTAAGATCCAGTCTAACCCTACTCTCCTTCTTCTTAAAATCCTTCCCCCTTTTCCTATTGCTATACACTCTTATGAAAAGTTCCTCTCCACCCTTCCTGTAGGACCCCTTCAGGTATTGAAAGGCACCTATAAGGTTCCCCTGGAGTCTTCTCCTCTGTAGGATAAAGAACCTGGGATCCCTCAGCCTACCCTCATAGGGAAGAAAAAAGAAAGCATTACAATTTAAGTGCAAGTCACAAAACTAAGCCAGCCATAATCTGTAGGTGGAATTTAAGGGTGGTCATTTTGAGTATGAATTTGCAATGAAAGGAGACAAAATATTCCTGCAACTGATTGAAAATTAGTTGGTCCTCTTTTCCTCTTTTCCTCTTTTCCTCTT
>VXBD01000597.1:3072-27425 GCA_013399975.1 Indicator maculatus
AGGAAGGATCTGGAGGTGCTGGAAGGTGTCCAGAGAGGGGTCTTGAGGATGAGCAGAGGGCTGGAGCACCTCTCCTGTGAGGAAAGACTGAGAGTTGAGGTTGTTCAGTCTGGAGAAGAGAAGAGAAGACTCCCAGGAGACTTTATTGTGGCCTTCCAGGATCTGATGCTGGGGAAGGATTTTTGAGGGTGCCAGGGAATGATAGGACTTGGGGGGGGGGATGGAGTAAAAGTAGAAGTGGAGAGATTCAGATTGGATGTTAGGAAGAAATTCTTCCCCATGAGGGTGGTGAGAGCCTGGCAGAGGTTGCCCAGGGAGGTGGTGGAAGCCTCATCCCTGGAGGTGTTTGCAGCCAGGCTGGAGGTGGCTGTGAGCAACCTGCTGTGGTGTGAGGTGTCCCTGCCCATAGCAGGGGGGTTGGAACTGGCTGAGCCTTGAGGTCCCTTCCAACCCTGACAATTCTCTGATTCTATGATTTCCTCTTCTTCTTTTTCCTTTCCTTCTCTTCTTCCTGAAACTAAATGCCTGCCTGGAATTTCTTCATCTTAGCAAGAGGAGGAATTACCAGTGGTGGAGGTTTGAAGTTCCTCTGCCATTGGTCCTGGGGGTGTCCTTTCACTACCTTCACTCTAATCCCTGTTAAACCCCTGCTAAGTCCCAGAGCCTCAGCAGTGTCCTTTGGCAATGAGTTTTGCCAGTGAGGTGCTTGCCCTGCATTAATCAGAGAGGTTTATTGCTCTGCCCTAGCTTGCTGATGCTGAGCTGTTAGAAACAGGCTGTCACCAATCAGCAGGACACTCACAAGGTTAAGTCATTTAATTTTGATTTTGTTTTCCTTATGCCACAGCTGAATGAAGAGGAGGCTGAGGGAGACCTCATTGCTCTCTACAGCTCCCTGAGAGGAGGCTGGAGCCAGGTGGGGGTTGGGCTCTGCTCCTTAGTGTCAGGTCATAGAAGGAGAGAAATCATAGAATCATAGAATTGTTAGGGTTGGAAGGGAGAGGAAATGGCCTGAAATTGTGCCAGGGAAGGTTGGAGAGGAGGAAAAAATGTCATTGTTGGAGGAGTGGTCAGGGCACAGGCTGCCCAGGGAGGTGGTGGAGTCCCCATGGCTGGAGGTGTCCAAGCAAGGTGTGGCCATGGCACCTGGGGCAATGGTTTGGTGGCCATGGTGGGGTTAGGTTGGTGTTGGACTGGATGAGCTCAGAGGACTTTGCAACCCAAACAATTCTGTGATTCTGTGACCTAAACCACTTGAAAACCAACTGGTGACTGCAAGAAGGAAAACAGGGAAGGAGCTGAGCCCAGAGCTGAGGTCTCCTTTGCCAGGGCTACCTTTCAGAAATGGGACCTTAATGAGGAAGCTTTGATTAAAATAGTTCCTTTGATTGCTGAGGCCCTGGGCACACCCCTGTGGGCTGGAGGCATGTGTGGCAAGCCCAGCCTCATAACCAGTCCCTCAGGCTGGTGGAGAAATGGATCTCACTAGCATCACAAAATGAATTTGTACTCAGGGGGTCCTGGGTGACTCTTTTCTGCAGGCACTCATCATGTCCAGCAGCAGCACCCTGGCCATGCTGTGTACTGGGAGTGTTCCCAGTAAAATTCAGGCTTGTACCCAGCTCTGTTGTGTCTGGGTGTCCTCATCACCCCAATACTCCACTCCCCCCATTGCCCTCACACCTGCCCTTTGAATGAGAGCACTGAGCTGTTGAGCATGGTGGCACAGGGGACCAGCCCAGGGGACACAAGAGTTTTGATGGAGGAAATCCAGGCATGGAATGAGCCTGGGCACACAGCTCCCCTCTGGCACAGGGCTTCAGCACCCCAAAATTGGACACCCCTCTGCTTCAGCCACTCCCTCTGAGCAACCTGGGCTAGTGTGAGGTGTCCCTGCCCATGGCAGGGGGGTTGGAACTGGATGATCCTTGAGGTCCCTTCTCAAGCCTGACAATTCTGTGATTGATGAGTGTCCTCTACTTCAGCAGAGCTCCTAAGGAGGGGAGAGGACGTGCTGGCTCACCCCAAGACGTCCAGAGCAGGTTGAAAGGAGCAGGGTCCCCTCCCACGCCGTGTGGCAAGGGCTGGACTGCGCCCAGACGGAGGTGTTTTAATGACTGTTTTGGATCCCTGGGAGCCAACCTCCTCCCACTCTGCCCAAGGTAATTCACCTCCTCCACCAGCGCTGGAGGAGTTGTTGACTGGTGGCGAGCAGCTGGTAAAACAGGTTCTGTGCAGGGAGTTGTCTCCGAAACCCTGGGAGACCTGCGCGGCTCCAGCCCCGAGCGTGGGTCTGTGCCGGAGCCCTGGCTCGGCAGGCAGCGGGGAGGGGTTTGCTGCCGCCTGGCACTCCTGGGCAGGGCGGCTTCTGCCCCTCGCCGCTAGCAGACAAATTACAGCCCTGCCTGTGTCAAGGTAGATAAGGAACCATGTGATGCAGCCTGGTGGCAAACGGGTAAAGGTGCACAGGGAAATAACCTTGCAGGGAGTCCCTCCCTCCTCGGGGAGCAGAGTCTCCGGGCAGTGCGGGTGCCCACGGGTCCGGCAGCACCTCGGCCTTGATGCCTGCAGGAGCTCCGGGGGCTCTCTGAGGCTCGGGGGAAGCGGGAATGTCTCTCAGCAGAAGGAACTGGTCCGATCTCTCCAGGTAGGTGCAGTGGTTTAATGCTTAACCCTTGCCCCCGGCAGGGTGAGGGTGGGCTGCTGGCACGGCGAGCCCGGACCGAGGGGTGCTGGGGAGGGTGGAAAGAGGGGAAGCTGCCCTGGGGGTGTTGCTTGTAGAGGTGGTGCCAGCCCCAGCGAGAGCTCTCAGCGCTGCTGAAGTTTCTTGTGGGAGAGCAAGATCAGAGAGAGGCATTTTGGTTTCTGCTGCCTGGGCAAGCTAAGCACTGGAAATGGCTCTGGAGATGCATCCTTGCCCCGCTCTGGGTTCACTTTGGTCTGGTTTGCCTTTCTTTGGGGTACAGTCTGGCTGGGCTGTGCCTCCAGACCTGCTCTGGAGCTGGCTGGGGGGGGGGTTTAGCTCATCCTGCATCCACATGGCCCCCGGGACCCTGTCCCAGCTCTGCCATGTGGGAGCTGCAGACTCTACCCACCTGGCACTGGGCAAGCACCGATTCACCAGCAGCACCCCAACGATCCCTGCAGCCCCCCACAGTGATCCCTGCAGCTCCCCAATGATCCCTGCAGCCTCCCAACAATCCCTGCAGCCCCCCAGTGATCCCTGCAGCTCCCCAATGATCCCTGCAGCCACCCCCAATGATCCCCACAGCCTCCCAGTGATACCTGCAGCCTCCCAACAATCCTTGCAGCCCCCCAGTGATCCCTGCAGCTCCTCAACAATCCCTGCAGCCTCCCAATGATCCCCACAGCCCCCCAGTGATCCCTGCAGCTCCCCAATGATCTCTGCAGCCTCCCAACAATCCTTGCAGCCCCCCAGTGATCCCTGCAGCTCCTCAACAATCCCTGCAGCCTCCCAATGATCCCCACAGCCCCACAGTGATCCCTGCAGCCTCCCAATGATCCCTACAGCCCTCTGGCTTTGGGCTTTCCTGAAAAGGGCTTTTGGCTCTGAGGGCAGCCAGAGCAGGCAAGGCTCCTGGGCATGGCAAGGTGAGTCAGGGGCTCACACCAAGCCTGGGTGATTGCTCCCAACCTGCTGCAGATGCCTGGGCAAGCACTGCTGAGCTGAGCTGTGCAGGTGGGGTGAGGGTGACTCAAAGGCAGCCACAAAACGGAGCAGAAGTTCAGGTGGAAGCAGATCTCAGGCTCTGAGATCTGACTGCAAACCCCAGCACTTTGGGCAAGGCCATGGCCAGCCTAGGAAAAGGAATCAAGAACTCATTGCTCAGAGGCTGCCAGCTCCCAGCCTGCCTCCATCACAGGTGGGATGAATCCAGAGGGCAGCTCAGCCCCATCCACTTCCACCTCCTCTGCCCCAGTGGGGTCCAGCACCCAGGCTTGTTCCCAGCCCAGGCAGGCAGCTTCCCCTCACTTGTTGGGTGAGACAGCAGTGGGACAGCACAAACCTCACTGATGATTAAGAGGGCAGGAGGGGACCAGGTGTGGGGGGTGACACTCACCAGTCCCTTTTTATTCATCTCTTTGAGGTTAAAACAAAAAAGGAAGATGGTAAAAAATAAAAAATAAAAATAAAGCCCTCTTTGAAATGAGAAGGGAAAGCTTGGCAGAGGCAGCCCACAGGCTCATGGGTGGATGACTTAATTGCAAACAACAAGAAACTGCATGTTGGCACTGCCAGCTTACCTCCTGCCTCTGCAGGAGCCCAGCACACTCCAGGCAGGGAAATCCATTTCCATTCTGGAGGAGCCTGTGCAGGCAGCACCAAAGCAGAGCTTGGCTCTCACCTGGCTCTAAATCAGTGTCAGAGCTCCACTCTGGGGGCCACAGCACCCTGCAGAGGCAGCTGCCCCCACGCTGGTAGTGCCCTTGCTGGGTGGGGATGCGTGTGAGCAGTGCCTGCCCTGGCAGCTCACCCCCTGCTGAGCCTGTGCTGCCCACCCAGAGCTGCTGAGCTGGGTACAGACAGCCAAGGGTCAGGCCCATGGAGGTGGCACGGCACAGCCCAGCAGGGCAGGATGCAGGAGGGCTCCTTGGCTCATCTTGGGCTAGGTCCCAGCCTTCTCCTTCCTCTGCCTTTCCTGATGCCAGTTGGGCACCACCTGGAGCCCCAGCAGTAGGTCCTGTGGGGGTAAGAAGGTTACTTGGTGGGGTGGGGGTGAGGGCAGCTGAGGATGGAGGCAGCACACCCCTGGCATTGCCCTGTCCCCAACGAGGCACTGAGCTCCCAGCCAGGACTTGTCCTCCCTTTGCTCTCCGTTCTGCTCTGCTGGCACTGCCCTGCCTCCCCCACCCAGGAAGCACAGGAGCCCTGCAGGGGGTAAATGTGGTTTAATTTATGACCCAGCTTTCATTACACAGTAACTCCTAAACCATGCTGCAGTCCCTGTCTGTGTGTGCCCACCAGTCCCTGTGTGTGCCCACCAGTCCCTGTGTGTGCCCACCGGTCCCTGAGCGTGTGCCCATCAGTCCCTGAGTGTGTGTGCCCACCAGTCCCTGTGTGTGTGCCCACCAGCCCCTGTGTGTGCCCACCAGTCCCNACCAGTCCCTGTCTGTGTGCCCTCCAGTCCCTGTGCCCACCAGTCCCTGTCTGTGTGTGCCCAGCAGTCCCTGTCTGTGTGTGCCCAGCAGTCCCTGAGTGTGTGCCCACCAGTCCCTGAGTGTGTGCCCACCAGTTCCTGTCTGTATGTGCCCACCAGTCCCTGTGCCTGCAGTGGCATCAGCAATGCTGCAGGCCTGGACCTGCACTGACTTTCAAGTTCTTAAAAGTCTCTGCTCTGGTGAGACCCTACCTGGGGGTCTGTGTCCACCTCTGGAGACCCCAACACAAGAAGGACATGGAGGTGATGGTGCAGTGCAGAGGAGACCAAAGAGATGATCAGAGGGCTGGAGAGGCTGGGAGAGCTGGGGCTGGAGAAGGGAAGGCTCTGGGGAGACCTCAGAGCAGCCTTCCAGGACCTGAAGGGGCTCCAGAAGAGCTGGGGAGGGACTGTTGAGAAGGGCTTATGGTGACAGGACCAGGGGCAAGGGTTTGAAACCAGAGAAGGCTGAATTTAGGCAGGACATCAGGAGGGACTTCTTGACAAGAGGGTGGAGGAACACTAGAACAGGGAGGTGGTGGAGGCCCCACTCAAGGTCAAACTTGATGTGGCCCTGAGCAACCTGATCCAGCTGGAGATGTCCCTGCTGATTGCAGGGGGTTGGACAAGATGACCTTGGAGGATCCCTTCCAGCCCAGTGCCATTCTGTGGTTCTGTGACATTCAAAGGAGACCTTGAGTCTGGGTGAAACTGGGGAGCCAGCTCCAGAGCTGGGAGCCTGTGGTGGGATGGATCCTGCACAGGGAGGGCTCTGCCTTGCTGTGCTGTTGGGGCTCCACCAGGACCCTGTGCTTGCAGCTGGGTGAGGCCAAGTGCTGCAGGTGAATGAACTCTGCTGGGAAAAGCTCAATCCAGCCAACAAAAATATTTTCCAGCCCAGTTCAAGCACGGGCAGGGGGTGGGCAGGGCTGGCTCAGAGAGAGGAGGAGAGCTGCTGCTTTCCAAACAACCTTTATACAGAGGTGCATTTACTGTATAAATATATTAATATTAATAATGATAATGATGATAATGATGATAATGATGATGATAATAATGATAATGATGATGATAAGGATAATGATGATAATAATGATAATGATAATGATGATCATGATAATGATAATAACAACAACAATAATAATAATAATAATAAAATTACCTTTGGCTTGTGCCAAATGAAATCTCTCAAGAGAGCTCTTTAAAAGTGATGCCAAACCTTGGTTTATTTTGGTGCAGCCTGTGGTCATCAACCATCCCCAGTCCTAGCCACACACAGGAGCAAGAGGAGCTCCTTCCACTCCTATTTCCAGGCAGAGTTTGTCAGCAGCTGCCCTCAGCCTCTGCTGCTTCTGCATCTGAGGCTTTTTTGCTTAATAAAAAGGAAAATGCCATGGCCACAACTCCCACTGGGGCTAAAATCTTCTGCCAAAAGTGGTTTCTCTTCCAGTTATGTGGTTGAGATCTCTGTGGTGGCTCTAAGGTCCTGGTCTTGCTGAGTTGTGGGTGAAACATCCTTGCCCCAGAAGGTTTGCTTCACGTAGGGATTCCTTTTGCATGAGTGCTCCCTCCAGCAGAAGACATCAGCAGTTGTAAAGTTGAGTGCCTGTGCTGGGAAAGGCACAACTCAACATGACCTGGGTGGAGCAAGAGCTTTGTGACAGCTGGCTCAAGGTGACACCCCTCTCCTCCAGCCCCATGCAGCAAAGCACAGAATCACAAAATGTTAGAGGTTGCAAGGAACCTCCAGAGGTCATCCAGTCCAAGCCCCCTGCCAGATCAGCATCAGGGAGTCTGCAAAGGAATGCATCCAGGTGGGTTTGGAAAGTCTCCAGAGAAGGAGACTCCACAACACCCCTGGGCAGCCTGCTCCAGGGTTCTGTCACCCTCACTGTGAAGAAGTTTCTCCTCATGTTGAGCTGAAATCTTCCATGCTCAAGTTTGGCTTACTACTTGGCACCACCCAAAAGAGCCTGGCCCCCTCCCTTGCCCCCCTACCTCTCAGCTATTGATAGACATTGATCAGATCCCTCTCAGTCTTCTCCTCTCCAGACTAACCACCCCCAGGGCTCTCAGTCTCTCTTCACAGGGGAGATGCTCAAGTCCCCAAATCATCCTCCTGGCTCTCCCTTGGACTCTTTCCAGCAGGTCTCTGTGTCTCTTGAACAGGGGAGCCTCAAACTGGACACAATATCCAGATGTGGTCTCACCAGATGGGGAGAAGAACCTCCCTAGCCCTGCTGGAGACATTTTTCTTGATGCATCCCAGGAAGCCTTTGGCCCTCTTGGCCACAAGGGCTCATTGCTGTCCCATTGTTGTCCCATTGCTGTCCCATTGCTTTCCGCTAGGATGGGGAAGGCAGCCTCCATCATCCCCTTGGCCCTTGCCTGATGGTGTTTCAGTTTCCCTTCTTGCTTGTCTGCAAGCTCCCCATGCAGGACACAGCCTCACCATGTCCTAATGTTCCACCCCAAACAGCCTGGCCAGGCAGAGGACCCTTGAGGATGAAGAAGAGCAGCAAAGAGAGCGCCGGCGAAGGCACCGCAACCTGCTGTCCTCCTCCTCCTCAGTGGATGAAGAACCTCTGAGCCATGGGAAAGACTCCAGCCCAGCTCCCAGCAGGTGTGTAGGGTCCTGCTGGCATCAGCCCTGCTCATGATGCTGGTGGCTCACAGCTTTACTGCCTTCCTCCCCTCAGCCCGGAGCCAAAGCTGCTGCAGCTGGTGGCTGAGGGTGGGCTGAGCTGGGGGAAGGGCAGGGGCCAAGGGGCCTTTGGGCTTCAGAAGAGGAGGACAAGGAGAGGGCTGCATCTCTGGGGGCCTCATGGGCTCCATCATGAGCCTCAGCACACACAGGAAAGCCAGAGAGCCAAGGTAGGGGTTGGTGCTGAGGCTGAGCTCAGGCTGGTGCTGACCATGCCCTAGTGCAGGCAGGTGCAGGCAGGTGCAGCCAGGTGCCCACCTCTGCAGGGCAGGTGAGCTGAGCATGCAGAGCCTGCCTGGCTGTCCTCCTCCTCCTCTGAATCTCTCAGTGGTGCTGTATGAGCTTTGGTGAAGAGAGGAGGTGACTCAAGGGCTTTCCAGTGGTGCTCCCAAAGTCTACAGGGAGCTGGGCTTTGGAGCAGTCCTGACACCAGGCTGCCCTCACAGCACCTGCCCCACGGTGTGCAGTATTGAGGTGGCTTTTGCCCCATGCTCTAGAGATGTTTCTCTGCAGTTCAAACAGGATGGAGTTAGGATACCACTTGGGCTGGAAATGGGTTGAGTAGGGGCTGGACATGACTAATGTGAGCAAGCTAGAGAGGACAAGTCACAGAATCACAGAATCCAGCAGGTTGGAAAAGACCTCAGAGATCATCGAGTCCAACCCAACCCCTCCTGACAACCAAACCCTGGCTCCAAGTGCCATATCCAAGCTTTATTTGAACATCTCCAGGGATGGTGACTCCACCACCTCCCTGGGCAGCACATTCCATGGCCAATTACTCTTTCTGTGAAGAACTTTCTCCTCACCTCAAGCCTAAACTTCCCCTGGTGCAGCTTGAGACTGTGTCCTCTTGTTCTGTCACTGCTTGCCTGGGAGCAGAGCCCAACCCCCCTGGCTGCAGCCTCCCTTCAGGTAGTTGTAGACAGCAATGAGGTCTGCCCTGAGCCTCCTCTTCTCCAGGCTGAACACCCCCAGCTCCCTCAGGCTCTGCTCACAGGGTTTGTGCTCCAGACCTTTCTCCATCCTCATTGTCCTTCTCTGGACACCAAGTCCTCCTGCCTTGGTGCCAGCACAAGTGATTGCAGCTCAGGAGGAGAGCAATTATCCCATCTCCTTCCCAAGCTCTGTGTAGATACATTCTGCATGGTCCTGGGCCTGTGCCTGTGTCCCATCTGCTCCTTCCCAAACCTGTGTTTGCCTGTGGGGAGGAGCAGCCAGGACTGTTCCACTGACTGTGGTGGGACCCTGCCATGGCAGGTTGATTACAACCAACACTTGAGGCAGTGGTGTCATTTCCAGTCCACGAGCAGCCACAGACACATCTCCTCCAGCTGCAGCCCCAGCACCTGCTCTGGGCCTGTAGCTCCTTGGCTCAGGACTTGGTGGAATCTGATGTCCTGAGATGAGGCTGAAAAGATTTCCTAGAATCACAGAATGTTCTGGGTTGGAAGGGACCTCCAAAAGTCATCCAGTCCAACCCCCTCTGCAGTCAGCAGGGACATCCTCAACTAGATTTGTAATCTCTGCCACAAAAAGAGGAAGAAAACCCCCTTCTAATCCAAACTTTTCCGTGGAGACCCTTGCTGGGGAGATGGAGAAGAGTGTGGCTGCAGGGATCCTGTTCTGCAGGGATCACTCAAGGTTGTTGTTGGGACTTTTATGCCTCCCCAGAGTCTTTCACCTGAGTTAACCTCACCTGCAGCATACAATCANATCTGAATCTCCCCACTTCTAGTTTTGCTCCATTCCCCCCAGTCCTATCATTCCCTGACACCCTGAAAAGTCCCTCCCCAGCTTTCTTGGAGCCCCATTCAGATCCTGGAAGGACTTCTTCTACAATAAAGTCTTCTTGGAGCCTTCTCTTCTTCAGCCTGAACGACTCCAACTCCCTCAGCCCGTTGAGCATGCAGCCCCCTGGCCCTGGGGTGCTGAGTCTTGACCCCTCTTTGTCTCTGTCTCCAGAGCTCAGGCCAAGGCGGTGTCCCCGGAGGACGGCAGGGAGAGGAAGCTCTCGGCGGTGCTGAACACACAAGAAGGGAGGAGGACAAGGGCTCCGATGGCCATCTCTGAAAAGCTGAGGCAGGAGAAGGAGCAGCAGGAGCCAGGGGTGGGAGTGAGCCCTGCGGAGCCAGGACCACAGCCGCGTGTGGGGCAGGAGAGCATCCAGGCTGGAGAGCAGGGGCGAGGTGTGGCCAAGGGCCGGCAGGACCCCCCAGGAGAGCAGCAGCCGGAGCCAGCCTCGGAGAGGAAGGTGGTGCTGAGGGCACGGCTCCAGGACAGGCAGGGACAAGGCGTGGGAACAGCTCAGGGGCAGCAGAGGAAGGAGGTGGGGGACCCCCAGCAGCCGCCGGAGGTGGGGGGCTGCCGGCTGCGCGAGGTGAAGATCCTGACCAGGCAGGGAAGCAGCAGCAGGGAGGAGAAGACAGCCTCGGTGGTGACCTCCTCGCTGGACCAGCAGGTGAGCAGGAGTGGAGAAGCCACCAGCCCCTGGGGTGTGAGGGGCTGTGTGCTGGGAGGGAGAGTCCCAAAGTGTCAGGAGGGAAATGGGAGCCACAGGCTCTGGGGGAAGGTTTTTCTGAGAGCTGCAAAGAAGATGGTGGAGGAGGCCCCCAGCACCTCCTTTCCCTCCCTTCCACTTGCATGCTGCTATTCTGATCACCTTCTCTAGCAAGCTCCTACTGGTTGCCATCATGGTTCCACTGCAGAGGTGTTTGGGGCTTTGTGTATCCAGGTGAGACAGTCAAGGTTTGGAGGATTCTGACCTCAGACTCCTTCCTCCAAATCAGTTCCCACCCAGGCTGCTCTGCTCCCTGCAACTCGACCTTCTCTGCAGACTCTGGCAGGGGTACTTTAGATGTCAGCTTTTTGTTTTTCCTCAGCAACCATCCAGGACTCCCTCCAAGGTGGTAATACAACTGTCTCCCACCCAAGAAGAACCTACAGAGAAGTCAGATACTTCTCCAACTCACATCAGCTCCATCAGAAGAACCAGCCCCAGAACTGTCTCCTTTCGGGTAAGAGCTAAAGCAGGTGGGAGAGACTCTCCTGCAGGCAGTGGAGGATGGGGGCTGGAGAGGTTGCTTTGTCCTCCAGGTTATGTGCACAGAGTGCCAGGTTGGGAGGGACCCCAAGGCTCATCAGGTGCAACCTTTCTAGGTGATGGTGGAGCTGCAGTGAGCTGCCCCAGCAGCCTGGCAGGCTGGGAATCAAACCTGTCCTGTGTGGGGAATCCACCACTGCCCCTGGGAGATGATTCCAGTCTCTGACTGTGAAGAAGTTTCTTCTGGAGTCCAATGGGAATGTCCCCAGCAGTCACTTGTCCCCATCAACCCTTGTTTTTGCCATGGGAGTCCTTGTATAAAGGGAGTCTCCAGCCTCCTGGCAGCCACCCTTGATGTCCTGGTCCACGGCAATAAGGTCTGGCCTGAGCCTTCTCCTCTCCATGCTGAACACCCCCAGCTCCCCCAGCCTCTCCTCACATGGCAGCTCCTCCAGTCCTCTGCCCATCCTCCTGGCTCTTCTCTGAACACTTCCACAGAATCCTAGAATGCCAGGTTGGAAGTGAGCCCAAGGATCATCTGGTCTAACTTTCCAGCCTCTCCCCATCCCTTTTGTACAGTGGGGACCATAACTGCAGGCAGTGCTCCAAGTGTTGGCAGAGCTGTTCCCAAAAGGCTGCTCACAATGCACTCTTCACCTGGGCACTGCAGCTCTGCTTCAGTCCATTTCCCTTCTCTGTGTCTGCCCAAAGGCCTGTGTTGAAGAACATGCTCCATGGCCATAGGAACCAAAGGAGCAGCATGGAAACTCCTGGCAAGTGATTAGGAAAGAAGGAGCTCCTGGTCCCCAGATTTTCCAGAGGGTGACAGGAAGGAACATCCCCACTCCAGCATTTCTGGTCTTCCCTGGGAGCACAGGGATAAAATAAACCTATCCTGGAGAAGAGAGGCTGAGAGGGGATCTGATCAATGGTGACAAGTAGCTGAAGAGTGGGGGGGCAAGAAGGGACCAGGCTCTGCTCAGTGGTGCCC
This sequence comes from Indicator maculatus, assembly GCA_013399975.1. Taxonomy (NCBI): domain Eukaryota; kingdom Metazoa; phylum Chordata; class Aves; order Piciformes; family Indicatoridae; genus Indicator; species Indicator maculatus. The sequence goes on from VXBD01000597.1 coordinate 14,970, forward strand.
AGGGACAGGACAAGGAGCAATGGACACAGACTGGAACCCAGGAGGTTCCATCAACATGAGGAGAAACTTCTTCAGTGTGAGGCTGCTGGAGGCCTGGAGCAGGCTGCCCAAGGAGGTTGTGGAGTCTCCTTCTGTGGACATCTTCAATCCCCACCTGGCTGTGTTCCTGTGTGACCTAAAGCTCTTTGCTTCTGGAAACCCCAGAGAGCTCTTCTGTCCCAGGTCACTTTTATCCACATAGCCTTCAGCAATGACTGCTTTGGATCCCAGGAGATCATCACCAAAGCCCAGACCAAAATGCAGGTCCACAAAGCTGGGGCACAGTCAGAAGAGTGTGGCCAGCAGGTCAAGGGAGATTCTCTTCCCCCTCTCCTCTGCCCTACAGAGACCACATCTGGAGCACTGGGTCCAGTTCTGGGCTCCCAGTTCAAGAGGGACAGAGAAATGTTGGAGAGAGTCCAGTGGAGGCCACGAGGATGCTGAAGGGACTGCAACATCTGTGTGAGGAGGAAAGGCTGAGAGCCCTGGGGCTGGTTAGGCTGGAGAGGAGAAGGCTGAGAGGGGAAATTTTGTTTGTAAATATGTGAAGGGTAAGGATGAAGAAGCAGGGCCCAGGCTCTGCTCAGTGGTGCCTAGGGACAGGACAAGGAGCAATGGACACAGACAGGAAGCCAGGAGGTTCCATCTCAAGATGAGGAGAAACTTCCTTGGTGTGAGGCTGCTGGAAGGAGAGCAGGAGGCTGGAGCAGGCTGCCCAGAGAGGTTGTGGAGTCTCCTTCTCTGGAGGCTTTCAAGCCCCACCTGGCTGTGTTCCTGTGTGAGCTCCCCTGCTCTGGCAGGGGGTTGGACTGGATGATCTCTAGAGGCCCCTTCCAACCCCTCTCATGCTGTGATTCTGTGCTTTTGACTTCCTGAGCAGTGGCCCTGGGCACCCTCTGCATTTCCAGAGTGCTGTGAGGGTGCTCTGACTTGGCTGAGGTCCCTTCCAAGCCCTTCCATTCTATTATTCTTTGGTCCTCCTCCTCATCCCTTGTTACATCCTTGAGAAAATCTTCGGTTGTAGCTCCTCCGGAAAGATCTCTGGAGTCAAGTCCTTGTGGAGGGTGGGAATGCTAGGAGCTGGTGAGATCCTCCCTGCTGTGAATCAGGGTTGACTGGCTTGGCTTAATTGACTCTCATGGTGCTTAATTGGGAATAAATCTGTTAGCACTCCAAAGTGTTCCTCAGTCTGGAGAGCCTTGAGATATGAGATAAGCTCTGGTGTGGGTGAGGAAGGAGCTTGCTTGAAAAGGGGGGAGATGAGGCTGAGATAGTCTCCCCCAGGTTTATCTTTGATAACCAAAGGTGGCTCCAGTGTCTCCTCTTCTTGTGTGTTCCAGGTGATCTCAAGGAAGCAGAAAGAAGAGAGCCAAAGCACTCTCACAAGGAGGTCAGCACTTCTCTTGAGGTTACTTTGGTCTTGCCGGGCAGCAATTGTCATCCTTTGTTTCCCAAGGGGGGGAGGAGGTGATGGGACCTGCTGTCAGCCAGTGAGTGATCTGCTGAACATTGGTCCTTGGGCTGTGACCAGGCAGTGGTGCTTAGCAGAGGGCAGGACAATGTCCAACGTGCAGCTCCTGTCTGTGTGAAATCCCCTGGCTGGGCTCTCAGCACTGCTTGTGTCTGCACAGGGCTGGGGAAGTGCTGAGTGGTGCAGCACCACAACAGGGTCCCATCCTGCAGTGGATGTGCTCTATCTTGACCTCAGTAAGGCTTTTGACACTGCCTTCTTCCAACCAAACTGAGGCAGTGTGGTCTCCATGATCAGGGAGTGAGGTGGATGTGAACTGCTTGAAGAAAAGAAGTCAAAGAGTTGTGCTCAATGGGATGGAGTCTAGCTGGAGGCCTGTGTCTGGAGGAGTCCCTCAGGGCCAGTACTGGGACCAGCACTATTCAATATATTCATCAATGACCTGGCTGAGGGCACCAAGGGCACTGCCAGCAGTTTGCTGATGACACCAAGCTGGGTGGAGTGGCTGCCACAGGAGGGTTCTGATGCCATCCAGTGAGACTTGGACAGGCTGAGAGCTGGGCAAGGAGAAATGGAATGAAGTCAACAAGGGCAAGGGGAGAGTCTTGCACCTGGGAAGGAACAACTTCAGGTATCAGTATAGGCTGGGGACAGACCTGCTGGAGAGCAGTGAAAGGGAAAGGACCTGGAAGTGCTGGTGGATGGGAGGGTGACCATGAGCCAGAAATGTTCTCTGGTGGCCAAGAAGGCCAAGGGCACCCTGGGGTGGTGAGTAGGTCAAGAAAGGTTCTCCTGCCCTTCTACTCTGCTCTGATGAGGCCACATCTGGAATATTGTGTCCAGTTCTGGGACCTTCAGGTCAAGAAAGACCTCAGGGAGCTGCTTGAAAGAGTCCAGCACAGAGCCACGAGGATGATGAGGGGACTGGAACATCTCCTGTGAGGAGAGCCTGAGGGAGCTGAGGGCTCTGTAGCTTGGAGAGGAGGAGCCTGAGAGGTGACCTCATTGCTGGTGATAAAGATGTGCAGGATGAGTGCCCAGAGGCTGGAGCCAGGCTCTGCTGGGTGATGCCCAATGCCAGCACAAGGAGCAGTGGTGGAAGCTGAGGCATAGGAAGTTTCATGTAAATATGAGGAAAAATGTTGTCCTGTGAGGGTGACAGGGCCTGGAGCAGGCTGCCCAGGGGGGTTGTGGAGTCTCCTTCTCTGGAGATACTCAAACCCCACCTGGATGTGTTCCTGTGACCTGCCCTGGGTGCTCCTGCTCTGGCAGGGGGTTGGGCTGGATGATCTCCAGAGGTCCCTTCCAGCCCCTAAGATTCTGTAGTTCTGTGATTCTGTGATCCTTAGAGGTATTAAAACCAACTCTAGAGGTCCATGAGCAAGCTGGCCTGGCTTTGGTGGTCAAAGCAAGAGACTCTCCACATCTCCATGACAAGGTTTGGACAAGTGAATTAAAAACTCTTGAGAAACCAAGGGCTCAGCTCTGGATGCAGGGAGTTGCTAGGATGTCCTCTGGCACCTCTGGATGCAGGGAATTGATAGGATGTCCTCTGGCACCTCTGGATGCAGGTCTGAGGAGTGGAGCTCTATGGACTCCTGGTGCATACCGCAGGCAAAGTCCTGCTGCAGTTGGTGAAGATGCAGTGGAGAGGTGGCAGTGGTGAGGACAGGATGCACTGAGGGGCTCAGAGCTGTTTTCCAGTGTGCAGTTTGGCCACAGTGAGGTGGTGAGAGCCAGGGATGTGGGCATCAGTAGAGAAGGAGCTGCCTTGCTTCACTTGGCAGACAGATGCAGGACAGCTTGGGTTAGTTGAGGTCTTCTCCTACCAATTGGAGGCCCCCAGGCCCATGCACTGAGTCCCAGGAGATCTTGAGGGGATTGTGGTCAACTCTCTCTCCTCTTCTGACAGACTGAAAGAGTTGGGGCTGTTCAGTCTGGAGAAGAGAAGGCTCCGAGGTGACCTTCTTGTGGCCTTTCAGTATCTGAAGGGGGCTCCAAGAAAGCTGGGGAGGGACTTTTTAGGCTATCAGGACTGGGGGGGAAAGGAATAAAGCTGGAAGTAGGGAGATTCAGACTGGATGTGAGGAAGAAGTTTTTCCCCATGAGAGTGGTGAGAGCCTGGAATGGGTTGTCCAGGGAGGTGGTTGAGGCTCCATCCCTGGAGGTGTTTGCAGCCAGGCTGGATGAGGCTCTGGCCAGCCTGATCCAGTGTGAGGTGTCCCTGGCCATGGCAGGGGGGTTGGAACTGGATGCTCCTTGTGGTCCCTTCCAGCCCTGACTGATTCTATTGTTCTATGATTCTATCATTCTATCATTCTATGATTCTGTGATTCTCTGCCAGTGCAAGTCTGAGGATCCCAGGAAGCAGCACCACCATTGGGGAGAAGCTGGAGAAGTACACCTCAGCTGTGCAGGTACCCAACCCCTTGGCATGGCAGGGCTGGCATGGGAGGGATGTGTGGGGAGAGGCAGAGGGGTGGCCTGCAGCTGAGCAGGGAGGGGAGAGAGGGACTGAGCTGCATGGAAGGCCTAGTGCTAGTGGGGAGGGAGAAGGTGGTTGCAGGCAGAAGAGAGCTCAGCCTCAGGGCTGAGCAGCAGGGAGGGATAAGCCTTGGGGGGTCCTGGGGATGCTGCCTGGTCCTGCTCAGGGAAGCAGGGGGGCAGGGAGGGAGCAGACCCCAGCAGGTTCAGAACAGGACTTGGCTTTCTACTGCTGGGGGTGCAGCGTGGCCCCTGCTGATGCTCCTCCCTCCTCCCAGCGCTCAGAGGTGGTGAAGACATCGCTGAGTGTGCAGAAGGGTCTGGTGCTGTCCTCCGAGGGGGTGGCCAGCAAGCGAAACTTCTTCGAGGCCAGCAAGGCTGAGCCCCTGGCTGCCAGGAAGGTAAGGGCAGGAGCTGGGCTGAGTGAGGACCTTCCAGTGGGGACCTGTGCCAGGGGGGACAGCAGCTTTTCACAGAGCTGTAGGATCATACAAGTGTTCAGGTTGGCAAAGCCCTCTGAGATCATCCAGTCCTACACCAACCCAACCCCACCATGGTCACCAAACCATGGCCCCAAGTGCCATGGCCACACCTTGCTTGGACACCTCCAGCTATGGGGACTCTACCACCTCCCTGGGCAGCCTGTGCCAATCCCTGAACACTCCTCCAGTAATTAAATTTTTCCTCCTCTCCAACCTAACCCTCCCCTGGCACAATTTCAGGCCATTTCCTCCTTTTCTGTCATCTGAAACTAGGGAGCAGAGCCCAACCCCCAGCTGGCTCCAGCCTCCTATCAGGGAGCTGTAGAGAGCAATGAGGTCTCCCTCAGCCTCCTCTTCTCCAGGCTCAACTCAGCTGCTCCTCCCCAGCCCTGTTCTCCAGACCCTTCCCCAGCTTTGTTGCCCTTTTCTGGACCTGCTCCAGCCCCTCAATGGTCTGAATTTTAGGATTTTAGAACAAATCTTCCCAAGTTTGGATCCCAGTGCCCAGCCTGGGTGGGTTTGGTGCTTGCTGAGTGGTGCTGGGCAGGGCTGGGCTTGGGCTCCGGCTGCCACCGAAACTGCTCCAGCGGTGTGTGGGTTCCTGCGTCTGAGGAGCTGGGATGGGGCCAAGGTGTAGGCTGCTCTCTGCCTGTTGCAGATTTGCTCAGCCTCCCTGAGCCCTGGGGACTGTCCTGGTTGTGTTCCTGCAGTGGGAGAACTGTGCTCTAACCCTGGTGTCCCTCTCTGTGCTACAGGACAGCTTGAAGGTCCCTGGCTCGGTGACATCCCGAATCAACCTATGGATCAGCCGGACCCAGGAGCCTGCCAAGGAGGAAAAGAGCAAGGTACCAGCTGCTGCCAACACCTCAGCAGAGAGCCTGGAGATAAGGCAGCCTGGTGGGACATGTCCCTGCATCTGGAGGCCTTAAAGGGTTGATGGATCCTTGGCTGAACACATTAAAGGACTTAAGAGGAGCTTAGACAGAGTTAGAGGTTGGGTGTTGAGATGTTGGGACTCTACTTGTTTTTGTGCTCTGATCCTGAGCCCAAAGTGCCCAAGATAGCTGCTCCCAGCCCTTGGTGTGGTGAGGAGGGAGCTGGCACCAGCTGCATGCAAGGGCCATGCAGGGGGACCTGTTCCTGCCACCAGTGAGATAAATCACCCAGCAGTGTCTGGAGGGCTGGCTCTGCCCTGGAGGCCACTGGGAGCTGAACTCTGCTCAGTGAGCCCTGGGAGGTCCTGCTCCATGTGGGGTCTGTGATCTGCATCCCTGAGGGTATCCCAGGCCAGCACAGCAGGATGGCTTCTGGGTCCTGTGGGGTCAAAGTGCCTGGCTAAGAGGACTCCAAGGTCAGAGCTTTGGCACTGTGGCTGCTGTAGGGACATGGATCAAAGAATCCCAGAATGGTTGGGTTGGAAGGGACCTGAGAGATCATCCAGTGCCAACCCCTGCCACAGGCAGGGACACCTCCCACCAGCACAGGGTGCTCCAGGCCTTGAACACCTCCATGGAGGGGACATCCACAGCCTCCCTGGGCAACCTGTGCCAGTATCTCCCCACCCTCATTCTCAAGAATTTCTTCCTCATCTCCAGTCTCAAACTACCCCTTTCCAGCTCAAAGCCATTGTCCCTCGTCCTGTCACTCCCAGCCCCTGTAACAGTCCCTCCCCAGCTCTCCTGGAGGAAGGGGACAGAGGACATCCTCTTGACCTCAAGGTAGCTGTACTTAGAGGGGAGAGGTTCGGCAGAACCTGGGGAGTTTTCCATCCATTTTTTGCCACCTCTAGCAGCACTCTGCTGCTGGCTGCAGGACAGGAGGGGCAGCTCCAGCCCAGCCCTGCAGCCGTGGCAGACAAGCCTGGGCACCCCCTGCTGAGCTGCAGGGATCGGCGCTGCCCGGACCTGCCTGCTGCGGGAGCCTGCGCCGGCTCCGCCTCTGCCAGGGGAGGGTTTGCTCCCGGGGTCACTCCTGGGTAAGGCTGCAGCTCCTCTAGCAGTCGTTCCTCTGATGCCTGCTGCCCTCCATCTCTCTGGGCTGGAGCTGCACTTGCTTTTGAGGGGCTGCCTGCTGCAGGATCCCAAATCCAGCTGGTTTTGCCTGCATCATGCTTCAAGGTTGAATTCAGATCAAGGCAGCACTGCACCTGCTGCACCTGAGCAACCTGATCGAGTTGGAGGTGTCCCTGCTGGCTGCAGGGGTTTGGACAAGATGACCTTGGAGGGTCCCTTCCAATGGGATGCTTCCTATGATTCTGTGCCTGGGGAAAACCTTCTCATGGATTTTGCCACTCTCCTGTTTGCAGGACATCAGGAGAATAAACAGCCTGGCAGCCCGGGATGTCTGGATAAAGAGGTCTGGAGACACCCCTGGAGACACCAAGGTAGGCATGGAGCTGCTGTGAGGGTTGGTGCATCCTCTGAGCTAGGGGCAGAGCCATCAGCTGCCCACTGCTGCAGCACCCACAGGGAGGTGTGGGAGCACCAGGCTGTGGTGGGAGGAGAGGTTGTGTGGGATGTCCAGGACTTGGGGGAGACAGCAGGAGGGGACAGCTGGAGGCAGCTGTAGGGAGAAGGAGGGGTCTGGTTTGGGAGAGGAAGGGAAGAGGCATGTGGTGGGATCTGGAGGAGGTCTGCTTGCCCTATCCCCTGTTGGGGACAAGTAGAGTCCTGGTTAAAGAAGCTACCTTTGGGGGGCTGCAGCCTCAGGCCTGACCTCAGTTTCCCTCTTTCTGTTCCAGCTGTAATCAGATCAGCTGCTCTGGGAAATCCTGGTTTGCTCTGAAGATCAAAGCCCAGCCCTACCCAACTGTCCAGCAGCTCACTGCCATGAGAGCCTCCTGTGCCATGTGTAGGTGCACCACAGGTCACCAGGGTCTCCTGCTTGTGGGAGGAAAGGAAGAAGGCTGGAAGATTATCCCTGTGCCCCCAGTCCTCACCTGCAGCCTGTCTGGGCGTGCTTTGGCCTGGGGACTTCTTGCAGATGCTGAGGGCAGGCTCATGTCCTGTTTCCCCCAAAGGTTTTTGGTGTTCCCATGGCTGTGCCCCATGACCACCTGCAAAGAGGACCAGGCCATGCACCTCCTTTGCAGCTGGATAGTGCCAGGGGGGCAAGAACCTGCCTGGCCAAGGGAGTTTCAGCTGCACATCCATGGATCATGTCTGTCCATGGACCATGTCCATCCTTGCTGCCTGCCTTGGGCTGAGTGGGTTGAGGAGATGTCACCTCCAGCAGGCTGTCACAGCTGGAGGGACCCAGTCACAGGCAGCGTGTAGCTTGGAGCTGCCTCCTGGAGGAGGGGTGGACTCGATGGCCTTACTGCTTCCTTCCAACATGCAGCTGAGCCAGAGCCAGAGACTTGGCCTTCACCCTGCCCTCACCATCCCCTGCCCCCCACAAGCAGTGACTCCTTTCACTTACTGATCCAGGGTGGGCTGGCCATGGCCCTGTGTTTGGGGTTGCATGGAGCTGTGCTGGGTCCCTTCTGCAAACTCCTTTCCCCATCCCCCCTAACCCTTTGCCCAAGGCTGTGCAGACCTCTGGTCCTGTCCTCCTCAGGCTGCTGAGCCCACCCAGCAGGGAAGGGGGTGGTCTCTGGAGGCCAGCTTCAGGGTGCCAAGGGCAGGCCATGGAGTGATGCTCAAACCCTTGTGCTGGAGCCATTCAGTGTGCTGGGGCTGTGCCTCGAGCAACCATGGTGGTGTCCAAATTGGCTGTGGGACTCTGCTGCTGCCTCTGGGTCTGATGCTTGCTGGGCTTTGGAAAGGACTTTGCCTTCTCTGTGCCTTTTGTTGTTGGTGTTTTTTTTTTTTTTTTTCTAATAAAAGTTGCTCTTTCTAAGATGCCTCTGGTCACTTACTGGGGTTGGGACCAGTTCACTTCCCTGCTTCTGGCAGGAGGGAAAAAGGCAAAATCAGAGAATCACAGTGTTATGGGGGTTGGAAGGGACTTCTGGAGATCCAACCCCCTGCCAAAGCAGGACACCCACATCAGCCTGCCCAGGAGCACAATGGCCAGGGGGCATTAGAAGCTCTCTAGAGAAGGAGACTCCACAACCTCTCTGGGCAGCCTGCTCCAGGCCACCAGCACCCTCACACCAAAGAGGTTTCTCTTTATGTCCAGATGAAACCTCCTGTGTTCCAGTTTGTGCCCCTTGCCTCTTGTCCTGTCCCTGGGCACCACTGAGCAGAGTCTGGTCCCATCCTCTTGTCCCCCAGCCTTTAGCTCTTGCTGAGCAGTGCTCAGATCCCCTGTGGGGCTGCTCTGCTCCAGGCTCTCAGCCCCAGGGCTCTCTCCTTACAGAGCTGTTCCAGGCTCTCTCTCCATCATCTTTGTAGGCTCCACTGGACTCTCTCCAGCAGTTCCCTGTCTCTCTTGAACTGGGGAGCCCAGAACTGGTCCCAGTTCTCCAGATGTGGCCTCGCTGGGACAGAGTAAAGTGAGAGGAGAACCTCTCGACCACACTCAGTGCTCCTGGAGCCCAAAACTCCCAAGACAGCTGTGGGAGGGGTGAGAACATCCTGAGCTCTTCCCTCCCCCTGGCAGCATCTCGGGGCCGGTGCCTCGGCTGAGCCTGGCTGGGGGCTGTGCTCGGAGGCTGTGCTCGGAGGCTCTGGTCCCCGTCTCGGGCAGCGCTGCCTTATCAGTGTCCCTGGCCCTCGAACGTGACAGCTGGCTGGCTTGTGTCAGCCCCTTGGGCACTCACGTATCTCAGTCCGGAGGGTTTAAAATAGCAAATCTCTGAGGCCACACAATAGCTTGGGCTTATATGGGCTCTCGGGGGGCAGGGGAGCGGCGGAGGGGCCGGGGCCGGGGCTGCCGAAATAGCAGCTCACAAGTGTTGCATTCCGCGCTGGGCGCCGGGCACATTCCTGCGGCGCTGCCCGCCCCGGGGTGGGCGCCGGAGCCCCCTTAAAGCCTCCTGCCCCCAAAGAGCCTTTCCCAGACGCCCGCCGGCTTCCCCTCGGCTTCTTCACCAGTGCCCCGCGGCAGAGGTAAGGCAGGGGCAGCGGGGTGCCCGCTCCTGGTGGAGGATGCTCACGGAAGGGTCGTTGCTACAGAGCCAGGAGCAGTTAGGGTGAATGGTCCTGCCCAGCCGCTTGCCCCGGGGGGTGTTTGTGCCATGAAGGCATCCCTAGGGATACAGCACCGGGACCCTCTCCAGGGGGTTGTATTTCCTACTTACCCAACGTCTTCTGAACCACCCCAACGTGTTCCAAGGGGGCTGCCCTGCTGCTGGGGGAGCCTCACAGCTCCCCATGCCCTGTGTGCCTGGAGGGGACAGCAAGGATGTGATGCTCGCAGGAGGCTCAGGCTGGCCTGGCCCTGGCTTGCTGGCAGCCTAAAGGGTGGGTTGGAGATGGGATGCTCCTGTGCATGGTCCAACCCTGCGAGGTAGGAAGGGGACACTGACATGACCCACGATGGAGCAGATGCTGGGAAATGAGAGCTCCATGTCTGGGTGGGCTGGAGGAAAGCAGGGACTGCTAACCACGGAGGATGACTTGGTCTCAGAGGTGTGAGCAGCTGGTCCAGGGGGATTTTAAGGAGCAGGGGGGCTGTCTGGAGCATTTAATCCCCAGAAAATGATGGGAGACTTTTTTTTCCAGCCAATAACATGTGGAATGTTTCCTCTTTAACTCTGTAACACATCAGCTGGCTTCTCCTAACTCTTTCTTCCCAAAGCCTTAATGGGAGGCTTTAATCTGTTTCTGTGCAGACAAAGATCTCCTAGAGCCACTTTCTGGTGCCAGGTTGGATTTTTCTTGTGTGCCCCCTTCACAGTCCTGGTTGAGGAGGTTGAAGAGCTGCTGCTCTTCAGCAAATGCTGAGCAGGATCTAGTGATGCATGAGAGAGGAGGAGATGCAGAAATGAACTTTCACAGATGCACCTCTGCATTGCCATGGCCAGGAGGGAGTCTCTGTTCTTGTGTCATGAGAGGACCAGCTGAGAGAGAGAGTCCTGGGTGCTCAGAGGCCACATGAATGATTTGGCCTGACCCTGGGGGTCACAGGACCATGCCAAGCCTGGGGGAAAAGTAGGGCCAGGAGATGATGTTTGAAGGGGAATGGAGATGGAGGGGATGGTGCTGGAGGGGTGTGCTTAGGGCTAAGCCCCAGATGCATCAGAGGGAAAGGAATGATGACAGCAGAAGCAGGGGGCAGATGGGGGCTGAGTTCTTACTTCACTTGCCTCCAAAAATCACCTTCTGAGTCATTGCTCAGAAGTAAGACCTGAGGAGCCCCCAGAGCCATGGGTATGCAGAGGGTCCCCCCCTGTACCTCACCTTTCCCCTGCCTATGAGTCCCAGTCCTGGGTTCAGCATCTTGAAGGAGCCACCCCAAAGCCTGTCCCACCCGTGCTGGGTAATCAATGTTCAGCAGAGGCAGGCTGGAGCAGTTGTTCCCAGGCCCCCAGCAGGAGGAGCAGGGAGGTGCTGTTCTGGGAACAGGTGGCTCAGCACATGGAAGTTATTTCCAGAGCTGCCTCTCGTTGTCCTTCTGGGGTCTGGCACGCACACGAGCAGGGCACAGGGCTTGGGCTGATGCTCAGGGCTGCTGCAGGGTGCCCTGGGCTGGGGCTGACCACGGGGCTGGGCTGTGCAGGTCTCACAGTGCAGCACCAAGTGGGTGAGGTCTGGGGCAAGCTGGGCTGGTGGGAGGTGTCCCTGCCCATGGTAGGGGGTTGGAACTGGATGAGCTTGAGAGTCCCTTCCAACCCAACCCATTCTGTGGTTCTATGAAGCTATATGAGTAAAGTCCTCCTGGCCACAGCTGAGAGGGAGATGGGAGTGCTGGGAAGATGAGCAAGGCCATTTCTCAGAGTTATGAGCCCCAAAGCAGGCTGTGAATGATTTCTTTTAGCTAAACACAGTCCCAGAGCCAGGGCCAGGAGCCACACACTCCTGCTGAGCCCAGGTCATCCCTTTCCAGAGGACTCTGTGCTTGCAGGACTGTGTTGGGAGGTCTCAGCAAGGTCTCCTGCTGTGGCTTGTGCAGGACTGTGGACACCAGATAACAAGGTGTCCCTGCAGGGTCTGTATCCCAGCTGAGCTAAGAATAGTTAAGAAGCAAACCCAGCTGAATGTCAGCCTTGGGTCACTTTCTGTGCCCTGAGCAAACACAGCTCCCAGGGGCGGCTGCGGCGTGTCTGGGGCACAGCTCCTGCCAGCAGTTATCAGTGTGGCATGAGGCTGAGCCTAATCTCCTGCCTCCTATTTGGGGCAAGCTGTGATCCTGGGACAGGAGGGGAGGGGGGAGCCTTATCTCTGTGGAGATAACACAGTCACAGCCTGCCTGGGGGCAGCTCAGGGCTCTTTGGGGAGATGCAGCTTCTCTGTGCCCATGTCTCGGGCACTGGGGGCCAGGCTGTGCTGCTCCTTAGCTCAGCTCCTAACTCCTGCTTTGTCCAATCTGCCTCCAACCCTGCCAGGTACCCAGGACATGTCAGACTCTGAAGAGGTTGTTGAAGAATGCGAGCAGTAAGTGGTGTTTGTGAGCACTGACATGGGAATCACAGAACAGTTTGGGCTGGAAAAGCCCTCTGAGAGCATCCAGGCCAACATCAGCCCAGCACCACCATGGCCACCAAACCATGGCCCCAAGTGCCATGGCCACACCTTGCTTGGACACCTCCAGCCATGGGGACTCCACCACCTCCCTGGGCAGCCTCTTCCAATCACTGAACACTCCTCCAGCAATGAATTTTTTCCTCCTCTCCAACCTAATCCTCCCCTGACACAATTTCAGGTCATTTCCTCTTCTTCTGTCATCTGAGACTAGGGAGAAGAGCCCAACCCCCACCTGGCTCCAACCTTCTTTCAGGGATCTGTAGAGAGCAATGAGGTCTCCCTCAACCTCCTCTTCTCCAGGCTCAACTCAGCTGCTCCTCCTCAGCTATGTTCTCCAGACCCTTCCCCAGCTTTATTGCCCTTCTCTGGACCTGCTCCATCAACTTCCTTCCTTCCTTCCTTCCTTCCT
>VXBD01000597.1:28017-54622 GCA_013399975.1 Indicator maculatus
CCTTTCCTTTCCTTTCCTTTCCTTTCCTTTCCTTTCCTTTCCTTTCCTTTCCTTTCCTTTCCTTTCCTTTCCTTTCCTTCCCTTCCCTTCCCTTTCCTTTCCTTTCCTTTCCTTTCCTTTCCTTTCCTTTCCTTTCCTTTCCTTTCCTTTCCTTTCCTTTCCTTTCCTTTCCCTTCCTTCCCTTCCTTCCCTTCCCTTTCTTCCAGGTTTTTCTTTCTTCTTTCTCCTCACTTGTGTCTTCCTGCAGGCTCATAGCATTTCCTGGAGGTGCTTCTCAGGGGGCACCAGCTCCTGTCATCACCCAGCACTCACTGTGGAAGGGCTGTGGGACTCCCCCACCCTGTGCCCATCTCCACCAGTGCTGTGACAGTGCTGAGACCCCCAGCAGTGGGGGGGTCTGTGTGCATCAGCTCACACATGGCCAAGGGCAGTCCCTGCACTAAAACTGCTGCAGCCCAGTGAGGCAGAGCAGGGCAAGGCTGATGGCACCAGCCTGCTGCTGCTGGCCTTCTGCTGCCACATCCACACATTGCATGGCTTAGGTTGGAAAACTGAAGAAACTTCTGCACTGGGAGGGTTCTGAAAGCCTGGCACAGGCTGCCCAGGGGGGGTGGTTGAATTCCCAGCCCTGGAGGTGTTTCAAAGAGGCAGAGCTGTGGTGCTGGGGGTCGTGGTTCAGTGCCAGCTTTGGTAGCTTTAGATAATCACAGAATCATAGAATGCTCTGGGTTGGAAGGGACCTCCAAAGGTCATCCAGTCCCACCCCCCTGCAGGGGGGACATCCTCCACTAGATCAGGTTGCCCAGAGCCCTGTCCAGCCTCACATGGGTGGACTCCATGCTCTTAAAGGTCTTCTCCTGCCAAAAATGATTCTGTTACTGTTCCCCAAGGCCCAAATTTGAGGGCAGCTTTTGCTGGTGAGATCTGCTGGGCCATGAGGTACAGCCCAAAGAGAAGAGGCCAAATGCCTGAGCTATTTGGTTATAGGGACCAGTCCAAACCCAGCTCCTGCTGCTCATCCACCTGCAGAAAAATGCAGNCCTTCTGCTGCCACATCCACACATTGCATGGCTTAGGTTGGAAAACTGAAGAAACTTCTGCACTGGGAGGGTTCTGAAAGCCTGGCACAGGCTGCCCAGGGGGGGTGGTTGAATTCCCAGCCCTGGAGGTGTTTCAAAGAGGCAGAGCTGTGGTGCTGGGGGTCGTGGTTCAGTGCCAGCTTTGGTAGCTTTAGATAATCACAGAATCATAGAATGCTCTGGGTTGGAAGGGACCTCCAAAGGTCATCCAGTCCCACCCCCCTGCAGGGGGGACATCCTCCACTAGATCAGGTTGCCCAGAGCCCTGTCCAGCCTCACATGGGTGGACTCCATGCTCTTAAAGGTCTTCTCCTGCCAAAAATGATTCTGTTACTGTTCCCCAAGGCCCAAATTTGAGGGCAGCTTTTGCTGGTGAGATCTGCTGGGCCATGAGGTACAGCCCAAAGAGAAGAGGCCAAATGCCTGAGCTATTTGGTTATAGGGACCAGTCCAAACCCAGCTCCTGCTGCTCATCCACCTGCAGAAAAATGCAGACCTGAGCCCTTCTGTTAGGTCTGTGTGACTCTGACCTCTGTGCTCAGGGTCCCCTGCACATGCCCAAGGATACACTCTGCACCTCCCCCCAGGTCAGCAAAGGGCTTGGGGGTGAAGGTGGGATGTGAGATGCCCATTTCTAGGATGAGAGGCCATGGCCACTCAATCTTTTCAAGTGGTGTCCTCTGGCCACTGTCAAAGTGCCAGCTGAGCATTCAGCTCTGCTATCTGCAGCCCAAAGGGTGGTCTGGGTCTTGTCCCATCCCCACTGCCACCTTCCAGCATGCCCCACAGCCTGCCCAGCAGGCACTGCCCCTTCCTAGGAACAAGGGGAGCCAGCCTTGAGGGGATGGCAAATTCCTCTTTGGCCTCCCTGAGGGCCCCCTGTGCCCCAGTGCAGCACAGCTCTGTGACTGCCAACTTCTGTTGTGCTTTGCAGGGAGCAGGAAGGTAAGAGGAGCAGGAGCACCTGCAGCTGCCCTCAGGCTGCAGCTGGGACAGGATCAGAGCAGCTTCAATAACCTCTGTCCTTTCCCTTCTCTCTCTCCTGCCCACACCTGTGCTCTGTGAAGAGGAGTACGTGGAGGAAGGTAGGTGCAAGGAGCAAGAGCCAAGGGCTGTGGGCTTGGTGTTTGGCCTGGGGGGGATCTGGTGGGAAATTCCTTCACTGCAATGGGCAAATGGTGTCCAGGGGAGGCAGATGAGGCCATGGTCTGGATTTCTCCATCAGACTGAGTCCAAAGGAGGACCACAAAGATGATCAGAGGCTGGAGAGCCTCCCCCATGGGGACAGGCTGAGACAGTTTGGACTGTTCAGCCTGGAGAAGAGAAGGCTCCAGGGAGACCTCAGAGCAGCCTTCCAGGACCTGAAGGACTTCAGGAGAGATGGGGAGGGACTCTGGACAAGGGCTGGGAGTGCCAGGATGAGGGAGAATGGCTTTGAGCTGGGAGAGGGGAGAATGAGACGAGATGAGGAAGAAATTGTTGAGAGTGAGGGTGGGGAGAGCCTGGCACAGGTTGCTCAGGGAGGCTGTGGCTGCCTCCTCCCTAGAGGTGTTCAAGGCCAGGCTGGATGAGTCCTGGAGCAAGCTGGGCTGGTGGGAGGTGTCCCTGCCCATGGCAGGGGGTTGGCACTGGATGAGCTTTAATGTCCTTTCCAAGCCAAACCATTCTGTGAGTCTATGACTTAACTCTTATTGCAAACAGCAGTAGGACCAAACCCAGACTGAATTCTCTTGGGATCTCTTTGTCTCTTTCATCAGTGAACTCTTGACTCAAACCAGGGCTGGAAATCCTGGACTGTGGTGTTGGCAGAGCTGGGAGCACAGTGACTCACCAGGAGCTGGAGCCTCAGCTGAGTGTTGAGCATTAGTGATGCTCAGGCACAAACCCTCAGCTGCCTCAGCCTGATGAAGCAAACCCCTTGGTGCTTGCAGCTGCTCTGGGACACAGCTGGCTGCTGTTGGGGCTGGGTTGGGGTTTTGCTGAGCCTCTTGCTGCTTCAGGGCTCTACCAGCCAAAGCATGGAAGCATCCTGGACATCTGGACTGGAGATGAGGAGGAAATTGTTGAGAGTGAGGGTGGGGAGAGCCTGGCACAGGTTGCCCAGGGAGGTCCTGGATGCCTCCTCCCTGGAGGTGTTCAAGGCCAGGCTGGATGAGTCCTGGAGCAAGCTGGGCTGGTGGGAGGTGTCCCTGCCCATGGCAGGGGCTTGGAGCTGGATGATCTCTCAGGTCCCTTCCAACCCAACCCATTCCAAGATTCTATGATTTAAAAGAAAGAGAGGCAGGGGGTGGGGAAAGCAGTGCAGTGCTGGAGCTCTTGTCTCATGCACCCCAGAGCTGCACCCCATGGCTTCATGGCACCCAACTAACCTCTGCCCTTGTTCCTTTCCCTCCTGCCTGGCTCAGAAGAGGAAGAGTGGCTGGAGGAAGAAGAGGGTAGCTATTGCACCTTTCTTTGTCCCACCTCTGCACTCTGCTCTCACTGTCCCTGGGTCGGTGTCCTGTCTCTTTCCTGGGCTGGGGAATGTTTTTCTTTTCCTTCTTCCACTTCTCCCTCTTGCTCCCTGCACTCTCCCTTCCCCCCTGCTGTGCTCCCTGTGCCTCCTGCCGTCTGTGGCTCCACTCTTACATCTGCCAACCAAATCCATTCCTGGTTTCCTATCTTCTTTCTCTTCTTCTTCTTCTTCTTGCCTTCTCTCTTGCTGTGGCACCACAAGCCTCCCCAGGACCTGTGGGCACCAGCGTGGCTCTGACTCCCTTGGAGGACTCTCGTGGGGATGTTGCTCCCTCCAGTGGAAGCTGCTCCAGCGGTGCCACAGCTGCCTGAGGGTGCAGAGGGCACCTCCTCCGCTGCCACCAGCCCTGTTCCTGGCTGGCTGGAGGAGAGCAGCAGCAATCACCCCTGCTCCCCTGCATCCTGGGGTGTAGGAGCATGAGAGGGGCTGAGGAAATCCTTGGATTTTGTTCCTTTTGCCCTGTCCAGGCACAGAGAGCAGCCCCTGGGTAAGGCACAGAGCGAAGCCCTTCACTTTCTCAGCAACTCCTTCTTTCTCCTGTACCTCCATCTCCAGGCTCTCTCTCTTGGCCACCTCTGTGCCACAGTTTTCCTGCTCCTGGGATCCACGGGGAGCTGGTGGGAGCATGGCTGTCAGACTCATGTTGCCTCTTACTCTCTCATTTCACAGGTCAGGAAGAACAGGTAGAGGAGGCAGAGGAGGAGACTGAAGAAACCAAGGCAGAAGGTGTGTGGTGGCTTCACCAGTGAGCTCCCAAGGCTTGGCTGGAGCCCTCTTCTGTCTCTGTTGGAATGTGCTGCCCAGGGAGGTGGTGGAGTCCCCCTCCCTGGAGGTGTTCAGGAGGGGATTGGATGTGGCACTTGGGACCATGGTTTAGTGGTCAGGAGGTCTTGGGTGACAGGTTGGACTTTGATGATCCTGGAGGTCTTTTCCAACCTTATGGATTCTGTGATTCTGTGAGTAGGGTCTGGGGTGCCCCAGCATGGCCTGTGACAGTGTGCCTGCAGCACAGGGGCAGCTCTTCCCCTCTCTGTCCCTTCCAGTAAGGAGGTGTCAAAGCTGAGCAGCCCTTTTCTGATCCACCTTGGTCCTGCAGGCATGCAGGTGCTGGTGCTTCCTGCTGGCTGCATGCC
Organism: Indicator maculatus; assembly: GCA_013399975.1. Lineage (NCBI taxonomy): Eukaryota > Metazoa > Chordata > Aves > Piciformes > Indicatoridae > Indicator > Indicator maculatus. The sequence continues at coordinate 32,745 of VXBD01000597.1, forward strand.
TGTTCCAGCCAGAGGTCCCCACAGCCTCAAAGGGAGCCCCTCCAGAGCTGGGGTCATGCTCTGATGTGTTTTTCACCATCCAAAGAGCACTGAGCTTCGTGAGACCTCTTTGGAGCAGATGGGGTTGCCTGATGTGTGTCCCTGTGCTGTCCCAGCTGGTAGGAAAGGCTTAGATCCCAGCTGTGCTCCTCGAGTTGGGGTGCTGGGACCCTCCTGTGCTGGGGATGTGGCTGCCCTCACCCCTGAAGCTCATATTCTCCCCTTTGCTTTTGAAACAGAACAAGAAGATGAACCGAAAGCACCAGGAGAAGGTAAAGCAGGAGGGGAGGAGAGAACCTTTTGGACCTTTTCAGTCCTCATCCCAGCCCCCCAGGACACCAGCACCTCCTGGTGGGGCTTTCAGTGTTCAGTTCTTTTGCTGCTGAAGAGAGCCTGTGGTAAATGAGGCAGAGCTGGCCTGGCCCAACCCTCCATCAGCACTGGAGCTTCTCAGCCTGGTTGGCTTTGTGCTGCCTAGCTAAGAAATGCACCCAAAACACAGGAGGAGAAGGCAGTGCTGCTGCTTCCCCACCAGGAGCTCTCCTGCTCTCTCTGTGGGTGGTGGATGCCCAGGAGGGACCTTCTCTCTCCCTGTTCATCCCGAAGGGATGGAGCTGGAGTCTGCAGTATGGATAGGCACAGGGCAGCCTGGCTGACCCACCCCATGTGCCCCTGAGCAGGGTGCCCAGCAGGGAGCTAAAGCTTGGCCCAAGGGCAGGGTGCCCAGCAGGGAGCTAAAGCATAGCCTATGAACAGAGAACTAAAGCATAGCCTATGAGCAGGGAACTAAAGCATAGCCTATGAGCAGGGTGCCCAGCAGGGAGCTAAAGCTTGGCCCATGGTCAGGGTGCCCAGCAGGGAGCTAAAGCCTGGCCCTGGTGTTTTCCACAGGTGGAGAGGGGGACCGGGAGCAGGAGCCTGGGGAAGGTGAAGTATCCTCCTTGCTCTTCTCTGGGCTGGGGGCACTGCCCCTTTGCTGCTGTCAGAAGGTACCAGGCAGCTCTCTGTCCTCTCTCAGGGACATGAGGCTGTGTCTTGGGTTGTGGCACCCAGCTGGACACCTCCCTGGGTGGCTCTGGGCTCCCAGCCTGTGCAGCTGGGAGGGAGGGGGGGCTGGGCTCTGTGCCCTGGGTTGGGCTCAGGGTGTGGAAGCAAACCTCTGTGGCACTAACTTGGTCTTTGTTCTCCTGCTCCTGGGGACCTGCAGGTGAAGTGAAGCCAAAGCCCAAGTAAGTAAGCAAGGCCTGAACTGGGAGCTGTGGCAGGCAGAGGCCCCCTGGGGTGGGCTTAGCACCAGGATCCATAAAGGGTATGGGACAGAGAGGTCTCAAAAGCATGAAGCAGGCTGGGGACTGGGATATGGAAAGGAAAAAGGAGAGGAACAGGCAGGCAGCACAGAGTGTGCTGAGTGCAGGTGGAGGTGACCTGCTGGGAAGCAGCTCCCTGCAGAAGGACCTTGGAGTCCTGCTGCACAATCAGTTACCCAGGGCAGCAATGTGCCCTTTGTGGCCAAGGAGCCCAAGGGCCTCCCAGGGTGCACTCAGAAGAGTGTGGCCAGCAGGTCAGGGGAGGTTCTCCTGCCCCTCTGCTCTGCCCTGGGGAGAGCACACCTGGAGTGTGGGTCCAGCTCTGGGCTCCCCAGTTCAAGAGGGACAGGAAACTACTGGAGAGAGTCCAATGGATGCTACAAGGATATGAAACATCAGGAAAGGCTGAGAGCCCTGGGGCTGTTTGGTCTGGAGAAGGGAAGGCTGAGAGGAGATCTTATTGATGGTAGCAGGTATCTGAAGGGTGTGGGGCAAGGAGGGGCCAGGCTCTGCTCAGTGGTGTCCTGTGGCAGGCCAAGGAGCAATGGACACAACCTGGAAGCCAGGAGGTTCCACCTCAGCATGAGGAGAAACTTCTTTGGTGTGAGGCTGCTGGAGCCCTGGAGCAGGCTGCCCAGAGAGGTTGTGGAGTCTCCTCTGGAGACTTTCCAGCCCTACCTGGATGTGTTCTGTGTGCCCTGCCCTGGGTGGCACTGCTCTGGCAGGGGCTTGGACTGGATGATCTCCAGAGGTTCCTTCCAGCCCCTTACCATGCTGTGGTTCTATGAAGAGTTTCTTGGGACTGGGGTCTTGAAGCATTTTGTGTGCTCCTTGGAGGAGTCCCAGCAGCCCTGTGGTCCTGGAAAAAAACCTGCTGGATAAAACCTGAGTGCAGCCTGGCCTGGGAGACCTGGTCCATGGCAGAAGCAGGGCTTTGGTTTTGCTTCTGCAGAATGCTCCTGGCCATGGCTGGCAGGGCAGAGGCATTTGCCTGGCTTCCAGCACCCCAGGGTTAGGACCCCCTGCCTGAAGGGGTCAGGCCAGCAGCCTGCAGGTCTTCATGGACCTCCAGGATGCTGTGGTGTGGGAGGCAGATCTGTCCTCAGCCACCACCTCTTCCTCCTTTGGTGTCTTCTTGTGCTCCTAATGAGCATCTCCTGCCCTCCCTCAAGCCCACAGAGGACAAGAGGATGGTTTCCAGGTCACACTGGGCACACAGGGTGAGCAGAGGGGTGGCTGCCAGCACCAGGGTGCCTGGCAAAGGGCTGTGGCCAATTTGCCTGCAGTTTGCAGTGTTCTTCCAGCCATATGGAAGCCTTGGAGCAGTTCCTGGGAATGCTGAAGGTCTTCCTCTGCGGCTGGCCAGCTGGCAGCCTCCAGCAAGCAGCACTGCACTTCCTTGCCCTCAGAACCTGCTTGCTCTGCACCCCTGGGGACTGAGAGGCTCAGAGAGGAGCACTGGGTAGTCCAAGGCCACCATCCTGCCCCAGGGGGCTGCTGCAGGCTCTCCATCCTCCTGCTCCCCTTTGGTTGCAGGGTCTTCATGCCAAACCTGGTGCCTCCCAAGATCCCAGATGGAGAGAGGCTGGATTTTGATGTGAGTAGTGCACTCAGTGCCCCTCCCCATCAGCTCACCTCCTCATGCTGCTCCTCCACGCTGTGCCCAGCATCTCTGCAGCTCCTGTTGGGCTTCCCTCATGGCCTTCAGCTCTGTTTCTGTCTGCTGCAGGACATCCACCGCAAGCGCATGGAGAAGGACCTGAACGAGCTGCAGGCCCTCATTGAAGCCCACTTTGAGAGCAGGAAGAAGGAGGAAGAGGAGCTCATGAACCTCAAGGACAGGATTGTATGTCTGCAGCCCTTCCCTCCCCTTACTCTTGCCACCTTCTTCCCTGTGGGCACCCAGGCAAGAGCCTTCCCCCACAGGGCAAGAACCTGAGACATGCCCTGGCCCTGCAAGCCAGACCCTGAGACTGGAGCCAGGGTTTGTGCCCAGTGCCTGGGAAGCCTCTGGTCTGGCTGCTGCCATGCTGCAGTGCCCAACAGAGATGCAGCTTCTCCCATGGCCATGGGTCCACATGCTCCCTTGGGAGCTGTGAGAGGTGGGGAAGTTTTACAGTGGGATCAGGGCAGGTGAGACCAAGGTCAGTTGTATGAAGTTCAACAAGGCCAAGTGCCAGGTCCTGCACTTGGGTCACAACAATCCCATGGGGAGCTACAGACCTGGGGATGTGTGGTTGGAAAGCTGCAACTTGGAAAGGGACCTGGGGGTGTTGGCTGGCAGTTGACAGAACATGAGCCAGCAGTGCCCAAGTGGCCAAGAAGGCCAATGGCATCCTGGCTTGGGTTAGACACTGTGGGCAGCAGGGCCAGGAGGTGCCCATCCCCCTGTGCTCAGCACTGGGGAGGCCACACCTGGAGTGCTGTGTTCAGCTCTGGGTCCTCCCTGCAGGAAGGACCCTGAGGGGCTGAGGGGCTAGAGCCTGTCCAGAGAAGGGCAGAGAGGCTGGAGAAGGGCCTGGAGCCCCTGGGCTAGAGGAGGGGCTGAGGGAGCTGGGGGTGTTCAGGCTGGAGAAGAGGAGGCTGAGGGGAGACCTCAGTGCTCTCTACAGCTCCCTGAAGGGAGGTTGGAGTGAAGAGGGGACAGCCTCTGCTCCTGGGTGGCAAGGGACAGGAACAGAGGAAATGGTTCCAAGCTGCAGCAGGGGAGGCTCAGGCTGGAGCTGAGGAAATATTTCTGCACTGGAAGGCTCTCAGACAGTGGAACAGGCTGCCCAGGGCAGTGCAGCAGTCACCATCCCTGGGGCTGTTCAAGCAGCTGAGGACTTAGGTCCATGGTGCTGAGGGCCCTGGTTTGGTGCTGAGGGCCGTGGTTTGGTGCTGACCCTGCAGTGCTGGGTCGGTTTGGGTGAGCTTGGAGGTCTGCTCCAACCAGAGATACTCTGTGATTCTGTGAGAGCAGCAGGCCTGCCCTTGGGCCTCTCAGGGCTTTTGGGGTGAGGGATGCATCCCTAGGGAGAGAGAGGATGAGGAGTCCCCGGGGTGCCCAAGGCTCCCTCTGTCTGCAGGAAAAGCGTCGAGCGGAGAGGGCAGAGCAGCAGCGGATCCGCAGCGAGAGGGAGAAGGAGCGGCAGGCACGCATGGCTGTGAGTGCTGGGGCAGCCTGGGGCACCACAGGCCTGGCTATGGACCACCAGCTGGCCTGGGGGGGGTCTCTGTCCACCTGCTCCTGACCCATTTCTGCCACTGGCAGGAAGAGAGAGCTCGCAAAGAGGAGGAGGAGGCGCGGAAGAAAGCGGAGGAGGAGGCGCGGAAGAAGAAAGCTTTCTCCAACATGTTGCACTTTGGAGGCTACATGCAGAAGGTCTGCTCTGCCCTGGGGGGTGCAGAGAAGCCCCTGGGAAGGGCTCAGCCTCACAGGCACTGTGCATGCTCTCAGTGCTGGCAGACCAGGGTTGCTACCAGCAGAAGGTCACAGCAGTGGCTGGGGGGACAAAGCCATCTGAGAGCTCTGCTCTGCAGGTGCTGGCCAGGGCAGGTCCAGCATCACCTCGGGGGCAGGGAAGAAGGTGCTGGGGGTGGGGGGGGGATGTCTTGTTCACCACTGCCAAGATTTCCTTGAGCACCTCATGTGCTTATGGAGTCCCAAAAGCTGAGAGTGTTGGGAGCAGAAGTGGGGGTCTGGGTCCCCTCCCTTGGGCTGATTGATGGTTTCCTTAGTCAGAGAAAAAGGGTGGGAAGAGGCAAACAGAGCGGGAGAAGAAGAAGAAGATCCTGAGCGAGCGGAGGAAGCCTCTGAACATCGACCACCTGAGTGAAGACAAACTGAGGTGAGCACAGGCTGAGGGAGAGCCCAGCACAGGGCTCTGCTCTGGGTCCCACTTCCTGGGGCAGGACCCTCAGGCTAGGCCAGGCTGCTTGGAGCTTGCAGGGAGGTGGTGGCCAAGCTGGGAGATGAGTTGTGACATCCCACGTGGAGGTGGTGGAGTATCCATCACAAGCTCACAGGATCACAGATGTTAGGAGTTGGAAGGGACCTCTGGAGATCTTCCAGTCCAACCCCCTGCCAGAGCAGGACCACAGAATCCAGCACAAGTGGCACAGGAGTGCATCCAGATGGGGCTGAAAAGTCTCCAGAGAAGGAGACTCCACAACCTCTCTGGGCAGCCTGCTCCAGGGCTCTGGGACCCTCACAATGCAGAAGTTCCTCCTCATGTTGAGGTGGAACCTCCTGTGCTGTAGTTTCCATTCATTGCCCTTTGTCCTATCCCAGGGTGCAACTGAGCAGAGAAGAGGCTGTCCCTTTCCCCTCCCTCTTGACCCCCAGCCCTCAGATATTTATCAACATTGATCAGATCCCCTCTCAGTCTTCTCCTCTCCAGACTAAACAGCCCCATGGCTCTCAGCCTCTCCTCATAGGGCAGTGCTCCAGCCCTTAATCACCCTTGTAGCCTCCATTGGACTCTCTCAAGTAGTTCCCTGTCTCTCTTGAACTGGGGAGCTCAGAACTGGATGCAATATTCCAGGTGAGGTCTCACCAGGGCAGAGTAGAGGGGGAGAAGAACCTCCCTGGCTCTGCTGCCCACACTCTTAATGTACCCCGGGATCCCATCGGCCTCTTGGTTGTCCATGGGCCATTGGTGTCCATGGAGAACTTGGAGGTGTCCAAGCAAGGTGTGGCCATGGCTCCTGGGGCCATGGTTTGGTGGCCATGGTGTGGTTGGGTTGGTGTTGGACTGGCTGACCTCAGAGGGCTCTGCCAACCCAACCCATGCTGTGATTCTATCACCTGCGCTCCAGGCTGCTGGTGACAGTTGCGGCCAGCAGGGGGAGCTAGACCCCCACGGGTGGGACATGCCTGCCCCGTGGGGACACCGCACACACGGCTCTGGTCCACGCACGGGGCTGGCATCGCTGCCCCGGCTGGGCACGGAGCCTACAGAGCCCCCTCCTGGGGCAGCGGGCGAGGGGGTGGCATCAGCACCGTACCCCCTGCAGCGAGCTGCCTGCACGTCCCTCGGTGCTGACACCAGCTGGCTCTGCCCGCAGGGACAAGGCCAAGGAGCTTTGGCAAACCATCCGAGACCTGGAGGCTGAGAAGTTCGACCTGCAGGAAAAGTTCAAGCGGCAGAAATATGAGGTGAGGGGTGAGGTCCCCTGTGAGCCCCTCTGTGAGGTCCCCTGTGAGCTCCTCTGAACTTCTCTGTGAGCTTCCCTGTGAGGTCCTCTGTGAGTTTGCTCCTCCTCCACGTTCCTGGCTGCTCCTTCTGCTCTGTTCCCCACCTGGGAGCCCAGGGGGAGCTGGCAAACGCCCAAGGGGCTCTGCAGCACTGAAAGCAAAGCCACCTCTGCCTCCCTTCTGAGGAAGAGCCAGCACCACACCAACCCTTGCAGCAGTGGCCAGCACACAGCCATGAAGTGCCAGAGGAGAAGGGAGCTGTGTGGTGGCTCTGTGACCCCCCAGCTCCTGGGCACGTTTGCTCCTCAGCTTCCTGTCACAGCCCCACACAAGCAGTGCTGGAGAACAGAGAGCAGTGCTGCACCTTCTCCCCAGCCCCAGCCCCTGGGCAGGTGTGGGACCTCTTGCCAGGCCTCACCCCCTGCTTCCCTTTCTCTTGCAGATCAATGTCCTCCGAAACCGTGTCAGTGACCACCAGAAAGTGTAAGTCCCTGGGCAGGCTGAGCTCCCTTCCCCCTGCCTCCTGCCCTCCCAGCTCCTTGCTCCCCTGGCCCAGCTCCCCCCTCTGTATCTTCTGGCTCTCCTGCACCCTTGCAGAGCCTCATCCTGGCCTTCCCACCCCAGCCTCTGGTGCCATTGGTACCTGCTGCTCATGGACCTACAGCTCTGGCCCAGGGACCTCTGTCCATGCTGCTCTGACAGACCCCCACTGCCTCTTCCTTCCCCCTGCCCCAGAGACCTTAGCTGGGATGGACCCTGGGGAGGTCCCACTTCTGCACATGGAGTCTTGAGTCCTGCAGGGTCATGCCAGCCCATCCCTGCAGTGGGGAGAAGGAGCATCTCCCCCTCCCAGCAGCTCAGGGAAGGTGCTGGAGTTCCCAGCACCTACAGTGGGGGGAAGGAGCACCTCCCCCTCCCAGCAGCTCAGGGAAGGTGCTGGAGATCCCAGCTTGTGCAGGAAAGGAGGGGAGTGGGAGCTGTGCAGCCCCACGAGGTCAGGGGAGCTGTCCCTGTGCTTGTGCTGCTTTGGGATCTTTTGTAGGAGGGTGGGAGTCTGACCCCCACCCTCAGGAGCACCATGCTGCTCTCCCATCCCCATCCTGCCCTGCTGTCTCCCATGAGAGGTCCTCAGCCTGCCCCATGCACCAGGCAGCATCTCCCACTCCCTCACACCAAACCTCTCTTCTCTTTGCCCCCCATGGCCTGTTCCTGCAGCAAAGGGTGAGTCTGGGCACCTCCTGAGTGCCATCTTGTCTGCACTGCATGTGTGCTGCATGGGCACCAGGACTGGCACAGGGCTGGGGTGGGGGCAATGCCAAGGATTGGTGGCCAAAGCTGCCAGGAATGCCCTTCACTGTCCACCCAAGCTTCCTGCTCTCCACTGACCCTCACCCAGAGCAGTGCCTGCTCCCCTGATGCTGGCTAAGGAGAGCTCTGTGCTGGGTCCTGACTAACAGCTTCACAGCTTCTGCTTCTTGGGAGAAGCACCTTGCAGCTGTGGTTGTCCCTTCACAACTAGGGATCCAACTCTGATTCTTCTGTGAAGGATCTTTGGGAGGGAGAACCATAGGCAGGGAACTGGGGGGGTCCTTAGAAGCACCTGGCCAAGTGCATGAGCTTGTCCCACTCAGCTCCCAAGGTTTCTCCTGGGGCCACTGAAGACCTTCTTCCCCACAGGGCTGTGAGCATCAACTGGAGACATCTTGGTGCTCTTTGCAGGAGCACTGCTGGCACCCAGCTTGTCCCTCCTCCCATGGTCCCTGATGCCTTTTTGCATTTTGCTTTTCTGTTTCCCTTCCAGGTCAAAGGCTGCCCGTGGGAAGACCATGGTGGGTGGGCGGTGGAAGTAGATGACCCAGAAGGCAGAAGAGGCTCAGCCAGGGAGAGCTGCATTGTCTTTTGGTCCACCAGCTGCCTGCCCCCCTCCTGGGGCCTGCCCCCTGTGCCCACCTGCCCTCCCTCTGCACAGAGCCTGCGCAGAGCCAGCTGTGGGCACCGCGCTGCAGGAGCTCCTCCAGGGACCCTTCCTCATCTCCACCCCCCAGCTGATGTTGTGTCTGTAAATAAAGAGAAGGCTGAGGGGGTGCAGGTGGTGTCTCCACCCTGAAGCTCTGAGCCTAGAGGAAGCAGGCAGAGGATGGGCTCAGGAGAGCCTCACTGAGCAAGTCCCTGCTCCCTGGGCTGCAAGAGGAGGCAGCAACTCTCCAGGGCTTGCTGAATGACTTCCCCTTGCTGACACCATCTCAACTCTGGCAGTCCTTGGGAGGTCTTGTAGCAGACCCTCATGGGCTGATCTGCTTTTCCTGATGCAGTCTGGGGCAGTCCTAGTTATGGCCACTTTAACTCCTCCTCCTGTACCACAGCCCCCTTTGCTCCTCTGTGTGCCAGGGCTGGCCCTGTGGGTTGGCATGGAGAAGGGCTCTGACTCCATGCTTCTTGGTCCATGGATTAATCAAAAACTCTGCTTCCAGGCCATTTCCACTCCTATTTCCACCTCTTCCTAAGGGACCCAGCCCAGCAGTGCCTCCTCTGTGTGTTTCTGGCAGCATGCAACAAAGCCTTGGGATGAGTTGATTGCTCTGCCCTTTGGGGGGAGCAGATCTCTGGCCTCCAGCTGTAGGCACCTCTGTGGCACACTGCCACATGCAGTGCCATGGGGAGACACCAGCTTGAGTGTTCCTGCTGCATGGATCTGGACCACCAGCCAGCAGAAGGCAGCAGGCTTGCATGGCCACCCCTGGGGCAGGCTGTCCTGTGCTGCTGGCAAACAGCATCCATGAGGCATTGCCCAGCATGGTGGGGAAGGGTTGGATGCTCAGGATGCTGAATCTTCAGAGGCTTCTTGGCCCTTGGCAAGATGTTTTGTCTCCCCTCTTGCTGGGGGTGTCTTGTCCTCCCAGCCCAGCCCAGCCCAGCCCCAGGGACGTGGGCATCCTGCAGGTCTGTTCCTTCTGATGCCTCTTTTTTTTCCCTACTGCAACACATCAGCAGCTGGGGAAGAAGGCTCTGGGAAGCCTCAGCTTCAGTGAGGCAGCAAATCATGGAACCATAGAGTGGGTTGGGAGGGACATTAAAGCTCCTCCAGCTCCAACCCCCTGCCATGGGCAGGGACACCTCCCACCAGCACAGCTTGCTCAGGGCCTCATCCAGCCTGGCCTGGAACACCTCCAGGCAGGGGACAGTCACAACCTCCCTGGACAGCCTGTTCCAATCTCTCCCCAGCCTCACTCTCAAAAATTTCTTCCTCTTCACCAGTCTCACTCTCCCCTCTCCCAGCTCAAAGCCATTCTCCCTCATCCTGGCACTCCCAGCCCTTGGCCAAAGTCCCTCCCCAGTTCTCCTGGAGCCCTTCAGGTACTGTAAGGCTGCTCTGAGGTCTCCCTGGAGCCTTCTCTTCTCCAGGCTCAACAGCCCCAACTCTCCCAGCCTGTCCCCACAGGGGAGGTTCTCCAGCCTCTGATCATCTTTGTGGTCTCCTCTGGACCCTCTCCAGCAGCTCCAGGTCCTTCTTGTGCTGGGGGCACTGCTGAAGGCAGTGCTGCAGGTGGGGTCTCAGCAGAGCAGAGCAGAGGGGCAGAATCCCCTCCCTCATGGAGGACAACTTATCACCTGCCTCCTCCAAAATGTGGGGGGATGGAAGTGATCCTTTGGGCCAAAAGCTGAGCTGGGGCGGGTGGCAGTGCTGGGCCATGAAGATCCAGCGTGTGGCTGGGTGCAGGTCCGGCTGGGTGACATTGGCACCGCGGCTGCTGCACGCCCCGGGAGAGAGGAGCGCTGGGGGCAGCAGGGTCCATCTGCCTTGGAAAATCGCTTCCCCTTTTCCCAGGCTCTGAGGGTCCATCCCCAAGCCCTTCCCGGCAGGCAGAGGCAGGGCTCTGGCGGTGCCGGTGCCCGGTGCGGCGCAGCGGCTCCCGCTCTGCCCGGCCCTGCGGGGTGGCAGCGCCCAGGGTGGGGGCACGGAGCCGCTCCCTGCTTCCCACAGCGCTGCCTGTCCCGGCAGGAGCTGGCCCCCTGCCAGCCTGCTTCCCTGCGCCGGGGCCGAAACCTGCGTGCCCTCCCCACCCAGCGCCTCCTCCCTGCGCCCAGCTCCGTGCCACAGCCCTGCCAGGGCAGCTGACTCAGCACCCAGCCCTGGCACCGACCCTCTCCTGCTCCCTCTCCCACTGGCTCTGCTCTCACCCTCAGCGGGCACGGCAGAGCGGTGCAGGGTGCAGAGGTCCTCTGGGACGTGGCAGAGAGCTCTGGGATCTTCTCCAGGGTCTTGCAGCATGCTGGCATCATCCCAGGTGTTGGCATGGGCTGTGTGAGCATTGCACTGGTGCTGTGTTGTGCCAGGGCAGAGGCTTGAACATGGGAAGCTCCATCTGAACGTTAGAGAGGAATTTCTTGACTTTGATGGTGACAAAGCCCAGGAGCAGGCAGCCAAGAGAGGTTGTGGAGTCTCCATCTCTGGAGGCTTTCAAGCCCCACCTGGATGTGTCCCTGTGTGCCCTGCCCTGGGTGCCACTGCTCTGGCAGGGGAGTTGGACTCAATGATCTCCAGAGGTCCCTTCCAACCTCTACCACTCTGTGAGGTGTGCCAAGGTTTGCTGGAGCATGGTGCTGGGTGCTGGTGAGCAGCTCTGGTGGGCAGCTCTGCTGTCCCCAGCCATGCACACCACAGGTTTTACATGAGGAGCACAGGGACCAGGGCCTGGCCACTGCAGAGTGAGGGACCCCTGGCAGCACCTTCATAGAATGATAGAATGATAGAATCAGTCAGGGTTGGAAGGGACCACAAGGTTCAGCCAGTCCCAACCCCCCTGCCATGGGCAGGGACACCTCACACCACAGCAGGTTGCTCACAGCCACCTCCAGCCTGGCTGCAAAAACCTCCAGGGATGAGGCTTCCACCACCTCCCTGGGCAACCTCTGCCAGTCTCTCACCACCCTCATGGGGAACAACTTCTTCCTAACATCCAATCTGAATCTCCCCACTTCTAGTTTTGCTCCATTCCCCCCAGTCCTATCACTCCCTGACACCCTCAAAAGTCCCTCCCCAGCTTTCTTGGAGCCCCCTTCAGATCCTGGAAGGCCACAAGAAGGTCTCCTCAGAGCCTTCTCCTCTCCAGCCTGCACAACCCCAACTCTCTCAGGCTGTCCTCAGAGCAGAGCAGCTCCAGCCCTCTGCTCATCCTCATGGCCCTTCTCTGGACACCTCCCAGCATGTCCATAGCCCTCTTGGAACAGAGGCTCCAGAACTGGACACAGAGCTCCAGGTGTGGTCTCACAGAGTGGAGCAGAGGGGCAGAATCCCCTCCCTGGCCCTGCTGGCCACACTTCTCCTGCTGCAGCCCAGGCTCTGCTTGGCTCTCTGGGCTGCAAGTGCTCACTGCTGGCTCCTGTTGAGCTTCTCCTCCCCCAGCACCCCCAAGTCCCTCTCCTCAGGGCTGCTCTCCAGCCAGTCCCTGCCCAGCCTGGATTTGTGCTTGGGATTGCCCTGCCCCAGCTGCAGGACCTTGCCCTTGGTCCTGTTGAACCTCAACCTCTTCTGGAGGGTTGTGCAGGGTACAAACCACCCGGCAGTGCCACAGCCTCCTGGAGGTTTGCAGCATACTAATATGGCACTGCTGTGTGGTCTCAATGTCCCCAGGGGCAGCAGCACCTCTGGGTGCTCTGAGGCCCACCAGAGTCCTCTGGAGCAGGGTGTGAGAGGTAGAGCTCTGTCCATCCCCAGCAGGGCATCTTCCCAGAGCTCTGAGGTGTGGCATCCTCTAGCCTGTGCAGAGGAACATCTTGTGCCACACCACAGCTTGCTAGAGGGTGCTGCACCTCCTGGCTCTTGGGAAGGTGCCCTGCTAGGGAGGGGCAGAGCTCTACCTCTCCCTCCATGCTGCAGAGGAACATCTTCTGCCAGAGCATGCAAGCATCCCCCATGATGTGGTCCTTTGAGGAGCAGCTCCACCCTGGAGCACAGCACATGGCAGCATTGTCCCCTCAAGCTCTGCTGCCTCCAGCAAAGCACCAGACAGGGATCAGGTTGTGTCCCATGTGGTCTGTGCAGTGCAGGAGGCCATGGTCCTTCAGGCTCCCCTCCAGAGTCCTTGGCAGGTGCTGCAGGGAGGTGTGGGAGCTGGTGGGACAGTGAAGAGCTCACGTTGTAGGATCAGAGAATTGTCAGGGCTGGAAGGGACCTCAAGGCTCAGCCAGTCCCAACCTCCTGCCATGGGCAGGGACACCTCACACCACAGCAGGTTGCTCACAGCCACCTCCAGCCTGGCTGCAAAAACCTCCAGGGATGAGGCTTCCACCACCTCCCTGAGCAACCTGTGCCAGGCTCTCACCACCCTCATGGGGAAGAACTTCTTCCTAACATCCAATCTGAATCTCTCCACTTCTAGTTTTGTTCCATCCCCCCACTCCTGTCACTCCCTGACACCCTCAAAAGTCCCTCCCCAGCTTTCTTGTAGCCCCCTGCTACAGATCCTGCAAGGCCACAAGAAGGTCTCCTGGGAGCCTTCTCCTCTCCAGACTGCACAACCCCAACTCTCTCAGGCTGTCTCCAGAGCAGAGCAGCTCCTGCCCTCTGCTCATCCTCATGGCCCTTCTCTGGACACCTCCCAGCATGTCCATAGCCCTCTTGGAACAGAGGCTCCAGAACTGGACACAGAGCTCCAGGAGTGGTCTCAGCAGAGTGGAGCAGAGGGGCAGAATCCCCTCCCTGGCCCTGCTGGCCACACTTCTCCTGCTGCAGCCCAGGCTCTGCTTGGCTCTCTGGGCTGCAGAGAACACTGCAGAAATCCTACAGTGCAGTGTGGCACCAGGAGGTCTCTGCCCTCCCCAGAGGGATGCCAATGTCTTGGACAGACTTCAAAGCTCCAGAGGCTGCTGCCAGCTCAGGCTTCAAAGCCTCCTTCCTCTGGTGATCAGCACAGGTGGCTCAGCACCCCTGCAGGAGCCCAGGCTGCAGCAGACCTGTGCCCAGGTCTCACAAGCATGGGCACCTCGTGGGCTGTTGTTGAAGCCCCATGCCAGGACTGTACCCAGGGTACCATCACCCCCACAAGGGGGAATGCAAGCAGAAGGTGGTCTGGGGAGAACTGATAATGACCTTCCAGTACCTGAAGGGGCTACAAGAAGGGTGGAGAGAAGACTGCAAAGGCCTGCAGTGATAGGATGAGGGACAATGGCTTCAGACTAGAGCAGAGCAGATTGAGACTGGATGTGAGGAACAAGTTCTGCACCAGGAGGGTGGTGGAACACTGCAACAGGTTGCCCAGAGAGGTGGTTGAGGCTCCATCCCTGAAGACATTCAGGGTGTGGCTGGACAGGGCTCTGGGTGACCTGATCTGGTTGAGGATGTCCCTGCTCACTGCAGGGGCTTGGACTGGGTGAGCTTTGGAGCTCCCTTCCAACCCAGAGCATTCTGTGACTGGTTCTGTGTGCTCTTGTTCTCTGCTCTGCCAGGGCTAATGGTGCTGCTGCCTCCCTATGGTCCTGCTCTCCTCAGTGCTTCTCCACTGCTGTGCCCCAGGGGGGTGCTGCCTGCTGGAGACCTGCCCTTGTGCCTGTTCTTGGGGTACACCCTGCCTGGCCCTTAAAAGAAGCAAGAAGCAGGAGCCCAGCTCACTGAGGAGGGTGTCATGGTTAAAAATGTGCCTTTGAGGGACATTCCCTCTCTAGAAGGAAGAAGAGAATAGAACTGGAGGTGAAAAAACCTTCCAGTTATGGTGGAGGGAACCTCAGTCAGCTCCCAACACTTCTGGAGATATTCAAGGTGAGGCTGGAAAGGGCTCTGGGCAACCTGAGCTAGTGGAGGATGTCCCTGCTGAGTGCAGAGGGTTGGACTGGATGAGCTTTGGAGGTCCCTTCCAACCCAGAGCACTCTGTGATTCTGTAAGGTGCTGGTAAAGCACTGAGCTGATGGTTTGAGCTGTGGCTGTGCTAAGCCAGAGCTGTCTGAGGCAGCCTCATGCTTGTGTCTCTACCTACTCTACCCTGGACCAGTCCCAGAGGCAAAGCCCCTGTGAAATGCAGATGTTGGGGAGCATGCTGGTGCCTTAGGTTGAGCAGACAGAAAGCCTCAGCTCACAATCTCCCCTCTCCCAGCTCCAAGCCATTGTGCCTCATCCTGGGAAGCCTCAGCTTCTGTGAGGCAGCAAATCCTGGAACCCTAGAATGGGTTGGGTTGGGAGACCTGAGAGATCATCCAGTTCCACCCCTCTGCCATGGGCAGGGACACCTCCCACCAGCTCAGCTTGCTCCAGGACTCATCCAGCCTGGCCTTCAACACCTCCAGGGAGGGGGCAGCCACAGCCTCCCTGGGCAACCTGTTCCAATCTCTCCCCACCCTCACTCTCAACAATTTCTTCCTCATCTCCACTCTCAGTCTCCCCTCTCCCAGCTCAAAGCCATTGTCCCTTGTCCTGGCACTCCCAGCCCTTGGCCAAAGTCCCTCCCCAGCTCTCCTGGAGCCCCTTCAGGTCCTGCAAGGCTGCTCTGAGGTCTCCTTGGAGTCTTCTCTTCTCCAGCCTGAACACCCCCAACTCTCCCAGCCTGTCCCCACAGGGGAGGTTCTCCAGCCTCTGATCATCTTTATGGCCTCCTCTGGACCCTCTCCAGCAGCTCCAGGTCCTTGTGCTGGGGGCCCCAGAGCTGGAGGCAGTGCTGCAGGTGGGGTCTGAGCAGAGCAGAGCAGAGGGGCAGAATCCCCTCCCTGTGCTGCTCTCTCCCTGCTCTGGATGCAGCTCAGCACTCAGCTGGCTCTGGGCTCCAGCACAGCTCAGTCCCAAGCCATCCTGCTGCTGTGCCATGCCTGCCATGCCTCAGCACACTCCCCTGCAGGGCAGCTCCAGCTCTTTGTGCAGCTCTCTGCAGACTCCTGCAGGTCTGGGGAATCACTTGTAAGTGCCTGAGAAATCCTTTCACTTCATCTCAGGGCTCAGCCCCAGAAGCCACTGCCCAGAGAGGCTAATCCAGGAGCTATCAATTAATTGCCTTTAATTGGTTCACCTCACCCCAGAGTTCGTGCTGATTCCACAGATGTGCTAAATCATCAGGGAAGGCTTTCTGCAGCACAAGCAGAGCTCAGCATCCACACAATGCCCCCTGCCCCCCAGACACCTCCTGCTGCCTGAGCCATGCTCTGGGCTGGAGGGAAAGAAGTTGGAGCTGCTGCCTGGAAGCAGGATTTTTATTGGCACTCAGTGGAAGGAAAATGAGCTTCCTGGAGATGCCTGAGTCATGGCTGGCATGTGCTCTCATGCCCAGCTTTCAGCTGAAGTCCTTGCTGTGAATTAGGTTCTTCAGTGCTTGAAGATGATGAGACCCAGCAGGGGCTGGGATCAGCTCTTCTCTCAGCTCTGGGTCTGTAAGGTTCAGGACTGGTAAAGGTGGTGCAGCACCACACAGGATCATGGAAGCATGGAGCTGGTTGGGTTGGAAGAGATCTTGGAGATCACCAAGTCCAAGCACTCAGCCACAGCTCACACCCTCAGCACTGCCACAGAACCACCTCCCTCAGCACCACATCCAGATGGCTTTCAAACCCCTCCAGGGGTGAGGGCTCCACCACCTCCCTCAGCACCACATCCAGATGGCTTTCAAACCCCTCCAGGGGGGAGGGCTCCACCACCTCCCTCAGCACCACATCCAGATGGCTTACAAACCCCTCCAGGGGTGAGGGCTCCACCACCTCCCTCAGCACCACATCCAGATGGCTTTCAAACCCCTCCAGGGGGGAGGATTCCACCACCTCCCTAGGCAGCCTGGGCAGTGCCTGAGAACCCTTTCTGTGGAGGAATTTTTCCTAATATCCAACCTGAACCTCCTCTGGCACAACTTGAGGTCATTTCCTTTTGTCCTGTCACTTGCTGCATGTGAGAAGAGCCCAACCCCCAGCTGGCTCCAGTCTCCTCTCAGGAGCTGTAGAGAGCAATGAGGTCTCCCTCAGCCTCCTCTTCTCCACACCAANCTGCCCTGCCCACACCATTGCTGCTCCAGGCCAGGCTGCTGGTGCCCTTCTTGCCCACCTGGGCACACTGCTGGCTGCCATTCAGACCAGCATCCCCAGATCCCTCTGCACCAAGCACCTTTCCAGCCACTCTGCCCCAAGCCTGGAGCCTTCATGGGGTTGTTGTGACCCAAGAGCAGGACCTGGCTGCTGAGCTCAGCACCCACACAGAGCTGATGGATTTGTGCTCAGCTCACTTCAGGCTCTGAGCCTTCAATAGAAGACAGAGAGGAGGAGGGAAGGGCAGCAGAGGAAGGCAGCACATCCCTTGCCTTAGGGCACAGAGGGTACAGCTCTTGGTGAGGTGGAAGATTCAAGTTCCTACCTCTCCTTGGCTTGCCAGGGTGCTGAGCTCTGGCTGTCACCCCAGCAGCACTCAGAGCTCTGTGCCACTGCTTTGTCATGCCAGGGCCACACACAGCAGCTGCTGCTGCTGTGTTCCTCTGTGGCACAGCTCAGTGCTGCACTCACCCTGCCCATGAGGCTCTCCTGGCTTTGGAAGCCTTGGGAGCTGCTGCTGCCCTGCAAACACCAACCCTGGCTGTGCCTTGGTGGGGCAGGGAACCTGCTTCTGATACCAGGACCAAGGTGGAGGCCTTTGATCCAGGGAAAGCTTTTGGCCTTTCAGTGTGAGCCAGCTGCTGCTGCTCAGCTGTGAAAAGAGAGCAAATCTTGTGCCTCTCCAGGAGGTGCAGCACTCTGAGCTGGCTGCTGTCACACTTCACAGCAAGTCAGGCTCTGCCCTTCTCCCATTCTGCTGATGTGTTGGACCAGCACAGGACCACAGAATCACAGAACTGTTGGGGTTGGCAAAGCCCTCTGAGCTCCTCCAGGCCAACACCAACCCAACCCCACCATGGCCACCAAACCCTGGCCCCAAGTGCCATGGCCACCCCTTGCTTGGACACCTCCAGCCATGGTGGCTTTGGGACATCTTCTCAGTGCTCATCAATATCCAACTAGGAGATGTCAAGAGGCTGGGGCCAGACTCTTGTCAGGGGTGCCCAGGGACAGGACAAGGGGAAATGGTCACAAACTGGAACCCAGGAGGTTCCATCTGACCAGGAGGAGAAATCTCTTTGGTGTGAGGCTGCTGGAGGCCTGGAGCAGGCTGCACAGAGAGGTTGTGGAGTCTCCTTCTCTGGAGAGCTTCCAATCCCCTCTGGCCACTGTGCTCCTGGGCAAGCTGCTGTGGGAGCCCTGCTGGAGCAGGGGGGTTGGGCTGGATGAGCTCCAGAGGTCCCTTCCAGCCCACACCATGTCCTGTGTGACTCTGTGAAAGGACACATTTGGCTTTGAGAGGTTCCCCAGAGTGTTTGTCCAGGACAGTGCTTCACACACTTGATAATAATTACAGGACTTAGCCTGGCAAAGACTAAGAAGCATTCCTGGGTGCTGGAGGGGATCCTCAAAGCCCCCATCAGGACAGGTCTCCTCCTGAGCATCTCACAGGGGTCCCCATCCCCTGTCTCACTGCCTACAGCACATCTCCATGGCTGCCAGGTGGAGGTGGCTGTACCAAGGGCTCTGTGGTGGAGAAGCCACAGTGTAGAGGAGATCTCAGCATTGCTGGGCTCCAGATGGGATCCCTGGAGACCACCACCTCTAGCCAGGGCTCAGCTTACTGCTCCTCCAGCCACATGGAGTAAATCAGGCAGCAGATCCCTCCCTGCTCAGAGAAGTGCTCAGCAGATGTGCTCATGGCCTGATTGCAGTTCCAGGTCTCTCCTGGCAGTGGGCAGAGACAAAAATCTCCAGAGGGTGATTCAATGTGGTGTGACCTGGCAGGTCAAAGCCATGGAGACAGGGTCCTGGCTGGAAGGGCAGGATGGGAACCAGCTCCTGGTTGTTTGCTGAATTAGTCCTGTAAGCTCCTGAGCCCTGTGATTAACTCCAGACATCAGCACTGCAGAGGAAGAGTTACTACAGGATTCTGGAAATTGTTGGCATTTCTTGGCAGCTGCAGAAAAATCTCAGTTGCAGCTTGCAGGCCCTTGGGCTAAGGGCAGGACAACCCTCAGCAAATCCATCAGCAGCTCCAAAAGAAGAACTTAGCTTTGGAGAAGAAGGGAAAGTGATACAGAAGATCCCAAAGCTTCTGCCCATGACCCAGAAGGAAGCTGAGTGCTGGGCTGCAGCCAAAGCAGGGAGAGCAGCAGCACAGGGAGGGGATTCTGCCCCTCTGCTCTGCTCTGCTCTGCTCTGTTGGGACCCCAGCACAAGAAGGACCTGCAGCTGCTGGAGAGGGGCCAGAGGAGGCCATGAGGTGATCAGAGGCTGGAGAACCTCCCCCATGGGGACAGGCTGTGGGGAGAGTTGGGGCTGTTGAGCCTGGAGAAGAGAAGGCTCCAGGGAGACCTCAGAGCAGCCTTGCAGGACCTGAAGGGCTCCAGAAGAGCTGGGGAGGGACTTTGGCCAAGGGCTGGGAGTGCCAGGATGAGGGAGAATGGCTTTGAGCTGGGAGAGGGGAAATGGAGATTGGAGAGGAGGAAGAAATTGTTGAGAATGAGGCTGGGGAGAGACTGGCACAGGTTGCCCAGGGAGGTTGTGGATGTCCCCTCCCTGGAGGTGTTCAAGGCCAGGCTGGATGAGTCCCTGAGCAGCCTGGGCTGGTGGGAGGTGTCCCTGCCCATGGCAGGGGGTTGGAGCTGGATGATCTTTCCAACCCAGCCCATTCTGTGAGTCTGTGATTCTCTGAAGCTAGCAGCAGCAAACACTCTCTGCTACCAGCCCCAGCTGGGGGAGGCTTCATGCAGCTGGGGTCCAGCACGAGCCTGGCTCAGCAGCAGGGGTGGATTGTCAGCTCCAGAGCAGTGGTTGGCCTTGATGAGCTGAGAGGTCTCTCCCAGCCTCAACAGTTCCATGACTCTGTGATTGATTCTATCAGTGCCAGCCTGGAGTGGTTCAGGAAGTCAAAAGCTCTCAAAGGCACAAAACTTCTCCATGGATTCTGTTTTCCAGAGCTGAGAGAGATCCTTTGGAAATCTGTCCTCACACTCTCTGGAAAACCTCTTGGTCCATGAGATGTCTCAGGTGTGAGCTGAGAAGCTCCAGAAGGGTTTCTCTGAGGCACCTGCACCCTGTGGTGGAAGCTGTGGTTTTGAATTGGCCTTTGGGATGCCTTAGAGCAAAGAGAAGTGCAGGAAGAGCTTCACAGCAGGGAGCTGCAGCCTGTGCTGGGTGGGACAGAGCCTGTGCTGTGAGGAGGAGATGGACACTGAAATCCCAGCAGCCCAGGGACTGAGGTGTTGGGAGATGTGCCCTGGCATCCCTGAAGTGTTCCCTGGGCTTTGCCCTTCAAACAGCCCCACAGCTGCACTTCCTCCCCAGCAGTCCCCCACAAGCTGTGGGCTGGAATTTGCTGAGGATCTGGGGAGATGTGGATTCATTTGTGCTGCCACTCAGAGCCTCTGCCTCAGAGGCACAGCAGGGATGATTCCTGCTGGAAATGCAATGCAGCTGGGCAGGAGTTTCCAAGACCAAAGTCCTGGCCTGCAATGTCTAAATTCTTTCAGTGGGCTTGGTCCCCAGGTGCACTCAGCTACACAGCAGAGTGATGTTCTCACCTCTGTTTTGCTCCACCAAATGTGTCCTACATTCCCCAAAGCCAAGGACCTGCAAGAGAAGTCACATTCCTGTGGCAGCCCTAATGAGCTGCCCCAAGCAGGGAGTAGGGCAGCTGGGACCTGGAGAGGCTGCAGAGGTGGTGCCCAGGTGAACCTCATGAGGTGCAACAAGAGCAAGTGCAGGGTCCTGCACCTGGGCCAGAAGAGTCCTCACTGCCAGTGCAGCCTAGGGGAGGAGGAGATAGAAAGCAGCCCTGAGGGAAAGGGCTTGGGGGTGCTGGGGGATGGGAAGCTGGCCAGGGGCAGGCAGTGTGAGCTTGCAGCACAGAAGGCAAATCACAGCCTGGGCTGGCTCACAGGATGCACTGCCAGCAGAGCCAGAGAGGTGATTCTGCCACTGTGCTCTGCTGAGACCTCCCCTGCAGTGCTGTGTGCAGCTCTGGAGCCCTCAGCACAGGCAGGACATGGAGCTGATGGAGAGGATTCAGAAGAGACCATGAAAATCATCAGGGGGTTGGAGCAGCTCTGCTATGGGGACAGGCTGAGGGAGCTGGGGGTGTTCAGCCTGGAGAGGAGAAGGCTGCAAGGGGACCTTAAAGCAGCCTGCCAGTACCTGAAGAGGCTGCAAGAAGGCTGCAGAGGGACTGTTTGCAGAGCTCTGCAGGGACAATGGCTTTAAGGTGGAAAAGACTGGGCTCAAGAGAGATGTTGAGGGACTGGAAGGTGTCCAGAGAAGGGCAACGAAGATGGGGAGGGGTCTGGAGCACAAACCCTGTGAGGAGAGGCTGAGGGAGCTGGGGGTGTTCAGCCTGGAGAAGAGGAGGCTCAGGGCAGACCTCATTGCTGTCTACAACTACCTGAAGGGAGGCTGCAGCCAGGGGGGGTTGGGCTCTGCTCCCAGGCACCCAGCAGCAGAAGGAGGGGACACAGTCTCAAGCTGTGCCAGGGGAGGTCTAGGCTGGGGGTTAGGAGGAAGTTCTTCCCAGAGAGGCTGATTGCCCATTGGGATGTGCTGCTCAGGGAGGTGGGGGAGTCTCCATCCCTGGAGATGTTCAGGAGAAGCCTGGATGAGGCACTGAGTGCCATGGTCTGGTTGATTGCTCAGGGCTGGCTGCTAGGTTGGACTGGAGGATCTTGGAGGTCTCTTCCAGCCTGGTTGATTCTATGATTCTGTGATTCTAAGAGCAGATTTGGATTGGATATCAGGAACAAGCTCTTCACTACGAGGTTGGTGGAACACTGGAAGAGGTTGCCCAAGGAGGTGGTTGAGGCTCCGTCCCTGGAGATAGTCAAGGTGAGGCTCAGTGAGGCCCTGGGCAGCCTGATCCAGTTGGGGATGTCCCTGCTGAGTGCAGGGAGCTTGGACTGGATGAGCTTTGGAGGTCCCATCCAGCCTGGACCATTCTGTGATTCTATAACCTCAATGCTGCTCCTCAAGCTGGACACACAACTCCAAGGCCATCTTCAGAGCACCCAGGGTTAGGTTAAGGAGATCAAATTCCCCCTCTAGCAGACCCTGATGTGGTGTCTTAGAATCATGGAATCAGTCAGGGTTAGAAGGGATCACAAGGCTCAGCCAGTTCCAACCCCCCTGCCATGGGCAGGGACACCTCACACTGGATCAGGCTGCCCAGAGCCTCATCCAGCCTGGCTGCAAACACCTCCAGGGATGGAGCCTCAACCACCTCCCTGGACAACCCATTCCAGGCTCTCACCACTCTCATGGGGAAGAACTTCTTCCTCATGTCCAGTCTGAATCTCCTCACTTCCAGCTTTGTTCCATTCCCCCCAGTCCT
>VXBD01000597.1:101621-129008 GCA_013399975.1 Indicator maculatus
GTGCTGGCAGGGGGGAGCGTGGTGCTGGCAGGGGGAGCATGGTGCTGGCAGGGCAGGGGAGCAGGATGGTGCTGGCAGGGGGCAGCGTGGTGCCGGCAGGGGGTGCTGGGTACCTGTCAGCTGTTTCTGGATCTCGGTGTTGCCCGTCCTGCGCAGCAGCCCCACGCACTCCCTGATCCCGTTCTGCCGCCGGGTCTCGATCTTGTTGGTTGGATTCTTGAAGACCAGGTTCCTCAGGGCCCCAGCTGCTGCCCTCTGCACGTTCTGGTTGGTGCTGCGCAGCAGCTCCACCAGCTTGGCGATGCCCCCCAGCCGATAGACCTGCAGCAGGGGACAGCAGGAGGCAGCAGCTGGCATCAGCAGCGGCGCCCTGGGGACAGCCACGGCTGCCCTGGCCGGGCAAGGTGAGGAGGCAAGAGTGCCACAGAGCAGCTGGAAAAGCAGACCTGGCAGAAAGGGATGGCTGGGGCTTGCAGAGGGCATGGCTGGTTCAGGTCACAGGTCATGAGTACAAGGGTGCTGGCCTTGGGGTTGGAGCTGGGGGGCAAGAAGGCCAATGGCATCCTGGCGTGGGTTAGACACTGCGGGCAGCAGGGGCAGGAGGTGACCATCCCCCGGTGCTCAGCACCAGGGAGGCCACACCTCGAGTCCTGTGTTCAGCTCTGGGCTCTCTGAAGGGCTGGAGCCTGACCAGAGAAGGGCAGAGAGGCTGGAGGAGGGCCTGGAGCCCCTGGGCTAGAGGAGGGGCTGAGGGAGCTGGGGGTGTTCAGGCTGGAGAAGAGGAGGCTGAGGGAGACCTCATTGCTCTCTACAGCTCCCTGAAGGGAGGTTGGAGTGAGGAGGGGACAGCCTCTGCTCCTTGGTGGCAAACAGGAGCAGAAGAAATAGCTCCAAGCTGCAGCAGGGAAGGTTCAGGCTGGGTGTCAGGAAATATTTCTGCACTGGAAGGTTCTCAGATGTTGGAACAGGCTGCTCAGAGCAGTGCTGCAGTCACCATCCCTGGGGGTTTGAAGAAGCATGGACCTGGTGCTTAGGGCCATGGTTCGGTGCTGACCCTGAAGTGCTGGGTCGAGGGTTGGGCTGGATGAGCTTGGAGGCCTCTTGCAACTGGATGTATTCTGTGAGTCTGTGATTCTGGATGTCTGTGAGCAATGGCCAGGGACAGACTCTTGCTGCTGTAAACATGCTTGCTCCCACAGATTCTCACCAACCTCCACCAGTTTGCAGCAGGAGAAGATATTGCTCTGCCTCTCTGTTGAGGCCACTTACAGGAACAGAAGGACATTGTGTAGTTATCTGC
The DNA here is from genome assembly GCA_013399975.1 of Indicator maculatus. Taxonomy (NCBI): domain Eukaryota; kingdom Metazoa; phylum Chordata; class Aves; order Piciformes; family Indicatoridae; genus Indicator; species Indicator maculatus. The sequence goes on from VXBD01000597.1 coordinate 102,922, forward strand.
ACCCTGAAGTTACAGGCTGAGCTGAGAGGGAAGCCATGGCACAGCCCAACCACCCTTCAGGTCAGCCAGAAGCACTACTGGGTCACACTCCAGCACTCAGCAGCGACAGGTTGGATGTTAGGAGGAATTTCCTCCCTGCAACAGTGGCCAGGCACTGGAACAAGCTCCCAGGGAGGTGGTGGAGTCCCCATCCCTGGAGGTGTTCAAGAAAGGAGTAGATGGGGGACAGGGTCTAGTGGTCACAGAGGTGTTGGGTGGAAGGTTGGACTGGATGGTCTTAGAGGGCTTTGCCAGCCTCAATCATTCCATGACAGCATTGGGAAGGGGAATGAACCCCAGCCTGCAGGACCCTGCACAGGGGAGGGCTGAGGGCAAATCCCTCCAGCTGAGCTCTCCCAGACAATGAACCCCAGCCTGCAGGACCCTGCACAGGGGAGGGCTGAGGGCAAATCCCTCCAGCTGAGCTCTCCCAGACAATGAACCCCAGCCTGCAGGACCCTGCACACACACAGGGGAGGGCTGAGGGCAAATCCCTCCAGCTGAGCTCTCCCAACAATGAACCCCAGCCTGCAGGACCCTGCACACACACAGGGGAGGGCTGAAGGCAAATCCCTCCAGCTGAGCTCTGCCAAACAATGAGTTCCTACTGCATGATGCCCTCTGTACCAGGCACCCCAAGGACACAACCCCACATGGAGCCCTTCCTGGCACCCCATGGGCTGCAGATTTGCTGACAGCAGAAAATGAAGGAGCAGCTTTGGGAGAGGGAAGGAAAGAAGCAGGCACTGGGGTGACTCAGATGCCTGCTCTGACACATCCTGCTGGGAAGCTGTGGGACAGCCCAGTGCCCAGGGACTGGTTTCAAGGGTAACCAAGTGTGTGGCCAGCCACAGTCAGCAGCTCTAAGGTGGGCTGGGGTCCCTGGCATGGTTCAGCCACAACCAGGGCACAGAAGAACACCCCCACACTGTGCCAGCATGGCCAGCCCCACGATGGTGCCAGGAAATGGGAAGCAACCTCTACAGAGATGGCAACTTGCTAAAGCCAGGCTTGCATGACCACAGAAGGTCATAATAAGGTCTCTGAGGAGAACTTCTTGTGGCCTGCCAGGATCTGAAGGGGGCTGCAAGATAGCTGGGGAGGGACTTTTTAGGGTGTCAGGGAGTGATAGGACTGGGGGGATGGAACAAAACTAGAAGTGGGGAGATTCAGATTGGATGTCAGGAAGAAGTTCTTCCCCATGAGGGGGGTGAGAGACTGGCAGAGGTTGCCCAGGGAGGTGGTGGAAGCCTCATCCTTGGAAGTTTTTGCAGCCTGCTCTGCTGTGAGGTGTCCCTTGAGGTCCCTTCCAACTTTGACAATTTTGTGACTCTACGCCAAACAAACCAGGGGGGGATAAACTTCTGTGACAGAGCAGATCCATCCTTGAGGCTGGCTCCTTTGAATGCCTCCTTCTCTGGAGACTCTCAAAACCCACCTGGATGCATTCCTGTGTGGACTACCCTGGGTGACTCTGCTTTTGGACTGGATGATCTCTGGAGTTCCCTTCCAACCTTTAACATTCTGTGATTCTCCTTAACATGAGGAGGAATTTCTTTACTGTAAGGCTGCAGGAAGGCCTGGAGCAGGCTGCTCAGAGAGGTTGTGGAGTCTCCTTCTCTGGAGACTTTCAAGCTCCACTTGGATGTGTTCTGTGTGCCCTGCCCTGGGTGACTCTGCTCTGGCAGGGGGTGGCTGATCTCTGGAGGTCCCTTCCAACCCCTGACATTCTGTGATCCTGTGGTTCTGTGTGGGGAGAAATTTAGTCATGGGAGTCAAAGCAGGAGAAAAATGAGCTGGGCTGCAGAAGGGCTTCTGCTTGCTGACAGAGCTTGGTACATGATCAACCCTTGGCTGAGCTGAGTGAAAATGGCTGAAATCATACAATCATAGAAAGGTTTGGGTGGGAAAGGACCTTTCAAGCTCACCCAGCCCAGCCCCCTGCAGTCCCCAGGGACATCCCCAACCAGAGCAGGTTGCTCACAGCCCCAAACAACCTGACCTGCAATGGTGTCAGGCATGGGGCAGCTCTCATCTCTCTGGGCAGCCTGGGCCAGGCTCTCCCCACCCTCAGGGTCAAACCTCTCTCCCTTCTCTCCACTCTCAGTCTGCCTCTTCTAGTTCCACACCATCCCCCCTTGTCCTGTCACAGCAGCCCCTGATCAGATCTCTGTCCCCAGCTCTCTGACTGTCCCCTTTAAGCACTGAAGTGTCACTGAGCAGATCCCAGTAGGATGTAGGGCAATTTTGTGTGGCTCTGCCCCTGCAGCACTGAGGTAGCAAAAGGTTCCTGTGGAGCCAGGTGCAGTTGCATCCAGAAGAGGACACTGCACCTGGATGGCTCCTCCTGTATCATCCAAACCAGTCCAGCTGTGCCACAGCAGCTGATGGGGACAATGAGGATGTGGTATCCTCTGCTGCCTGGTGACTATTCCCCTGTGTTAGAATCTTGGCTGGCTGCTACTAGGAGAAAATGGCTACTAATGGTTGGGAAATCTGCTTAAATAAGTGTGCCTGATCAGGTGTAAGGCTCCATGGATATAGATAGAAGGGGAGGAAATGGCCTGGAATTGTGCCAGGGGAAGGTTAGGTTGGAGAGGAGGAAAAATTTGTTTGCTGGAGGAGTGTTCAGGGATTGGCAGAGGCTGCCCAGGGAGGTGGTGGAGTCCCCATGACTGGAGGTGTTCCAGCAAGGTGTGGCCATGGCACTTGGGGCCATGGTTTGGTGGCCATGGTGGGGTTGGGTTGGTGTTGGCCTGGATGCTCTCAGAGGGCTTTTCCAACCCAGACAACTCCATTGCATGATTCTCTGATCATGAGAATCCCTGGGAGCTATGGATCCTTGCTAGTGAGGCTGAGGCTCACCAGCTTCATCCATCTCACTCATGCACACCACATCCAGCGTGGCAGCAGAGGTCTGGAGATGTTTGCTCACCTCTTGCTTGGCAGACTCATCCTGGAAGCAGGTGTGCTGGAGGTAGTAGGCACCCATGGCCTGGTATTTGTCATCAGAGGAGCAGAGGAGCTGTATGGCTTTCTGGATGGTCATGGTGCCCCCATCCAGCTCATCACCACAGATCCTGTGTCAAAGACAAAGACAGCAGTTGGTGGAGTGCTCAGCCAAAAGGGCTCCTGCAGCAGTCCTGGGAATCACAAGGAAGGAATCAATTACACAATGTAAAAGAGGATCACATCACCACAGAAACCACAGGGTGAACCCCCAGTGAACTCCTCTGTCTCCTGGAAATACACAGTGGAGGCCACTCAGGCTAATAAAGGATGGCTCCAGTCTGGCCAGAAGGAAAGGAGGCAGCAAATAAAGCTCAGCTGAGGTGCTGGGTGGCTAACCATGGCTCCAATGGGAGGGTTAATGAGCAGAGAAGAAGGATTCAGTGTTCCTCAAACAAAAGAATTAGTGGACAAGAGTGAAACCATCCAGCAGGTCATCAGGACAATCTGGAGCAGGCAGCTGCTTTTTCCCACAGCATGAGATCCTTTGATGTGAGATGTGGTGGCAGGAAAAATGTGAGAGCAGTTGGTGGTGTGCAGAGGCTGGGACAGATCCCTGAGGACAAGGCAGGAGGCATGTCTGGAGTGAAGGGCTGGACACACTCTGTGCTTGGCAACTGCTAATGGCAGCACTGAGCCATCCTGCTCCCAGGCTGTGTGTCCAGCAGGAGTCTCCAAGCTCCTCATGAAAGCTGAGCACTGTCCTCACCTCCTGCTAAGTGATCATCCCCTGCCACTGCTGACCACTGCCAGCATTCCTGCCAAGAATGAGCCTGCAGCCTGCAGGGGATGGGCAGGAAAACCTCAGGCTCAGAGCAGGGCTGAAACCTGGGGGAAAACGAAAACACCTCAAGATTTGGCCACTGGTTTGGGAACATCCAGGTCCTACCCTCCTTGGCTTGTGCTGATTGAACATCTTTTGTGATGTTGTAACCACAGAAAGGTAGAAAAGGGAACAAACTTCCAGGCTGATGAGTCACAGAATTGGTTTGGGTTGGAAAGGACCTGAGAGATCATCCAGTTCCAGCCCCCTGCCATGGGCAAGGACACCTCCCACCAGCCCAAGCTTGCTCAAGGCCTCACCATTCAAACCATCACAACCTCCAAGGAGGGGACAGCCACAGCCTCCCTGGGCAACCTGTGCCAGTCTCTCCCCACCCTCACTCTCATCAATTTCTTCCTCCTCTCCAGTCTCAATCTCCCCTCTCCCAGCTCAAAGCCATTGTCCTCATCCTGGCACTCCCAGCCCTTGTCCAAAGTCCCTCCCCAGCTCTCCTGGAGCCCCTTCAGGCTCTGGAAGGCTGCTCTGGGGTCTCCCTGGAGCCTTCTCTTCTCCATCATCTTCAGAGAACCTCACAGATGAACAAACCAGGATGGTTTTAATGAGGTCTTTAAAGAAACCAATTACATTTGAAGCATGAAGTATTCCTGTGAGGGAGGAGTTTCCTCTAGCTCTGTGAGACGAGGACTTACTTTGCTTTGTGCATGAGGAATAAAGGTCTAGGAAGTACACCCAAGTGTGGTCCCCACCACCAGCAGCATACCATGGGATAAGATTTGGAGAATGTCCAAATGGAAAAGGATGTCCAATGGATGATATCTGGAGCATGTCTCCATCCTTGGAGTCATTCAGTGTCAAACTTGATGTGGCCCTGAGCATCCTGCTCTGGTTGGAGGTGTCCCTGCTGCCTGCAGGGGGGTTGGGCAGGATGACCTTGGAGGCTCCCTTCCAACCTGATGCATTCTGTGATTCTATGACTCACTCTAAGACAGTTTGTCCTTAAGCATTCAAGAGTTCAACTCATTTGATGTGGAAGGAGTCAGTGTCACACAGCATGGGCCAGGGAATGATATCCACAGTTCCATAGAAAATTACATCCAAAGTCTACCAATTGTGCTGTGACACTGGAGCCACCATGACACTGCTTCACCTTCCCTACCCCCACCCAGCTGAAATCACAGAATGGGAGGGGTTGGAAGGGACCTCTGGAGATCATCCAGTCCAAACCCCTGCCAGAGCAGCAGCACCCAGGGCAGGGCACACAGAACACATCCAGATGGGGCTTGAAAGCCTCCAGAGAAGGAGACTCCAAAACCTCTCTGGGCAGCCTGCTCCAGGGCTCCAGCAGCCTCACACCAAAGAAGTTTCTCCTCCTGTTGAGATGGAACTCTCTGGGTTCCAGCTGGTGTTGGTTGTTGCCTGTCCTATCACAGGACACCACCAGAAAGAGCCTGGCCCCTTCTTGCCCCCCACCACTCAGATCTTGATAGGCATTGATCAGATCCCCTCTCAACCTTCTCCTCTCCAGACTAAACAGTCCCAGGGCTCTCAGCCTTTCACCATAGCAGAGATGTTCCATTCCCCAGATCATCCTCACAGCCTCCACTGGACTCTCTCCAGTATCTCCCTTGTCTCTCTTGAACTGAGGAGCTGAGGTCAGGACTCCCTGGATAGCCAATGGACAGAACGGGCTGCTTCCAACTCCCAGCTTGCCTTTGTGTCTCAGACATGTTTCCTGAGACAGAAGATCTGCCCTCTGGAGATACCTCTGATGGTGTACAGCAATGACAGACACCAGCCTTGGGTTGAGCCTTGCACATTCAGTGTCTAAGGCAAAGGAACCTCCTCCCACTTTTATCTCTACACTAGCAAGGAACCATCTCTTCACCACAGGACTTTTCATCTCTCTGAACCTTTCTCAAAACCTGGCTCCAAGAAACTTCTGTATCACTGGGCAGTGAGGAAACACCAACCTGCCCCCTCCCTGGAGGTGTTCAGGACCAGGCTGGATGAGGCCTTGAGCAAGCTGGGCTGGTGGGAAGTGTCCTGCCCATGGCAGGGGGTCGGAAATGGATGATCTTGAAGGTCCCTTCCAACCCAATGCAGGCTCTGGTTCTATGCACAGGAGCATGCACACAGGTTCACACTGCTGGTCAGGGTTGGGGTGTGATGTGTGTTGCACCCCCATGTGTGTGCACAGCCCTGAGCTGGGGAGGGGCTTTGGACAAGGGCTGGGAGTGCCAGGATGAGGGACAATGGCTTTGAGCTGGGAGAGGGAAGATTGAGACTGGAGATGAGGAAGAAATTGTTGAGAGTGAGGGTGGGGAGAGACTGGAACAGGTTGCCCAGGGAGGCTGTGGATGTCCNTGCCTGCAGATGTGTTGCCTGTAGTGCTTCAGATGCCACAAGCACATGGGATGGACAGCCCAGGGCCAGGCTGGGTGGTGATAGGTGGTGGCTGTGTGTGACCCTACACAACCCAACCCAACCCAACCCATTCAGTGACTATGAAGCCAGTTTAAACCAGAAGCTATGGCACTTCAAATATAATCTGGGTTGGATCCAGGATGCTGTGATTTTCTCTTAGTCTTTCTCCTGTTCCTGAGACACAACAGAGCTGAGACATTGATGGATCCAATAGGAGCACCATCAGAGGGACTTCAGAGCTGGGCTGGCAGTGTGGGCAGGGAGGCATCTGAGTAATGAGAGCAGGGCAGTGCCAGGCAGCAGCTAGAATCATGGTGAAGAATTGTTATTTTCTTTTTTGATTTAGCAGCATGAGTAATCCCCCAAATCAGGTGCACTTGTCCTGAGACAGAAGGATGTCCACTTGGTGCAGCTGCCCAAGGAAGGCAAGTGTTCTACACACCCATTGCACAGGAGGGCCAAATCCTCCTTCAGCAGGCAAAACCCTGGCATCCATGTCCAGGTCTGCATGGGCAAAGGTAAGGAAGGGTCTGGAGGTGCTGGAAGGTGTCCAGAGAAGGGCCATGAGGATGAGCAGAGGGCTGGAGCTGCTCTGCTCTGGAGACAGCCTGAGAGAGTTGGGGTTGTGCAGTCTGGAGAGGAGAAGGCTCCCAGGAGACCTTCTTGTGGCCTGCCAGGATCTGAAGGGGGCTCCAAGAAAGCTGGGGAGGGACTTCTGAGGGTGTCAGGGAGTGATAGGACTGGGGGGGATGAAACAATAGTAGAAGTGGGGAGATTCAGATTGGATGTTAGGAAGAAATTCTTCCCCAGGAGGGTGGTGAGAGACTGGCAGAGGTTGCCCAGGAAGGTGGTGGAAGCCTCATCCCTGGAGGTTTTTGCAGCCAGGCTGGAGGTGGCTGTGAGCAACCTGCTGTGGTGTGAGGTGTCCCTGCCCATGGCAGGGGGGCTGGGAATGGCTGAGCCTTGAGGTCCCTTCCAGCCCTGACAATTCCATGATTCTCTGATAATTCCCTGGTTCTGTTTCTGCTGCAGGCTCACCAGCAGGAGAAGCTCACAGAGGCTGAGCAGCTGGGCTCAGACAAGCTGCCCCAGAAGCAGCAGTGGTTTCTCCTGGCTCAGAAGACAATCTCCCTGCCAAAACCTGTGCTGGTGGGAGGTTGTTCATCAACCAGTCAGGGATATTCCTAACCAGATCTACACTATGAGGACAGCAGCCTGCTCCAAGACAAACTCTTGGACTGCAGCCATCTCCAGCCTGGGCCAATGTGCCTGGTAAAAACGAGCTCCAAAGGTTGTTCTTCTTCCACAAGAAAGAAAAAGCCATCAGAGCAGGGAGAGACCTCACTTAGAAATGATTCAACAGGAGACAAAGGAGATGGTGAGGTTCAGGAGTGGAAGGGAAACAACTGCTGAGGAGGAGCCACTTCCCCCATTTGATCCCAAGCTCTTTCATCCATGATGTGTTATCAGCTTGGTTTGTGTTCATCAGATGGAACTCTCCATCCTGCTTGGTGGGGTTGTGAGCCCCAGGAGAGGAGGAAGCCAAAAAACTCTAACAGATTCCATTATTCATGGATAAAATCAGAGTGAAGGCTCAGAAACCAGAGCATGCAGCACATCCAAGCCTTCCAGAGCCAAGCCCAGGAGCCAGGCTCCACACCAAGCAGCCTTGGCCACCTCTAGGAGGTGGCACCAAAGTTTTGATGCCACTGAAAGCTCCGCTGGAGCTTTCCCCTTCAGGCTTTGCTTGATGGGTAGATAGCAGGGAGGATGGGGACAGATTGCCAGTGAGGAGGCCCTCAGCATGGCCCTGCCAGGACATCATCATGCACAGTTCCACAGTGATTACTTTGGGTGCCCACACACAGTGCAGAGAAGTTCACACCCCCAGGAGCCAGCAGCAGCAAATAGTCGTTTTCAGAGGCACTTTCTCCCAGCTCAGACAAAGCCAAGTGAAGGAGGCCAGCTCCAGGCTGGGTTCTGCTTTCATAGTGTGCCACAGCCCTGGAGAATTTCTGATTTGGTACTGCTCACCTTGGTCTAGCCCAAAAGAGAGGAGATCAGAAACATCCTCAGAACATTTCCTGACTCATGACAAGGGCTGGGAATGGCAGGACAAGGGACAAAGGATTTGAGCTGGAAGAGGAGAGATTGAGACTGGAGATGAGGAAGAAATTGTTGAGATTGAGGGTGGGGAGACACTGGCACAGGTTGTCCAGGTAGTCTGTGGAGGTGTTCAAGGCCAGGTTGGATGAGGCACTGAGCAACCTGGGCTGGTGGGAAGTGTCCCTGCCCATGGCAGGGGCTTGGAACTGGATGATCTCTCAGGTCCCTCCCAACCCAACCCATTCTAGAGTCAATGATTCTGTAAGTTTTCATTGTTCAGGACAATTGCTGAGAAACTGAGCTCCTGCCTAGGAATGGAAGGCTACAGGACACTCACTTACTGTCCCTGACCTTCAGCCACAGCTCACAGAGGCTGCTGCAGCTTGGCTGGGGCCAAGCCAGCATCAGCACAGATAAAGATGACAATGTGGAAGGTCTAAAGGGTTGGCCCAGCCTGCACTGCCTCCTCCATAGATGCCAGGCAGTGTATTTAAGGTGTTTAACAGAGCAGCATCCAGAAGTTTCCAGGTGCCTTGAGAGACTCCTGGTCTCTCATGGTCTCCAGGGAGATGTCTGAGCAGAGAACACCAAAGGGGAATGCAGCCACATTTCAAATGAGGCCAAAGGTGCCTGTGGTGCTGTGGAAGGCAGCACAAGCTGTGGGTGGCCATGAATGGCTCCTGATCTGGATCAGCAACCCTTCAGATGTCTGCAGACAGCCCAGCTCACCTCCTCATCTTCACAGAGGAGAGCTCCCTCAATCCTTCACAAGGGGCCTGAGAGCTGTCCAGCTCAGACACCTGAGTTTCCCCTGAAGTCAACCAAGAGACAACTTCTTGGCCCTTTTGTTTAGCATTTCAGCACCAGGTTGTGTGTTCACACTTGAGGGTTCTCATGCATTTCAATGTCCACCACAGTCAGCCTTATTTCCAGCAGTTTGATGAAATCTCTGCCTAAGAATAAAGGATGTGGCAGAAGAGGGAAAATCCATTCAGAGAAATACCTTCCTTCTGTCTCTTTTTTGATTTTTCATTCTCACTCTCTTCTCCTTCTGTGTTTTTTTTTTCTTTCCCCCCAAAAAGAATCAACCAGAGGTACCCAAAATCAGAAATGTCTGTTTTCACTTTAGAATTGTGTATGCTCTCTGCTTTCATCTGAGGAAATTCTGTTTCAAGGCCAGGAAAGAGGATTTGCCTTTGTTGGGGGTACCTCACTAACCTGCCTCAGATTTCAGCTCCACTGACCACTGACTGCACCTCTGCAGGGGCAGCAGGGAGCCCCCAGCTCAGGTGTGGGCATCTCCTAATGAAGTGAAACACCAAGAACCAGCTGATACCTGCAGAGAGCCCTGCAGAGCCACAGCCACCACCTATCACCACCCAGCCTGGCCCTGGGCTGTCCATCCCATGTGCTTGTGGCATCTGAAGCACTACAGGCAACACATCTGCAGGCAGAACTAACACAGAGCCAGCTGCTGGCAGACAGATCTCTTGTACCTCAGGTTCCAGCTGGAGGGGGACAAAGGCTCAGATTATTCATGGATGCAGCAAACATCACATCCTGCATCTTGGTATCTTTACCTGATCCTAGAATCACATCATGGGTTGGGTTGGAAGGGGCCTGAGAGATCATCCAGTGCCAACCCCCTGCCATGGGCAGGGACACCTCCCACCAGCCCAGCTTGCTCCAGGCCTCATCCAGCCTGGCCCTGAACACCTCCAGGGAGGGGACATCCACAGCCTCCCTGGGCAACCTGTGCCAGGCTCTCCCCACCCTCACTCTCAACAATTTCTTCTTCACTTCCAGTCTCAATCTCTCCCCTCCCAGCTCAAAGCCATTCTCCCTCATCCTGGCACTCCCAGCCCTTGTCCAAAGTCCCTCCCCAGCTCTCCTGGAGCCATTGAACCATTGAATGTTCTTTATCATGGAACCATTGAATGTTCTTTAGCATGGTGCCATTGAATGTTCTTCCCCTCAAAACCACTTGGGCGCTACCCCTGCTCACCAACTAGCTGGAGCAAAGCTGCTTTCACCAACTGGAGCAGCTTCTGTGAGACAAGGACTCTTCTGAGACATCATTATCAAAGAGACAACTCCTCCATGTCTCACACAGCCAAAGCCAGTCCCATGAGTGGAAGCAATCTTAGAATCACAGAATCAGTAAAGTTGGAAAAGACCTCAGGGATCATCAAGTCCAAGCTATCACACAAACAAGAGGAGTTCCAGAAATTAGAGAATTGGTGACCAAGTGCAGAGGGACTGCTCAGTACAGGCAGGCTGGCAGCTCCTCCATGCTCAGTGTTTTGATAGCTACACACCTCTCTCACTACCTGAGAACATTCAATGACCCCTTCTTCATCTCACACCCTCTGAGGAGATCAGATCCATGGCACAGGACACCTGAGAAGCACCACTCTGAACCAGTACTGACTTTGACCACAGTTTCCAGAGCAGTTTTGTCCCACAGACAGAGCCAGTGGGTCTCAGGTCCCACTGCAGGCACCCTCACAGCAATGGAAACCACCCTGCTGGACCACTTCTGTCAGCAGAGAGACCTCCCCTGCTCACAGAGATGGTTTGATCACCTGCAGACAAGACCCCCACCCATAGTCATGGAAACATGGAATGATGGAATCATGGAATCACAGAAGGAGACTTGCAGCATGAAAACTGATCACAAAATGATCCCTGGTAAAAGGCAAAACTCCACCTGAGGAACTGCTGGAGCAGGGGGAACAGAGCCCTGGCCAGGGAACTACAGCATCTGCTGCCCAGCTGAGCCCTCCTCCTGCCTGTGGGGGGATCTATAATGGGATGCCTGCAAGCAAACCTCTTCCTAGTCAAAGATCAGGCCACCCAGCTGAAGAATGTGGTCTCCAAGTGCAGAATCCTCCAACTAGAAACAGTCCCACACAGCAAAGAGAGCCCAGATGTGGTCCTAACCCAGCTCTGAAGGCTCCCCCCCAACACCAGTACAGGTCAGACCAAGAGTGAAGACCTTCCACATGACTGTAAGAGTTAATGGCCTTCCACAGAAGTGATCTTTTGGAGGAGGACAAGTCCTNAGAACATTCAATGACCCCTTCTTCATCTCACACCCTCTGAGGAGATCAGATCCATGGCACAGGACACCTGAGAAGCACCACTCTGAACCAGTACTGACTTTGACCACAGTTTCCAGAGCAGTTTTGTCCCACAGACAGAGCCAGTGGGTCTCAGGTCCCACTGCAGGCACCCTCACAGCAATGGAAACCACCCTGCTGGACCACTTCTGTCAGCAGAGAGACCTCCCCTGCTCACAGAGATGGTTTGATCACCTGCAGACAAGGCCCCCACCCATAGTCATGGAATCATGGAATGATAGAATCATGGAATCACAGAAGGAGACTTGCAGCATGAAAACTGATCACAAAATGATCCCTGGTAAAAGGCAAAACTCCACCTGAGGAACTGCTGGAGCAGGGGGAACAGAGCCCTGGCCAGGGAACTACAGCAGCTGCTGCCCAGCTGAGCCCTCCTCCTGCCTGTGGGGGGATCTATAATGGGATGCCTGCAAGCAAACCTCTTCCTAGTCAAAGATCAGGCCACCCAGCTGAAGAATGTGGTCTCCAAGTGCAGAATCCTCCAACTAGAAACAGTCCCACACAGCAAAGAGAGCCCAGATGTGGTCCTAACCCAGCTCTGAAGGCTCCCCCCCAACACCAGTACAGGTCAGACCAAGAGTGAAGACCTTCCACATGACTGTAAGAGTTAATGGCCTTCCACAGAAGTGATCTTTTGGAGGAGGACAAGTCCTCAGGAGGTTTCCTAAACTCTGAGCACAGTGCTGCCAACCTCCTCTGCTCTGAGTCAGGAGCAGCAAACTGCCCTTCAGCAAACTGCCCTTCAGCTCCCAACCCTCGGCAGCAACCCAGCTCTGCAGCCAGTGTCAGGCCAAGCAGGGGCTGTGCCCCAGCCAGATCAGATTGACTCAGGGGACACAGCCCCAGCTGAGCCTGCCACTGGAAGCCTGAGACTTTCCACCCCAGAACCAGTTCTGCCAGATGAGCCATGCCCCAAGCCAGGAGAAGTGTGCAAATGGAGCCACTCCCTAACTGAAGGGCAGAGCCTTCCTCTCCCAGCAGCACTTCTCCTTCCCCTCACCAAGTGCCATCACTCTCCAAGTGACCTTTCCCAGGCAATGACCAAGGCTACAACCCACAGCACTGTGCCGTGCAGGGTAGGGCTTGTGCTGGAGAGAGCCTGCCTGGGAGACTTCCTTCCCCAAAGCAAGGCCCTCCCTAGGCAGCAGCCAGCTGCAGTCCCATGTCTGATCCTTCTGCCACCCCTCCCACTGCACTTCAATGCTCCTGAGTCAGAAATTCCCTAGACCAAGCCACTTCCAGTTTGGGAGTTGGACTGGATGACCTTTGGAGGTCCCTCCCAACCCTTCCAACCCAAACCGTTCTATGGTTCTGTGATTCTGTGGTTCTAGGTAATGTCTCTGTTCCTTATTCCAGAGGAGCTACAAAGCTTCTGGAAGCAGAAAACCAATGCCAGCAGAGCTCCAGGCTGGCCAGGGCCTATTTTACATCTGTTAAACATAAACCTAAGTGGGCACACAGGTGAGTGACAGGACCCATGGCACACAGGTGAGTGACATCTCATGGTATAGACACTCTGGGACATGCTTCTCCTACTCCATGCAAAACAAGGGAGGCTGAGGAGGCAATTAGGAGAGAAATGTAGCAAACAGCATCCTGGTGTGGAAAAGGGCAGGAGTTGGCTTTTCTCAGTATCTACATCACACCTTGGGCCAACAGCTCAACAGCCTCAAGCCTTTGGTGTGAGCTGTGACAAAGGCTGTGGGCCCTGTTCATTAGTCTCACACTTATGCTGCAGTGGGAAAAATTCTCTTCTGGACCAGGGACCACCAGGCTGAGCTTGGGTTTGTGTGACAAGCTGCCACATCCAGCTGGGACTTGTGATCACTCCTAGGTTGGGGCAGAGCAGGCCCTGCATGACAGTGATGCAGCAACAGCAGTGCAAGAAGACTCAGACCCTACTTTTCCAGCTCAATAAAACATTGCAGCTGTGAACTGTGGTTGAAGTCCCATCCCTGGAGATACTCAGTCTCAGGCTTGACAGGGCTCTGGGCAGCCTGGTCTGTGGAGAATGTCCCTGCAGGCTGCAGGGGGTTGGACTGGATGAGCTTTGGAAGTCCCTTCCCAGCCAGACTGTTCCATGAGTCTATGATTCTGTGATTCTATGGCTCTATCAAGCAGCTCAGGGGCCTACCTCTGATGGCCAGACCCCGTCAGCAGATATCAACCTCCCCCCCCCAGCTTCAGCCAACCGCAGCAGCAGACTTACTTGGAGCTGGACTGGGTCTGTCCATAAACATCCTGCTTGCAGCTCATCATGGGCTGGGCATAGACCACATCAGCCTTGTTGCTGGAGGGGCAGGAGAGGGCCCGGGCTGGCATTTTTTTACTTGTCCTGGTAGTCCCTTGCTGGGTGCTGCAGCTGCTGTAGATGCTCTGGCGGTTCAGGGTGGCCTTGTGCTCCGCACGGCCTCCCCCCTGGCTCCTGCGCAGGGTGCCCCGGGGCGGTTCGCAGTAGAGGTCGGGCTCGCTGCGGCTGCTCTTGATGTTCTGCACGAAGCAGTAGTCACTGCCAGCCCTGGCAGGGCTGCAGACAGCCTTGCTGTAGTGCTTGCTGCCCCAGCCCTCCATCTGGCTGTAGGAGCTGTAGCGCCTGTTCTCCACGTCCCGCTTCAGGGTCCCGTTGTACAGCTGGGCGAGGACAAAACAGGAGGCAAGAGCGTGAGGGGGTGGCAGCTTTAGGCTGGACCTTGAAAATCTTCACACAGGTCGTGACCACAAAGTAGTAAAATGTAAATGAATCACCACTGGGTGCAAAAAGGAAAATGATGATAGGTCTAAACAATCCCATTGGGGAGACAGCTACCATGAGAATTAGTTTGGTAAACTTAGACTCATAGAATCATCACAGAATTGTCAGGGTTGGAAGGGACCTCAAGGCTCAGCCAGTCCCAACCCCCCCTGCCATGGGCAGGGACACCTCACACCACAGCAGGTTGCTCACAGCCACATCCAGCCTGGCTGCAAAAACCTCCAGGGATGAGGCTTCCACCACCTCCCTGGGCAACCTCTGCCAGGCTCTCACCACCCTCATGGGGAAGAACTTCTTCTTGACATCCAATCTGAATCTCCCCACTTCTAGTTTTGTTCCATCCCCCCCAGTCCTATCACTCCCTGACACCCTCAAAAGTCCCTCCCCAGTTTTCTTGTAGCCCCCTTCAGATCCTGGCAGGCCACAAGAAGGTCTCCTGGGAGCCTTCTCCTCTCCAGACTGCACAACCCCAACTCTCTCAGTCTGTCCTCATAGCAGAGCAGCTCCAGCCCTCTGCTCACCCTCGTGTCCTTCTCTGAACACATTTCAGCATCTACAGATCCTTCTTGTAATAGAGGCTCCAGAACTGGATGCAGTGCTTCAGGTGGGGTCTCAGCAGAGTGGAGCAGAGAGGGAGAATCCCCTCCCTTGACCTGCTGGCTGTGCTTCTCTTGCTGCAGCCCAGCATGTGATTGTCTCTCTTCAGGCTTCTTCAACCTGAGAGATATTAACTTTGTGCTTCTGCTCACCTTGGCTGCATTGCTTTGGCTGAGTCTAACAAAAATAACTCTCTGCTCTTTTCTCTTGTCTCTTTGTGTCCAGGAGGGGTAAGGAAGGGTGGAACAGGGAGTGGAGAAGCTATTAGATCCCCTGGTTTTTGGCCAGGGGGCTTCTTGTGCTGTTTATCAACAGTAAATACTTGTAAATATTGCAAATCTTGTCTATTTTGTACCTATTCATTGCATCCCATTGTAGATTGTGGCTTTGCTTGTAAATTCAGCTTGATTTGCTTCCAGCAGGGCTGGGCTGGGCTGGACACTTAATGCTGGGGGCAATTTTCAACCCTCCCCACGAGGGAAGGGCTTGAGCTGCAGGTGGGCATCACCAGACCTCCTTCTGCCTGGCTGGCATGGCTGCCAAATGTCTGTGCTGCTCAGGTATCTTTCATAAGTTCAGAGAATGGGTTAGGTTGAAAGGGATCTTAAAGCTCATCCAGTTCCAACCCCCTGCCTTGGGATACCTTCCACCTGCCCAGCTTGCTCAAGGCCTTGAACACCTCCAGGGAGGATGAATCCACAGCCTCCCTGGGCAACCTGTTCCAGTGTCTCCTCACCCTTGCTCTAAAGAACATTTTTCTAATGCCCACTCTAAATCTTTTGTGGCCCCAAGTTTACTGGAGGTAAAATGTTCATCTCACACCATCCCAGGGGATCAGATCCATGGCACAGGACACCAGAGAAGCACCATTCTGGAACCAGTACTGACCCTGACCACAGTCAGTGCAATTCCAGAGCAGTTTTGTCCCACAGAATCATAGAATTGTCAGGGTTGGAAGGGAGCTCAAGGCTCAGCCAGTTCCAACCCCCCTGCCATGGGCAGGGACACCTCACACCACAGCAGGTTGCTCACAGCCACCTCCAGCCTGGCTGCAAAAACCTCCAGGGATGAGGCTTCCACCACCTCCTTGGGCAACTTGTTCCAGTGTCTCACCACTCTCATGGGAAAGAATTTCTTCCTAACATCCTATCTAACACCAGACAGAGCCAGTGGGTCTCAGGTCCCACTGCAGGCACCTTCACAGCAATAGAAACCACCCTGCTGGACCACCTCTGCCAGCATGGAGACTTCCCCTGCTCACAGAGATGGTTTGATCACCTCTGCCAGCAGGGAGACTTCCCTTGCTCACAGAGATGGTTTGATCACCTCTGCCAGCATGGAGACTTCCCTTGCTCACAGAGATGGTTTGGTCACCTGCAGACAAGACCCCAACCCATAGTCATGGAATCATGGAATCATGGAATCACAGAAGGAGATTTGCAGCATGAAAACTGAACACAAAATGATCCCTGGTAAAAGGCGAAACTCCACCTGAGGAACCCTCTGCAAGGTGCCAAACCTTCCCTTGAAATCTGGGGACCCTCAGTGAACAGGATGTGGCCTCCAGGAGCTTGAAAGCAGAACTGAAAAGCCAAAGATGACGCTGGCAGTAGAACAAATGTCCTAATTCCAACACACAGGGTCTAAGCCAAGCTGCAATTAGAGGCCCTCCTATCACCTCTCTTGCTATCACAGGAGGCTGCCCCATCCTGACCTTCCAGCACTCCCTGCCTTGCTTTTTATCTTCCTTGTACTGTTTTGTTCACCTTTCCTCTACAAGCTCATCAGAAAGGGAGCAAAGGGAGGGAGAGATCAGTCAGAAAGGCTTCTTCAGTCTCCTTGTGCCAAGAAGCAAGTGGAGACAAGGAATATCTGCCTGTGGTGCTACAAGGTGTGTAGCATCAGCTCAGCATGGGATGATCTGAGAACAAAGGAGGACATGCAACAAGAGCTGAGATGACTAAGCCAGGAAGGAAATAAAAAGGCTAAAAGACAGAAAAAAAAAAAACCAAACACCAAAAAACAAAAGAAAAAGCCAACCAATAAAACCAAACCAAACAAACCCAAACTATTGCAGTTAGCCAAATGAAAAAGAGGCTCAAGCTGCCCTCCTGTCGCTGCAGAATGGATTCATCACTTTACCAAATGGCCTCAAGGTTGGCCCCAAGAGCACCAGGACTGATTCCAATATTCTTTTGCAACATTAAACCTTCTGGAAGCCTGCAGGGTTGTGTCCAAGTGAGAGACAAGGCACCAAGGGGTGTGCTAGAGAAAGGAAAGTAATTAAAGCTATTTTAGTGCTGCTGTTTGCCCCATGGTATTGACTCTTTCCACCCCATCCCCTGCCCAGTGTGCTGAGAAGAAGATCTCCAAGGGATGAAGCAAGCAGGAATAGAAAGAATCACAGAATGGTTTGGGTTGGGAGGGACCTTCAACATCATCCAGTTCCAACCCCCTGCCATGGGCAGGGACACCTCCCCCCAGTCCAGCTTGCTCAGGGCCTCATCCAGCCTGGTCTTGAACACCTCCAGGGAGGGGACATCCACAGCCTCCCTGGGCAACCTGTTCCAGTCTCTCTCCACCCTCACTCTCAACAATTTCTTCCTCCTCTCCATTCTCACTCTCCCCTCTCCCAGCCCAAAGCCATTGTCCCTCATCCTGGCACTCCCAGCCCTTGTCCAAAGTCCCTCCCCAGCTCTCCTGAAGCCCCTTCAGGTTTTGCAAGGCTGTTCTAAGTTTTCCCTGGAGCCTTCTCATCTCCAGGCTGAACAGAACAAAACTGCCTGGCAGCACCTCCCTTTGGTTTATCTTGGGACAATTCATCCTTGGTGGGCCAAGGGTTTTTTTTTCTTATCTAACTTTAAGCAGCCTCCTTCTTGAGGATGCCTCCTTCTGCAAAAGCCACCCAAGGATCCTATGGGCAGGGAGAGAAAATTCAGCACTAGCAACTTCTTGTGTCCTTGGAAAGTCAAGGTACAAGGTGTAGAAGTCTATGCCTGGTGCAATGGCTTCTGTCACTGAGATAAATTCTTGTTTCCTAACCCCAAAACACCATCTGGGGGGGAAATCAAGATCATAGAATCATAGAAAGGTTTGGATGGGAAGGGACCTTTAGAGCTCCTCCAGTCCTACCCCCTGCAGTCAGCAGGGACATCCCCAACCACAACAGGTTGCTCACAGCCCCAAACAACCTGACCTGCACTGGTACCAGGCATGGGGCAGCTCCCAGCATTCTGGGCAGCCTGGGACAGGCTCTCTCCACCCTCAGTGGCAAACATTTCTCCCTTCTCTCCACTCTGAATCTCCCTCTTATTGTTTCTAACCACCTCCACCTCCTTCCCTTATTCTGCTACAGAGATTGTCCCCAGCCACAATCAGAGATCCTCACCCTGAGTCCCGTTGCTCTGCCTCTGCTTCCTCCCAGCCCTGAGCACACTCATCATCATTCCAGCCTCCAACACTCCACAGGATGGTCATTATGCTAATTAATTAAGCCAAATATGAACAAACTAATCCTCAAGAATGCAGAGAATCCTCTCTGCTGTGTCCCAGAGAGCTGCAGAGGTAACAGCTGGAAGCGTTTCACGGAGGTGACCCAAGAGGATGAGGAGACCTCCAGTCCAGCTCCTCTGACACCCACACTGCTGTGTCATTTGAGCACCAGTCTGGAGCTGTTTTCCTGCTTTCATGTGGCAGGTTTGCATCTCAGCAGGTGGATTGCTGGAAGGGGAGCAAAGAGGAGCACGTTTCCTTTGCTTTTGCTCCAGAGGACATAGAAAAAACCTGTTGGGTCTGCAAGCAGAAGAGGCAGCAGGGTTGGTGCCCGCTGCAGAGCTCCCAGGGATGGGGAAGGAGGCTCTGAATGTGATAAGGAGAGCAAGGACAAAGCAGGTAGTGTGAGATGGGTCTTGGGGACTGCCCTGGCACTGAAATTTCACAGAGTCACAGAGTGCCAGGTTGGAAGGGACCCCAAGGCTCATCTGGTCCAACCTTTCTGCGGTGGAGTTGCAATGAGCTGGCCCAGCACCCTGTCAGGCTGAGACTGAAAACTGTCCAGTGTAGGGAAATCCACTGCTTCCCCTGGGAGATGATTCCAATCTCTGATTTCCAGGATGGGCACACACCAGGGAGAGGTGCTCTCCACCCTGGTTCTGCTGTGGATGCAGCAAGCACACAGCAGTGCAAAGTGACCTTTCATGAAGCCATGACCTACCCTACCCCACCAGGGCTGAGTATGTCCTCTAAAGGTGATACCACCCTCAGTTCTGCGTTGTCTTGGATTCAGAGACCCTTGGGACAGTGAGGGCTGGAACAGGGCTGTGGCAGGAAGGTGCAGGCTGGATTTTGCTGCCTGGTGGAGCAGAGAAGCCAGCGGCAGGCCTCACCCCTGGCTGGAGGACAGAGCAGCAGCTTGTTAGATGTGAGCCTGCTCCTTTGTCTGTATGAGTCAGTAGAAGCCAAGATTGTGTTGTGGGGCTGTCAGAAGCTTGGCAGAGCCCGGGGAGCCCCTGGGCATTGCTGAAACCAATTCAGCTCCCCATGGCAGAGCAAAGTTGGTGTTTATCTACAGCCTGGGTTTGCTTTCCAGCAGCGCCACGGGCCCAGCACCAGCAGAGCAGGCGAGGTATGAGCGTGGCTATGTTTGGATACAGAACCATCCACTCTGCACTTCCTGCCGGGTTTATGGTGCCACACAGCATTGTCCTCTTTGCTGCCAGCCCCTGAGACGGGTGAAGCAAAGCCACTGCCTGTTTGGAAAGACCTTTCTGCAACACAGGGAGCCCTGGGCGGCAAGTCGGTGCAGGTCCTGGCAGGGCGGGGAAGCCTTTTGCAAACTCATGGGAAAATAGTTCCCGTGTGATGTGAAGCTCATTACCAAAGTCAGTGCATGACATTTATTGCTGATTCTACCAGATGCTTGGCTGAGCCCATTTTAATCTCTTTCAAGTGGCACAAACCTAGTTGGTATCTCAGGATCCCTCTCTGCAGCCCGAGCCTGATCCGAAGGCTGCAGATCGATGAGGAACCTCCTGCTGCCTTCAGCTCCTTTCAGCCCTGCTTGCCAAATTGTCTCTAGGAATCTTCCAGCTGGCCTGACCACTGCCTGGTCTCAGAGGAGAGAGATCTCCAAGCCCTGTGTCTGTGCTGTAAGAGAAGCTTTCTGAGACCAAAGCCTCCATCCCCATGTCAGATGTTCACCAAGCTACACAGAGACCTTCCCTTCAACGCTGGAGCAAATGCAGACAGGGAATGGAGTTCCCTGGGCTCTTATCTCTGCTGGGTGCAGTCACCAGTGAGATAAGATGGACAGCAAGGTTCTCTGCTGTCTGCAGGAGTGATGACATCTCCAAAGGTGAAGGTGATGCTATTGCACAGCCTGTGGTTTGGATCCTGACAAGGATCTGAGCAGTTCTGCTGATGCCATGGGTGTGCAGGGTGAGCTGGCCCCGTGCAGCACAGCACCAGTGAAAGGCAAGAATCAGTCTCTTGCCTTCAGCCTTCAGGTTTCCCAACACCCTGAATTCCATCTGCCCACTGCTTGTGGGTGTTTGCATGGGGCAGGTGAGCCAGGTCCACACCTCCTCCCTTCAGGAGTTTGCAGAGAAATGCTGGAAATGGCAGGGAAGTCATTTGCCCAGGGAGGTTGTGGATGCCCCCTCCCTGGAGATGTTGGATGGGGGCTGGAGCAACCTGGTGGCTTGAGCAACCTGGACTAGCTGAGAGACATCCCTGCACATGGCAGGGAGCTTGGATTAGATAATCTCTAAGGTCTCCTCCAGCCTAAGCCATTCTATGGTTCTATGAAGTCCCTCAAAGCAGAGTGGAGGCAGAAAGCAGTGATCCCCTTCAGTGGTTCCCTGTGCACTGCAGGATCTACCAACCCTTTGGCATGGCACAGGCTGGCAGCAAGGCTTCTCCTCATGGCACATGAGCAGCTGGGGCAGGTGGCAGCCAGCCAGCACCACACACTGGCACCCCCCTGCATTTATAGGCTGCAGGAGGATGCTCAGGTGCAGCTGGGGAGCACCAACATCCTCAATTTTGACCTGAACTTCTCCTCCCTGCCATGAAATGAGACTGCACCTTTGAGGCCAAGCCCTGGGAGATGTTCATTGATGCGAAAACCAGGAGGAGAGATGCAGGGAGGACTGGCAGAGATCTTGAGCATTGAGAGCCCAGGGGTGCTGGTGTCATGCCCAGGGAGAAGGAGCTTCCCCTCACTGACAGCAGCACAGATCTGCCTTTAAATTACTAAACATCTGTGGGTCACCAGTTCTCAGCCTGCAGGATGGGACCATTTGAGGAACATCAGCTGGAATAGCCATCAGCTGGAATAGCCAACAGCTGCACAAGACAGGTAAAGAAATATTTCCACTGGAATAAATATTTCCCCCGGAACAGAAGGTTCCAGGCAGTCCAGCTGGCATTATCCTGGTCAGTGCTCACCAGCCCTTTTCAGGTTTTTCCTTTCACAACCCTTCT
Organism: Indicator maculatus; assembly: GCA_013399975.1. Taxonomy (NCBI): domain Eukaryota; kingdom Metazoa; phylum Chordata; class Aves; order Piciformes; family Indicatoridae; genus Indicator; species Indicator maculatus. Next base: position 124,259 of record VXBD01000597.1, read on the forward strand.
GTTTGACAGGAGAAGTCCTGCACTGAGAGGGGACCTGATCAGTGTTTATCAATATCTGCAGGGTGGGGGGCAAGAAGCAGGGGCCAGGCTCTGTTCAGTGACAGGACAAGGGGCAATGGACACAAAGTGGAATCAAGCAGGTTCCACCTCAACAGGAGATACTTCTTTGGTGTCAGGCTGCTGGAGGCCTGGAGCAGGCTGCCCAGAGAGGTTGTGGAGTCTCCTTCTCTGGAAACTTCCAAGCCCCACCTGGATGTGTTCCTGTGTGAGCTGCCCTTGGACTGGATGATCTCTGGAGGTCCCTTCCACCCCCTACCATGCTCTGATTCTGTGATTTTTAACTTGATGAAACTTTACAACGAGGAGGGCAGAGGAGACAAAACAGTGTCACAGAATCATGGAATTGTCAGGGTTGGAAGGGACCTCAAGGCTCAGCCAGTTCCAACCCCCCTGCCATGGGCAGGGACACCTCACACCACAGCAGGTTGCTCACAGCCACATCCAGCCTGGCTGCAAACACCTCCAGGGNTTCCTTCCAACCTCTACCATTCTGTGACTCTCTGATTCTTCTCCTCCTGCTTTCCAGAGCAGCAGAAGCCCAGAGCAAGGCTCAGCAGCCCCAGGAACAATGCTTCCATCCCAGCACTGCCTCCTCATGCAGGAGGCCCTCCCTGATGTCTGGGTGTTTCTGACTCCTGCATCTCAGGACGCCATCAGTTCATTACCCAGCTCTAATTTTATTTTTTTTTCTTTCCCCCCACTTCCAATTTGTTTGTTTCTAGAGCAGCAGACAGAGAGAAGTGCAGGACTCAGTATAAACACGTCAGGAGCAGGTTTCTCCCAGGCTGGAGGGCAAGGCACAGGCAGTGCAACATGACAGAGTCCCACCCTGAGTGATGGGTGGGGAGAGTTCCTGATGCTGCTTGCGAAATGCTGTAGCTGCTGCTGCCTGCTGCAGCTCTGAGCTGCAAGGCAGGGGGTGAGGGGAATTGCAAACCCAGCAAATCTGCTGTTGATCTGACTCTGAGAGGCTCTGTCCCCACCTTGCCTGCCTGCTGCCTTGCCATGAGCTTTTCCAGCTGAGATTTAGGTCTTGTGGGTTCAGTTTGTTCTGGCCAGGGAGGGTCATGTCCAGCTTGCTCCATGTCCAGCTTGCTGCTTACTGCAAAGCATAAAAGCCTCTCGAAACACCTCCCAGGGACACCCAGGGTTCGACCAGGGGGTGATGTGCAACAGTGAGAGAGTCCCAGACTGCTTTGGGTTGGAAGGGACCTGCAAAGCTCACCCAGCCCAACCCCTGCAGCCAACAAGGACATCTGCAACCAGAGCAGGTGGCTCAGAGTCATAGAACCACAGATTGGCTTAGGTGGGAAGGGATCTTAAAGCTCATCCACTGCCAAGCCCCTGCCATGGGCAGGAACACCTCCCACCAGCCCAGGCTGCTCAGGGCCTCATCCAGCCTGGCCTTGAACACCTCCAGGCAGGAGACATCCACAGCCTCCCTGGGCAACCTGTGCCAGACTCTCCCCACGCTCACTCTCAAGAATTTTTTCCTCTTCTCCAGTCTCAATCTCCCCTCTCCCAGCTCAAAGCCATTGTCCCTCATCCTGGCACTCCCAGCCCTTGTCCAAAGTCCCTCCCCAGCTCTCCTGGAGCCCCTTCAGGTACTGGAAGGCTGCTCTGAGGTCTGCCTGGAGCCTTCTCTCAGCTGGTGCTGAAGAACTTCCTCCTAATATCCAGCCCAAACAACCTTCTTTTCTCAAAGTGCCCAAACCACTCTCTTTCAGTATTTTTCCTTTTAAATTGGAATGTGTCACCACAGCAAAGGACAGACTTTGTCCTGAGATCCTTATGGCACAGAGCTCCAAGTGACTGAGATGTTTCTCCAGAGACAGCAGGGAGCATCCCTGTCCCGTGGTGAGCACATCTCACACAGGTAATGCACTTGGAAGAGAAAGCTCTGCAAGGTGTCCCACAGGGAGCAGTTGTTCCAGGATCTACCTAGTGCAGAGGGATCAGCATAGGGCCATAATGAACACAGAATCATGGATTTGTTGGGGTTGGAAGAGACCTTTAAGATCATGGAATCATGGACTGATAGAATCATGGAATCATAGAATCAGAGTCATGGAACCATAGAATCACAGAACCATAGAATCAGAGAGTCCTAGAGTCATGGAACCATAGAATTATAGAGTCCTAGAATCATGGAATCATGGAATCATAGAGACATAGAATCATGGAACCATAGAATCATAGAGTCCTAGAATCATGGAACCATAGATTCATAGAGTTCTAGAGTCATGGAACCATAGAATCATAGAATCAGAGTCATGGAACCACAGAATCAGAGTCACAGAACAATAGAATCATAGATTCATGGAACCATAGAATCACAGAGTCATGGAACAATAGAATCTCAGAACCACAGAACCATAGAGTCATAGAACTATAGAATGCATTGGGTTGGAAGGGACCTCTAGAGGTCACCCAGTCCAACCCTCTGCAGTCAGCAGGGACATCCCCCCTAGATCAGGTTGCTCAGAGCCCCATCAAGCCTGACCTTGAATGTCTCCAGGGATGCTCACTGACTCCCATCATTAACCCAGCACTGCCAAGTGCTACAGACCCACACTGGGTGGCCCACAGCAGCCCAGAGCCTGAGAGCCCAGCAGTGGTGCCTGAGGAAAGCAACTGTGAGCACTGGTGGCCCTGTAGCCACTGGTGCCCAGCTGCTATGTGCCAGGCTCCAGCTCAGTTAGCTGCTTGAACTGGAGCAGCAGCAGCCATGCCAAATGCTCCTGGGGCTGGGAGCAGGACTGGGAGCAGGGCTGGGAGCAGGACTGGGAGCAGGGCTGGGAGCTGGGCTGGGAGCTGGGCTGGGAGCTGGGCTGCTCTCAGAAGCGTTACTCACTGCAAGCCCCAGGCTGAGGTCAGCTCTGGAGGGATCCCTGCTCACCTTGCTGGAAGCACAGCACCTTGACCTCTGAGCTGCCTCCATCCCTGCCCAGCACACCAGGGGCTGCTGTGCCCCTGGTTTGGGGCAGTGCTGGGGGGGGTCACACCATGGTTTATCTCCATGTCAGGCTGCTGTATTTCCCTCTTGTGGCAGCAGCAGTGTGGGGAGGGCAGGGCTGCCTCTGCACCTTGCATGCTGACATGGGACCTGGGGACCCTCAGACTCTCCAGCAGGGCTGGAGCTGCCAACCCAGCAGAGCCAGGCAAGAGCAGAGCTGCTGCAGGTGGGAGCTAAGCCTCAGAGGATCGTTGCTGATGGCTTCCTGGCTCCACACTCTGCCTTCCCTGGGCTTGGCTGTGAATCTCCAAAGCTGTGGCTGCAGCTGGGGTCTGCAGGACACTCACTGCAGCTCAGGGGCCTGTGACAGCCATGGATTGTGGCTGTGAGCCCAGCACTGAGCAGATCCCATTTCTGGGGTGGCACTGAATCACAGGATCACAGATGTTAGGGGTTGGAAGGGACCTCTGGAGATCCTTGAGGTAGTCCAACCCCCCTGCTAGAGCAGGACCAGAGCAGATCATACATGAATGCATCCAGATGGGACTTGAAAGTCTCCACAACCTCTCTGAGCAGCCTGCTCCAGGGCTCTGTGACCCTCCCAGTGAAGAAGTTCCTCCTCATGTTGAGGTAGAACCTCCTGTGCTGGAGTTTCCACCCACTGCCCCTTGTCTTGAAGTGTCAGTCAAGGGTGCAGCTCCTGCCAGGCCATGCTTCTGCCAGGAGAGGTTGGCCCAGCTGATCCTTGCTCCCTTCCAACCTGCTGTGCTGTGATTCTCTGTGCCTCCTGCCATGCCTGCTCTGCTCTAGGTGCTCAGTTCAGTTGCTTAACCTTCCCTCATGCCTGTCTGTGTAAACTGTGGTCACCACTCTGCCTCCTGTGGCACCTCAGGACACAGCACAGCCAGCTCCTGTGGTTGGGTGGCTTTGGGAACTGGTGGCCACTCATGACTCACAGTGTCAGCAGGGTGACAAATGTCTCTAAGGGTTTTCTGGGCTCAGCAGCACCTGGATGGAAACACAACCTGACACAGAGGGCTGTGCAGCCACTGATGTCTCCATCACTGAATCCCACCATGGCCACTGCAGGTGGGACTGGGGACTCCAGCTCTGAAAGCCTGAGGCAAACCCTGGCATATGAGCCAGGGAAGCAAGAGCCCAGTGCCAACCTTCTGGCTCCAGACTGCCTGTTCCTGGGCTGGTCCCACTGACTTCAGGGCTCTCTGCACTGATAATGAGCAGAAGGCACCCAGTGCAATGCTGGCTACAGCAGTGCTGCAAACAGGGAATTCCATGAGAGCAGTGACAATAAGAATCACAGAATTGGTTGGGTTGGCTAAGCTCATCCAGTCCAACATCAACCCAACCTCACCATGGCCACCAAACCATGGCCCCAAGTGCCATGGCCACACCTTGCTTGGACACCTCCAGCCATGGGGACTCCACCACCTCCCTGAGCAGCCTCTTCCAATCCCTGACCACAAAGAAATTTGTTCCTAATATCAAAATTAAACAGAAAATAGTCTTTAAGAGTGGGGAATTCAGGTTTTAGTCAGAAGGGTTGATTGAATTAGGGTTAGGAGTTAGCTCTTCCTCCAGAGCTCTCTTTTCATTTGCTGTAGTGTTTGAACATCAGTATCACAAGGTTGGGAAGAAGACTCAGAAGCAGAAAGGTGGAGATTTCCAAGAAGACACAGAACAAGACAAAAGGAAGGAGGGAGGGAAGGAAGGAAG
>VXBD01000597.1:129545-157136 GCA_013399975.1 Indicator maculatus
GAGGTCCCTTCCAGCCCCTGAAATTCTGTGATTCTGTGATTGAGAGTCACCATCCAGGGCAGTGCCTTAGGTTAAGGCAATCCAAGAGCTGCAGGTGCTGAGGAGTAGCAGCAGGGCCCTGGGTTGCCTGTTAGACCTTTTGAACTCCAGCAGTATTACAAAGCACAGAATGGGTTGGGCTGGAAAGGACCTCAAAGCTCATCCAGCTCCAACCCCCTGCCATGGGCAGGGACACCTCCCACCAGCTCAGCTTGCTCCAGCCTGGCCTTGAACACCTCCAGGGAAGGGACAGCCACAGCCTCCTGGGCAACCTGTGCCAGCCTCTCCCCACCCTCACTTTAAGGAATTTCTTTCTCCTCTCCAGTCTCCATCTCCCCTCTCCCAGCTCAAAGCCATTGTCCCTTGTCCCGTCACTCCCAGCCCTTGTCCATAGTCCCTCCCCAGCTCTCCTGGACCCCCTTCAGGTACAGGAATGAGACATTTTCCTGGATACTATACTGGGTGGTTTCCTGCAATCCCTGAGGATTTCTCAGAGGACTTTTTGACTTCTCCAAAACATTCCCAGCACCAGCTCCAGCTGGAAGGGAAGCCAACAACTTTGTCTTCCAAACCAGATCTGCTTCATCTTTGTTTTCATGTCTTACAGCCCAGGAATGACAAACAGGAAGCACTTTTGGGAATGCCTGGAACCTGCAGAGACTTCAAACAAGCTCTGCAGACCAAAGCCAAAGCCAAGCCAAGCTGCAGGCTGGTGGTGGATGTGTGTAAAGCTTTCAACACTTCTCTGGGAGAAGCAGACTGGAGGAGCTTCCTCTGTGTGGCAGGGGAGGATGGTGTCTGTTCAGCTGGTTAAGCAGATTTAGGCTGCAGGTTATGTGTTCCAAGCTGCCCATGGCACCTGGGACTCATCTCCCCTAACTGCTCCCAGTAGGAGACTGCTCCAACCCAGCTGCCAGGGGAAGGAGATAAGCATCCAGAGGGGCTGATTCATCCTGACCTGACAGATCTCCAAGATAGAGGAGGTGAATCACCTCCTCTGCCTCTCTCTTTGTTGGCCATGGGAGGAGTCTAGACGACTTGTTGGGACTAAATGGCTGATTTTCAGATAGGCACAGTTAGGTAAGAGCACTCTGACTGTGGCTCCTGCACAGCTCCCAATCCCCTTTGCAGCCCTAGCCCAGGTCCTGAAGACCTGCACCAAAAATTGCCAGAAGGAAAGGCTTGTGAGACACTTGGAGGAAGATCTTCCCTCAGCAGTAAGTGCAGGAAAAGCCCTTCAGAGAGAAGCTGCACAAGCCCAGGGGGAGCCAGCAGTGACTGAACTGCTGTGGTGTCTAAGGGAGGACCTGACCTTCATAGTCATGGATTCAGAGATGGTTGGGTTGGAAGGGACCTTAAAGGGCATCCAGTTCCAACCCTCTGCCATGGGCAGGGACACCTCCCACCAGCTCAGCTTGCTCAGGGCCTCATCCACCCTGGCCTTGAACACCTTCAGGGAGGGGACAGCCACAGCCTCCCTGGGCAACCTGTGCCCATCTCTCCCTACCCTCCCTCCAAGGAATTTCTTCCCACTCTCCACTCTCCCTCTCCCCTCTCCCAGCTCAAAGCCATTGTCCCTCATCCTGACACTCCCAGCCCTTGGCCAAAGTCCCTCCCCAGCTCTCCTGGAGCCCCTTCAGGTCCTGCAAGGCTGCTCTGAGGTCTCCCTGGAGCCTTCTCTTCTCCAGGCTGAACAGCCCCAACTCTCCCAGCCTGTCCCCACAGGGGAGGTTCTGCAGCCTCTGATCATCTTTGTGGCCTCCTCTGGACCCTCTCCAGCAGCTCCAGGTCCTTCTTGTGCTGGGAGCCCCAGAGCTGGAGGCAGTGCTGCAGGTGGGGTCTGAGTAGAGCAGAGCAGAGGGGCAGAGCTCCCTGTGCTGCTGGTCACATCACCTTCCAAGCTGTTCACCAGAACACCACCAGGGCTGGGCTGAAGTCCCCAGCAGCCAGTGGCATTTCTGACTGCCTAACTCCTTCCCCTAATGACTGGGAAGAAGATCAGGAATGGACACAACTAAGCAGCAAACCTCACCCAGGCAGTGCCAGCTGCAGTACCACCAGCAGCATGAGCTGGAGGGGCAGCTGCAGAGCTGGGGCTTGGGCTCCTCTCTCTTTAAGACAAACCCTCAGCTGGAAACCACAGGAGTGGCTGGAACAGGGCAGTTCTGCTCTGCCAACTCCATTCAGGAGCCACCATGGACAAAGAGCAACTTTGAAAAGAAACATCTCAATTGTTGGACTCAGGATGCTCAGAGACTCCACCTCTGTCTCAGGACAGCTGCTGGTGGCTTCAGTACCACTCTGGGATGCACCAGTGCCTGCTTAGCTCACTTAGACCCAGCCCAGCCTTAGTGATGCAGCCAGGGCACCTGGCTGAGTGGACCTCTTCTTTGACCCATCATAGAATGGCTCAGGTTGGAAAGGACCTCAGAGCTCAGCTGCTCCATCCCCCTGCCATGGGCAGGGACAGCTCTCAACTACACTCAGCTGCTCAAGGCCTCATCCAGCCTGGCCTTGAGCACCTCCAGGGAGGAGGCAGCCACAGCCTCCCTGGGCAGCCTGCTCTAGAGTCTCACCACCCTGGTATTGAAGAACTTCTTCCTCAGCTCCAGTCTGACCCTGCTCTGCCTCAGCTCCAAACCATTCCCCCTTGACCTGTCTCTAGACTCCCTCATGAAAAGTCTCTCTGCAGCCTTGCTGCAGGTCCTGGAGGGCAGCTGTAGCCACCCTTCTGATCTTAGACCAGGCAGAAACATCTCCCTGTCTGAGGTTCAACCAGCTCAGCAAAGAGACATTGAACCCAGTCCCCAGACAGCCTGTAAATAGTAATTTCAAAGGCATTCCAGTGCTCCCAGTTCCTTCCTACTGGGCGTGCAGCAGAGCCAGTGATGCAAACCCAGCCAGTGGTGCTGCTGCCTCCCAGCAAGCTGCAGCAGCAGGAGAGAGCCAGCACAGAAACCCTTCTGGAGATGAGCAGTGAGCAGGCAGAGCATCTGGCAGCCCACCAGGGCAAGCTTCAAGCCTCTGTCTGTGTGCTTGGAGCCACCACAAGAACCTTTCCTGCCTCAGCCCCTGGATGGTTGGCAGGGAGCTGCTGGGCAGTGCCAGAGCTGTTGGAAGAAGTCCTCTCTGCTTCCTCTATTGGAATCCCAGCTATGGGAATTGCTCCTTTCCACTTGACAGCTGATGAATCACAGAATGGTCCAGGCCAGAAGGAACCTCCCAAGCTCATCCAGTCCAACCCCCCCTGCAGTCAGCAAGGACATCCTCAACTAGATCAGGTTGCCCAGAGCCTTGCTGAGCCCTCCCTGGGCAACCTGTTGCAGAGATCCACCACCCTCATAGTAAAGAACTTTTTACTGACATCCAATCTAAATCTGCCTTTCCATAGTTTGAAGCCATTGCTCCTGGTCCTGTCCCTGCAGACCTTTACAAACAGTCCCTCTCCATCCTTCCTGTAGCTCCCTTCAGGTATTGGAAGGTTGCTATTAGGTCTCCCTGGAGCCTCCTCTTCAACACCCCCAGCTCCCACAGCTCATAGCAGAGCTGCTCCAACCCCCTGAGCATTTTCATGGCCTCCTCTGGACCCTCTCCTCCTCCAATCCAGGTCCATGTCCTTCCTGGGTTGAGGGCTCCAGAGCTGTACACAGTACTCCAGGTGAGGTCTCTCCAGAGCAGAGCGAAGTGGCAGAATCACCAAGGAAGAGCAGAATACAGGTCAGAGTTGGAGGGGCAACACAACCAGGACCTCTCCCAGTAGATGTTAGAGTGGTTTGGAGTCATTCCCAGTACCAAGAGCCTGTCACCAAGGACAAGACCAAGCCCTCTGTGGGATGGATAAACTCAGATTGCATAAGGATTAAAAACTCCCTCACCTGCCTTTTCCTGACAGCCTGCAGTAGTTTCTCTGGAAGTCACTACTGGAAAAGCAGACCACAGTTCTTCCAAGCACAGAGGATCAGAGAATCACAGCATCAGAGAATGATAGGAGTTGGAAGGGACCTCCAGAGATCATCCAGTCCAACCCCCTGCCAGAGCAGGAGCACCCAGGGCAGGGCACACAGAACACATCCAGGTGGGGATGGAAAATCTCCAGAGAAGGAGACTCCACAACCTCTCTGGGCAGCCAGCTCCAGGCCTCCAGCAGCCTCACACCTAAGAAGTTTCTCCTTATCTTGAGGTAGAACCTCCTGGGTTCCAGTTTGTGTCCATTGCCTCTTGACCTGCCACAGGAAATCACTGAGCAGAGCCTGGCTCCTGCTGCTTGATCCCTGCCCCTCAGCTATTCATAGACATCACTGAGATTCCCTCTCAGGCTGCTCTTCTCCAGGCTCTCAGCCTTTCCTCATCACACACAGACTGTCTGAGGATGTCTACTTGAGCCTTGGCCTTGGGATTATCAACACAGCTACAGTGCAAGCTCCTGACCATCCCCCCTCAGCCACACTAATGCTGCTCACAGGAAGTTTTGGTACATAGAAACAAAGCCAGAAACTCTTCCAGGTGAGCAGTGGATATGCTCCAAACTGGAGCTGAGCTGTAAGAGTGTGAGCCTTCAGACAGCTTCAAACCCCTTGTGCCATGTGGGCATGAATCCACCAAACCAAATTAAATCATAGAATCATAGAATTGTCAGGGCTGGAAGGGACCTCAAGGCTCAGCCAGTCCCAACCCCCCTGCCATGGGCAGGGACACCTCACACTACAGCAGGTTGCTCACAGCCACCTCCAGCCTGGCTGCAAACACCTCCAGGGATGAAGCTTCCACCACCTCCCTGGGCAACCTGTGCCAGTCTCTCACCACCCTCATGGGGCAGAACTTCTTCCTAACATCCAATCTGAATCTCCCCATTTCTGGTTTTCTTTCATCCCCCCCAGTCCTATCCCTCCCTGACACCCTCAAAAGTCCCTCCCCAGCTTTCTTGGAGCCCCCTTCAGATGCTGGAAGGCCACAAGAAGGTCTCCTTGGAGCCTTCCCTTCTCCAGACTGCACAACCCCAACTCTCTCAGGCTGTCTTCCTAGGAGAGCAGCTCCACACTGAAATCCCCAACCAGAGACAAGAGAGCTACAGAGACCTCAGCCATCCTCCTCCACTGCATTGAGCTCCTCTCTAAGACAGCCACAGCCTGAAGTGCTCTGTGCCTGCCTCTGGAGACTCAGAGCTGGAGGGTGCTCAGGTTCCCTCAGGACCATGCCACAGGTCCCAGAGGGAGGAGGATCTTACCGGGTAGCCCCAGCTGCTGTTTGCTGTCTGGCTTTTGGTGTAGTAGCTGCCCCGGGAGGTGCCATAGCCATAGCCATCAGCCAGCCCATCATACATGGAACCTGCAAAGGGAGAGAGCATGGTCAGCAGGAGAAGGTGGTCCCAGCAGCCCCCTCCAGAGCACAGAGCTCCTTGTGGCCAGGGAGCTGAGCTGATGAAAGATGTTGGGGTCAGAGACCTTGGCCATGAGGGGGACAGGCAGGCAGCTGAGCCCTTGCCACTGGAGGCAGCTCATAGGAGGGCAGAGAAGCACAGAATGGGATGGGTTGGGTTGGAAGTGACCTCAAAGCTCATCCAGTTCCAACTCCCTGCCATGGGCAGGGACACCTCCCACCAGCACAGCTTGCTCCAGGACTCATCCAGCCTGGCCTGGAACACCTCCAGGGAGGGACATCCACAGCCTCCCTGGGCAACCTGTGCCAGGCTCTCCCCACCCTCACTCTCAACAATTTCTTCCTCATCTCCAGTCTCAGTCTCCCCCCTCCCAGCTCAAAGCCATTGTCCCTCATCCTGGCACTTCCAGCCCTTGTCCAAAGTCCCTCCCCAGCTCTCCTGGAGCCCCTCCAGGTACTGGAAGGCTGCTCTGAGGTCTCCCTGCAGCCTTCTCTTCTCCAAGCTGAACAGCCCCAACTCTCTCAGCCTGGCAATGTTCATTTCAGAAGCACTCTTGGAAGCTCCATCCCTCAGATCACAATCAACAGCCAAAGGTTTCCAGCACTGAAGCCCCTGTGCCATGGAATCTCCAGGGGACAAGCATGGACAGGATCTGAGGGCAGGGCAGTGTCTTAGGTCTTTGAAAGATGAGAGGAACTGGATGGTATTGAGGGGTTGGATTAGATGATCTCCAGAGCTCCCTTCCAATCCCTACCATGCTGGGATTCTGGGATTCTGGGATTTCGGATGTTTGGTGCTGCACAGCCCAGAAGGGCTGAACCTGGCACATCCTTCCCTTGTTCTGACTTGGAGGTAAATGAAATTTGCCTCTTCTCTGAAGTCCAATTCACCCCTGAGCCTTCCACCAGCCTGGCCTGCTTGGTCTGAGTCCCATCCACACCACCAGCCTGAGCATGGCTTGGTCAAGCCAGCAGGGAGCACACAGCAGACCTGGGGAGGGGATGGTGGTCAGGTTTGTTAGCACCTGGGGATGTGCAGTAGCCAGGCTCAAGGAAAGCTGATTGCACTACACTGAATGGCAGTGCTCTGCTCCTCTGCTCTGCTCTGCTCTGCTCTGCTCAGACCCCACTGCAGCACTGCCTCCAGCTCTGGGGCTCCCAGCACAAGAAGGACCTGGAGCTGCTGGAGAGGGTCCAGAAAAAGGCACAAAGATGATCAGAGGTTGGAGAACTTCCCCTGTGGGGACAGGCTGGGAGAATTGGGGCTGTTCAGCCTGGAGAAGAGAAGGCTCCAGGGAGACCTCAGAGCAGCCTTGCAGGACCTGAAGGGGCTCCAGGAGAGCTGGGGAGGGACTTTGGCCAAGGGCTGGGAGTGCCAGGATGAGGGAGAATGAGCTGGGAAGAAGGGAGAGTGAGAAACCTTGAACAACCAGGGCTGGTTGGAGCTACTGGAAGTAGAAGATTTTAAAAGTCTGTTCCCACCCAAACCATTCTGGGAGTCTCTGAGCTTCACTCTGAAAATGTACTAAGCCACATCATTGTTTTTGGGCTGCTGAGGAGCTGTGTGAGAGCAGATCTCAGATGCATTTTGTAAAGATACAAATAGCTCAGTCTGGGAGGAACCCCTCAGCCTTCTCTATTATTCCTCAGTGCATTGTCCACAGTGTTTGCATTCACCTACCCCAGCCCTACTAGAAATCCTTCCAATTGTCTCACACCAGCAGCCCCTGGCAGTGCAGTCTCTGCATCCTTCCTGTCAGACTTTTCTTCCATGCTACACAGAATCAGAGAATTGCCAGGGTTGGAAGGGACCTCAAGGCTCAGCCAGTCGCAACCCCCTGCCATGCCCAGGGACACCTCACACCACAGCAGGTTGCTCACAGCCACCTCCAGCCTGGCTGCAAACACCTCCAGGGATGAGGCTTCCACCACCTCCCTGGGCAACCTGTGCCAGTCTCTCACCACCCTCATGGGGAAGAATTTCTTGCTAATGTCCAATCTAACTCTCCCCTCCTCTACCTTGCATCCATCCCCCCCAGAAGCAAGCAGAGCTCTTTAGAGCCATTCTGGGAGCAAAAGAAAGATCTGAGCTGTCCCTGGGTAGATGTTTTACTAGAAGCTGAAGCTGTGTGAGCTGCCCCACAGCACTCTGAAGTGAGTCCTTCTCTTTCCACCCTGGAATTCCCTTAACCCCTTTCAGATGCTCCCAAAGGACTCTGAGGTCATTGAATGTTCACTCCCAGCTGTGCTCAGCCACTGTGGCATCCCAGGTCCCGTTATGAGGAAGCACAAATCCTTCCCTCCAATTAACATCCAGGGGAAGCTCTCAGCCTTGCATGGAGCACTAAGATCAGGCCTTACCTGTCTGAAGTTATGCAGCTAAACTGGTGGGGAATGTCAGAAATACCCTAACCTCTCTGATGGGTTGATGAGCCTCATCTCTGTGATAAGCTCCACCACAAAGGCCCTGAAGACACTCAGGTCTCCTACAGCCACTGAGCCTTGGAATAAATCTCAGCTGTTGCCTTGCCTCAGGCAGCCAGAACCTGTTATGGTGATTTGGTTGGTGGCTAACAAGAAAACAAAACAAAAGAAAAAAGAAAAAAGGAAACCAACCCAAACAAATCCTTGGATTTTCTCAGGAAGGTGATTGCTGGAGATGGGGTGGAAAGAATGAGATTTGCTTTCTGTTGTCCACAAGAGAGGAGCCAGACTGCATGGATGGCTCACCCAGAGAACCTCACTGAGTCTGACCCAAGCAGCAATGGAGCAGTTCCACAGCCAGAGTTGTGCAGAACACCACAGGACCTTGTCTGCCACAGTTTAGCCCCCTGGTGGGCTCTGTTCCTTATTAACAGAAGGAATTATTAATAAGAGAGTGAGGGTGGGGAGACACCGGAACAGGTCACTGGAGAAGGCTCCAGGGAGACCTCAGAGCAGCCTTGCAGGACCTGAAGGGCTCCAGGAGAGCTGGGGAGGGACTTTGGCCAAGGGCTGGGAGTGCCAGGATGAGGGACAATGGCTTTGAGCTGGGAGAGGGGAGAGTGAGGCTGGAGAGGAGGAAGAAATTGTTGGGAATGAGGGTAGGGAGAGACTGACACAGGTTACCCAGGAAGGCTGTGGCTGTCCCCTCCCTGGAGGTGTTCAGGGCCAGGCTGGATGAGGCCTGGAGCAAGCTGAGCTGGTGTGAGGTGTCCCTGCCCATGGCAGGGGGTTGGAACTGGATGATCCTTGAGGTCCCTTCCAACCCAAACTGTTCTATGATTCTATGATTTTATGATTGTGTCTTGCAATGGGGAAGAGAAGGCTCTGAGGAGACCTTCTTGTGGCCTTCCAGTATCTGAAGGGGGCTACAAGGACCCAACCCATTCTAGGCTTCTCTGATGCTGTTTTAGGAGCTTCTTAAACTCCAACCAGCAAACTTCCTGAGGCTCCTTTGCAAACTTCCTGAGGCTCCATTGCAGACTTCCTGAGGCTCCTCCCCAAACTCCTCATGGATGGCTCAGCTCAGTTTCCAAGAAGCCAGCACAGAGAACTTCTCTCCACCAACATGCCTGAAACCTCTTGGCTCACAGGGAGAGGAAACCACTTTGCTGCGGCTCTGCAGGGTGCTGGGAAGGTTCTGAGCTCACTCTGGCTTTGCACAGCCTGGATGGGCTCAGCAGTGCCTGCTCAGGACCCTCTCCGCCATGTCTTCTGCCCCAGAACTCCCCCATTTGGGCACAGGCTCCCTACATTATTCAGTAAGTTGCTTGCTAAGTCTTTCCCAGGTGTGGGCTGGACAAGATGAGGTTCCTCAGAATCTCTCCCAGAATATCTCCCCAGCCCTGATTGCTTCACATAGCTTAAGCTGCCCAAATCTTGCAGATAAAGCAAAGCAAGAGCCACCCCCATGCAGCAGAGGGTACAGTTCAGCTCTGCCCTTCCCCCTCTGCTTCCCTTCCCACCCTGGGACTTCCCAGGAACTCCAGATCAGAACATCAGTGTTGGGTTTCAACAGAAACAATGCAGGGCTTGCAAAGGTGATTCCCCAAGGGACAATGTTCTGAGCAGAGAGCTAAACCAGCCTCATGATAACAGTTTCCTGGGAATTCTTTCTGCCACTCAGGCTCCTGCCCTGTACCAACATCACCTAACTGCAGGCAGGAGCACCTGGGAGCTGTGAGTAAGCAGTTGGAAGGAAGGGTTTCTGGGCATGACTCACAGGTTCCCCTGCCCTGTCCTCCCTGGGACCATGCTTTTCATTGCAGGGGCCATTCCTGCCCTGCCCTGCCCTGGAGGCTCCAGGGTTGAGCAAGAAGACACCAAAAGAAGCCACTTTAGGCACACCTCTCATTTTCTTGTGTAAATTCCCTGCTCCCTGGCTGAATTCAAGGGACCAAGGCAGTTCATGCAAGTTGAAGTCCTCCAGCTGTTGAAGAGTTGCCTTCACCTCCAAGAACTTGTGTATAAGAGCCTCTAAACACATAATTATAGACAACCTCCAACGTTCAAGGCAGTTGGAAGCTGCCTTGCTGGTCGGAGAAGCTGCTTCTCCTGCCACCACACAGCTGTGATTTACTGCTTGTGAGCTCAGGTGTGAAGGCCAAGGAGAACCTGGGGATTTTCTGGTGGGGGTGGCTAAAGAAAAACCTCAGCTTTGTTCAGCCCTGCAAGTTCAGACACTTCTCCTGCCTGGTTCATCTTGAGAGCCAGCTTGGAGGTGCATCACCAGCCCTCGGGGAGAGGAAGGATGTTCCTCTTCTCAGCTACCTGAAGTGAAGACTCTACAAGAAGTTGGTCTCAGGTCCTGGCATTAAAGCAGACTATCTGCTGAAGAATCCACATCTTGGCAGGGGGTGGAAATGCTCTCTGGGGGAGGGGCATCCCTGGTGCTTTTTGATAGCTGTGTCCATGTTGATGTCTTGTTTCTTGCCACCCAAGCAGCTCTTTAGGTCTCTGAGGTGCCCCGTTGCACTGGGACAAAGACAGAGCCAACTAAAGCCACTGCATGGGAGAGGGAATGGGAGGAATGGGAGATAAGAGGTGGGACAGAGGCAGAGATGGGACTCAAATCTTCACAGATTGCATTGGGTTGGAAGGGAGCCTCCAAGGTCATCTTGTCCAAACCCCCTACAGTCAGCAGGGACATCCCCAACCAGAGCAGGTTGCCCAGGGTCACACTGAATCTGATCTAGAATGCTCCAGGGATGAGACCTCAACCACAGCCCTGGGCAGCCTCTCTCAGTATGTTACCAATCTCACCACAAAGAACTTCCTCCTGTCCAAAGAACTTCTTCATTGTGTCTCAAGAAATTCCTCCTCCTGCCTAAAGAACTTCTTCCTCCTGCCTAAAGAACTTCTTCCTCCTGTCCAAAGAACTTTTTCCTCCTGCCCAAAGAACTTCTTCCTCCTGTCTGAAGAATGTCTTCCTTGTGTCTAAAACACTTCTTCCTCCTGCCTAAGAACTTCTTCCTCCTTTCTAAAGAACTTCTTCCTCCTGTCTAAAGAACTTCTTCTTCCTGTCTAAAGAACTTCTTCCTCCTGTCTAAAAAACTTCTTCCTCCTGTCTGAAGAACTTCTTCTTCCTCTCTAAAAAACTTCTTCCTCCTGTCTAAAGAATTTCTTCCTCCTGTCTAAAGAAGTTCTTCCTCCTGCCTAAAGAATTTCTTCCTCCTGTCTAAAGTTCTTTTTCCTCAACCCTAAAGAACTTTTTCCTCCTGCCTAAAGAACTTCTTCCTTGTGTCTAAAAAACTTCTTCCTCCTGTCTATAGAACTTCTTCTTCCTGTGTAAAGAACTTCTTCCTCCTGTCTAAAGAATTTCTTCCTCCTTTCTAAAGAACTCCTTCCTTGTGTCTAAAAATCTTCTTCCTCGTGGCTAAAGAACTTCTTCTTCCTATCTGAAGAATTACTTCCCCCTGTCTATAGAACTTCTTCCTCCCCTTCCAAAGAACTTCTTCCTCCTGCCTGAAGAATTTTTCCTCCTGCCTGAAGAACTTTTTCCTCCTGTCTAAAGAACTTCTTCCTTTTGTCTAAAGAAATTCTTCCACCTGTCTAAAGAACTTCTTCCTCCTGCCTTAAGAATTTCTTCCTCCTGCCTAAAGAACTTCTTCCTCCTGTCTAAAGAACTTCTTCCTTGTGTCTAAAATCTTCTTCCTCGTGCCTAAAGAACTTCTTCTTCCTCCTGTCCAAAGAACTTTTTCCTCCTGCCTAAAGAACTTCTTCTTCCTCCTGTCCAAAGAACTCTTTCCTCCTGCCTAAAGAACTTCTTCTTCCTCCTGTCCAAAGAACTCTTTCCTCCTGCCTAAAGAACTTCTTCTTCCTCCTGTCCAAAGAACTCTTTCCTCCTGCCTAAAGAACTTCTTCTTCCTCCTGTCCAAAGAACTCTTTCCTCCTGCCTAAAGAACTTCTTCTTCCTCCTGTCCAAAGAACTCTTTCCTCCTGCCTAAAGAACTTCTTCTTCCTCCTGTCCAAAGAACTCTTTCCTCCTGCCTAAAGAACTTCTTCTTCCTCCTGTCCAAAGAACTCTTTCCTCCTGCCTAAAGAACTTCTTCTTCCTCCTGTCCAAAGAACTCTTTCCTCCTGCCTAAAGAACTTCTTCTTCCTCCTGTCCAAAGAACTCTTTCCTCCTGCCTAAAGAACTTCTTCTTCCTCCTGTCCAAAGAACTCTTTCCTCCTGCCTAAAGAACTTCTTCTTCCTCCTGTCCAAAGAACTCTTTCCTCCTGCCTAAAGAACTTCTTCTTCCTCCTGTCCAAAGAACTCTTTCCTCCTGCCTAAAGAACTTCTTCTTCCTCCTGTCCAAAGAACTCTTTCCTCCTGCCTAAAGAACTTCTTCTTCCTCCTGTCCAAAGAACTCTTTCCTCCTGCCTAAAGAACTTCTTCTTCCTCCTGTCCAAAGAACTCTTTCCTCCTGCCTAAAGAACTTCTTCTTCCTCCTGTCCAAAGAACTCTTTCCTCCTGCCTAAAGAACTTCTTCTTCCTCCTGTCCAAAGAACTCTTTCCTCCTGCCTAAAGAACTTCTTCTTCCTCCTGTCCAAAGAACTCTTTCCTCCTGCCTAAAGAACTTCTTCTTCCTCCTGTCCAAAGAACTCTTTCCTCCTGCCTAAAGAACTTCTTCTTCCTCCTGTCCAAAGAACTCTTTCCTCCTGCCTAAAGAACTTCTTCTTCCTCCTGTCCAAAGAACTCTTTCCTCCTGCCTAAAGAACTTCTTCTTCCTCCTGTCCAAAGAACTCTTTCCTCCTGCCTAAAGAACTTCTTCTTCCTCCTGTCCAAAGAACTCTTTCCTCCTGCCTAAAGAACTTCTTCTTCCTCCTGTCCAAAGAACTCTTTCCTCCTGCCTAAAGAACTTCTTCTTCCTCCTGTCCAAAGAACTTCTTCCTCCTGTCTAAAGAACTTCTTTCTTGTGCCTAAAAAACTTCTTCCTCCTGCCTATAAAACTTCTTCCTTGTGCCTAAAGATCATTTCCCTTGTGTCTAAGGACAGAAGGTCTCGCTCAGGTGAAGCAGAGCCTGCCAGTGACTGTGGCTGTGGGCAGAAAATCCCCCTGGGGGCTGCTCAGGCACTGGCTGGGCTGTTGTGGGGACCCTTCTCTGCCACTCCTAAACTGCCATTGCCTCAAAGCATTTCCTGCAGAACTGGGGCAGTCTGAACTCTCATTTAGCTCCAGCAGGACAGTTCATGAAGGGAAAAGCTGACTGCAGCAGGTAAGGGTTGCAAGATCTTGCACTTGGTCACTATGAGCCCTACTACAGGATCACCTTAGAGTCACAGAAGGGTTTGGGTTGGAAGGAACCTTAGAGATCATCATCCAGTTCCAACCCCCTGCCATGTGCAGGGACACCTCCCACCAGCCCAGGTTGCTCAAGGCCTCATCCAGCCTGGCCTTGAACACCTCCAGGGAAGGGGCAGCCACAGCCTCCCTGGGTACCTCTTCCAGGGTACATCCAGACTTGGATGTCACATGGAGGTTTCCTCTCTGGTTTCTTGTGACCTCAAGGAGCAGTGGTAGGTGTGCACCTCAGTGCAGGCACATCTCCTGCCACGGCTGGAAGAGCCTGGCTGGCACAAGCATTGGTCAGGCTGCCCAGGGAGGTGCTGGGGAGAGGAACTGGCCTCAAATTGTGCCAGGGGAGGCTCTAGGTTGGAGATGAGGAAAACATTTCTTAGCTGCAAGAGTGGTCAGGAATTGGAAGAGGCTGCCCAGGAAGGTGGTGGGGTCTGAGAAGGGTTTGGGTCGAAAGTAACCTTAGAGATCATCCAGTTCCAACCCCCTGTCATGGGCAGGGACACCTCCCACCAGCCCAGGTTGTTCAAGGTCTCATCCAGCCTGGCTTTGAACACTTCCAGAGCTGGAGTCTTGTCCTCCTCCTCCTTTCTGCAGCTGTTGTCAATCGTTGCAGAGCAAACTGAGCCCTTCACCTCCCCCCCATGTCTGTGCTTGATGAGTTTTTGCCTTTCTTCAGAAGCAACTTTACACCTCTTGGAACAGCAGGGCTGATGGGAAGGAGAGGAGTTGTGTTTAAAATGTCTTTTTTTTTTCCTTAGCACATAAGGGCAAGGCTTTGGCTGGACACACAAAGCTAACAGGAGCAGGCTGGAAATGGATGCAGGTTGATAAATATTCATCTGCAGCAGGGAAAGGCAAGGCAGGAACCAGGCACCAGCAGTGCAGGCTAGACCAGTTCAGGGATAAACTATGCAGAGCTTTCAAACAATGAGGATGATCAAGTGTAGGAAAGAGGGAGTAAGAGAAGAGGGCCTGTGGGAGGCACAAAGCAGAGCTCAGATGCCTCCTAGGAGAGAAGAGTTGCTGAAATCCCAGAGGTTGAGATTCCTGTGGCAGTGACCCAGATCCTGCCTCCTGGCCTGGGAGCTGAAGGCTTTGGGTAGCTTTTGTGTACCAGGAATCCAAGGGGGTGGGAGGGTGAAAGGCTTCCACTGAATCACCTCATGGGGGACAAGGTTACAGAAGTCCTCAGAAGACTTAGATGTCCTCCAGATCTCCTCTTCCCTTCATGTCAGGATCATGGCCTCCATTAGAGCCAGATGGGATCCCATTAGAGCTAAGGGGGATCCCATTAGAGCCAGGTGGATTCCCATTAGAGTTAAGGGGGATCCCATTAGAGCCAGGTGGGATCCCATTAGAACCAGGTGGGATCCCATTTGAGCTGTGTGGGATCCCATTAGAGCGAAGGGGGATCTCATCAGAGCCAGGTGAGATCCCATTAGAGATAGATTGGATTCCTTCTAAGCCTGGTGGGGTCCCATTAGAGCCAGGTGAGATCTCATTAGAGCTAAGGGAGATCCCATAAGAATCAGGTGGGATTCCATTTGAGCCAGGTGAGATCCCATTAGAGCCAGGTGGAATCCCATTAGAGATAGATTGGATCCCATCTGAGCTAGGTGGGGTCCCATTAGAGCCAGGTGGGGTCCCATTAGAACTAAGGGGGATCCCATTAGAGCTAAGGGGGATTCCATTAGAGCCAGGTGGGTTCCCATTAAAGACAGACTGGACTCCATTAGAGCTAGGTGGGATCCCACCAGAGATTGGATTCCATCACAGCTAGGTGGGATCCCACTAGAGTCAGATTGGATTCTGTCACAGCTGGGTGGGGTCCCACTAGAGACAGACTGGATTCCATCACAGCTGGGTGGGATCCCACTAGAGACAGACTGGATTCCATCACAGCTGGGTGGGATCCCACTAGAGACAGACTGGATTCCATCACAGCTGGGTGGGATCCCACTAGAGACAGACTGGATTCCATCACAGCTGGGTGGGATTTCTCCCCTCTCAGCCACAGCCAGCAGAGCAAACCTGCAAATTTCAGCTCCAGCTCAGCCAGGGGACTCCTTGGCTGGCTGTCCTCAGACCTATCACAGAATCATCTCAGTTGGAGGAGAACCCTGAGATCACCAAGCCCAAGCATCAGCAGCTCCCTGCTGTACCCTGCCAGCCAGTGAAGAGTCACTGCAAAGCTTTCCTCTAGCCAGAGGACTTTGCAGATCAGTGCTGCTGGCTACAGGAGCTGGTGGAGCCTGGCCTGGCCTTTTCTGCTGCCATGCCACTGAAATTCATTTTCCCTGGAAATTTGCATTGCTCACAAATTCAGAGGAGCCGCCTGATTAGATCTCCCCATGGTGAGAAGGGCAGAGGTGCCCTGGGGCAGAGCTCACAGACCCAAACCCCAAGGAAGGCAGAGTCCCCAGCCCCAGAACTCTCCACCCAGAGCTGCTCTGCTGTGGCTGCAGGGTTTTGCTGCTTCCAGCTGGTTTCTGCTCACTGCCCTCCCCCAGTGCACACCAGTTTGAGCCCAGGTGGATCAGCTGCCTTACTCTGGCTTGTGCAGAGGTTGGGTGGCACCAGACCTGCCTTGATCTGCTGGACTCCAGGTAAACAATTTTCTGTGTCCATCAATAGACAGAGCCTTGAGGGAACACCTGGTGACCCTCTGAAGGAGCTCCCCTTGGGGGATACAGCAACGCTCATGCCTGCCACAGGCAAGAGGGGTCCAAGTCCATGCTCCTTGCCCTACAAGCACAAGCAGAGTTGTTTGTGAAGCTGGGGGAAGCTCTGCACGTTTCAGCTCCTGCCCAAACCACAGATCAAAATGCAGCAACAGACAGCTGGACCTGGACCAACACCTAAGCAGACACACAGGAAGCTGTCTGGCTGCAGAGGGAACAAAGCACTTCAAGGCTTACCAAGGGGCTTTGTGAATTCCCCAGCTGGTGGCTGCCTGTGAGGAGCATCTCTGAGAAACCTCAGGGGGATGCAGGTAGCTGGTGGTGGGGGAAGGCTGGAAGAGGATCTACTCCTGACAGCCCCACGGAGCCTGCTGGGAGGCAGCACTGATGATGGTCCTCATTGGGTTTGCTCAGCTAAGCCTTGGAGCTCCAGCAGTAAACATCAACACTTGAAAGCTTAGCTTGGTCCTCTCAGGCTTTAACCCAGGAGAAATCACAGGCAGCTTCTTGCCCTCCTGGGATTCAATCCAGAAAGGCACTGGGAGAGCAACCACCAGGGTGAATCAGCCATCAGGACCTTCATGCTGGCCAAGCTCCCCACGGTGGGAACAGGACAGCCTTGGCTCCATGTTTGGAGGCAGCTCCTGGGAGCTGGATGTGACTCAGCTTCCCTGGGACACAGAAACCAGAGCTGCACACTTCCACGCAATTCCCATTCCCAGACACTTCCCAGGGTGTCTGGAGGAGGAGTTAACCCCAGCCTGTGGAGCAGAGACCAGCAGCTTGGGAATTTGCTGCCCTTCCCCAGAGGTTTCAGCTGGGCTCCTCTCCAAGTGAAGGACTCCCCTCTGCCTGCCTTCCTCCCTGCCTACAGACACCAGTGGGACACATCCCTGCCTGCTTCCACCCACTGCAAGGGGAGGCTGGCAGTGCCCTGAGCCCTGTCCAGAGCCTCTCATCTCATCCTGGCTTGTATTTTCTTTTGGCAGGTCCAGCCCTGCAACACCCTAAGTGATGAAGCCTCTCAAGGTAGGAGGAGATCTGCATCTTGGAGGGCAGAGGAAAGCTCTCCTTGCTCCATCACCACTCAGCCTTGGAGTGTCCACAAACATGCACAAGAGGAGGGAGCAGAGGTTTGCTCCCAGAGGTGCCCATCCCAGGGCAGGACACACATCCCATCCAGAGGGAGCTGCCCTATTCCATCGCTCACAACAATCTCAACACCTTCTCTGGGAGCACCAACCTCCACTCTCCACCCAGCAGCCTGGGGACACCCAACTTCTCCTGGTGAGCCAGCCCAAGACACGTCTAGACCATGGCACCTCACCAGGGCTGGATTCAGCTTCACAATCCGGCTTGGAAACACTCACGGACAAGCCACAGTCCCTGAAGAGGTGGCAGAGACTGGCCCAGCTCCCCCAGCTTTCCAGCCTTCACCCCTCTGCATGCAGCTTGCTCCAGAAATTGTTGAACAGTTCGGTCTCAGTTCAACCCTGGCACCCCCCTGACCCCCAGAGCCTGGAGCTTGGCTCTCCCTGAGAGCTCAGCCAGGTCAGGGAGCTCAGGGCAGCTGCTGGCCCAAGCACCTCCAGGAGCCAGGAGGTTTTTCTTAGTGGCTGTCACAGCCCTCTGGGACTGCAGCTGCTGGCTGGTGAAAGTTGAGCTCTGCCACCACATCAGCTTGCTCCAGATGCAAGGGCAATGAAGAAAAGCCTTTGGCAAGCCTTGACCCAACGACAAAGCGATTCCAGTGGCAACCTGGCTCCAGGACTCAGCTGGCTGCTTGCTTTCCATGGCACAGACTCAGTGCCTGGAGGTGGAGCAGCTGCCCAGACCCCTACAGCCCATCTGAAAAATGGGGGAGGGGTCTGCAATGCATCCCCACTGAACCAGGGCAAGCCCTGTGCTAAGCCAAGGACACCTCCCAGCTCATCTCCTTCCTACCACTCATGCTGGGGAGTCCTGGAGGCTCCCACACTTCTCATCCTGCAAATAGGAGATGTGGTAGGAGCCTCAGAGGCAAAGCCCAAGCTCAGGTTTCTGTCCTGTGTGCAGGCAGATCTGTCTGCACCCCACCCACAGCAGTGCTCAGGAGACAGCTGAGCCTTGGCTCCACGGCAGGGTGGAAGAGCTGCGCTGCCAGCTTTGGCCATGGGCAGGAGGGGATGGGTCTGGGGAGGATTCCAAGCACAGGGACACTCACAGAGGAAGGATTTAGGAAGGTTAGACAGCTTTAGAGTCAGGGAATGAATGTCCAAGTGCCTCAGAGATGTGGAGCAGGGAGATCAGCTGCATGGAGGAGGGAGTCCATGCGCCCAGCTCCAAGTCTTGTCCTAACTCTTCCATCCAGCACAAGAGACCTCAGCATCCCCTGCCTGGGGTAAACCGTGAACCACTCTGTGTCCCCCAAACAAAACCCCACAGAAGCACTCCAGAGCATCTGCTCTGACCCCAGAGGGCATCCTCCCTGGGAGGGGACCCCCCAGAGGGGACCCCACGGTGAGGTGGGACCTTACCTCTGTTGGAGTGGCCCACGCTGGATGACACGGACGACTTTTGCTTCTGCCTCTTCACCGTCATCATCACCTGCTCCTGGACCCTCTGCTTCCCTGTGCCCTTAGTTTTCAGCTTGTGGTCCGAGGGCAGAGCCAGCGTGGAGCTGGCCTGGTCTTGGAAGCACTCATAGGCCAAGGCTGTCTTGAGAGGAGAGTGGAGCATGGCTGCAGGCAGGGCGCGGGGCCGGGGGGCTGCACTTCACCCGAGGCGCAGGACGCAAGGCGGCAGGGACTGGCTCGTGCTGGGCTTAATCTCCTGAGCCCCTCCTTGCCATGGGTGTCTCAGGGCTGCTGCTCCTGGCTCTGCTCCCCGCCGTGTGAGCAGGGCACACCCTCTGCCAGACTGGATATACAGCCCTGCCTGCACACACCCACGCTCCCCACGGCTCCCCGCGCCCCGGGCCTGCCTCCCCCGGCTCCAGGGGCACCCGGGGGTGCCAGCGGGCGGTGGGCAAGGACAGAGGTGTGAGGGTTGGGAACTTCTGCACCGTGAGGGTCACAGAGCACTGGAGCAGGCTGCCCAGGGAGGGTGTGGAGTCTCCTTCTCTGGAGACTTTCAAGCCCCATTTGGATGTGCTCCTGGATTCTGTGCTGTGCTGGATTCTGTGGTCCTGCTCTGGCAGGGGGTTGGACTCGATGAGCTTTGAAGGTCCCTTCCAACCCCTAACATCCTGTGATCCTCTGATCCTCTGATCCCCTTCACTGGGAAGGGCTCACTCTGTGTCTTGGTGGGATGCTGTGCTGGGGGGGCTGGAGGATGCCCCACAGCCTGCTCAGTTTGGGTTGTGTTATCTCCCCCAGGCTAAACTGGATCCAAATGGTGTCTCAGTGCCAAGAGCCTGGGCACCCCCTGCTAGCAGGAGGCAGCTCTGCACACACTGGGGTGCAGCACTGCCTGCAGTGTCTGCTCCTGCCTGGGATCCAACCTCCCTCCTGTGGGGTACTCCTGGCTAAATATGTCCAGATCCCCATGGGCAGAAAGCTTCCTCAGCATGCACAGGCTGCAGAACCACCCCAGGGAGCCCAGGGCTGCAGGGTGGCCTGCAGAGCACCTCAAGTAATGGTGGTGGAGGCTCCTGCTGCTGCGTTGCTGGGGGTGAGAGCTCTTCCCAGAGACAGTCCCACACTGCAGGGAGACATCAGGGCAGCAGCAGGCAAAGAGCTGAGGACACCTTTGCAAGCAACTCAGGGGAGCAGGGAGGAAAAGAGGCCTGGGAGCCAGCAGCAGAGGAGATAAAATGGCTGTGCAAGAAGTGACTTGCCAGGTGATGAGTCTGAGCAGGGCATCTGCTCCCTGCCAAGCCACACTGCAGCAACTCCTTTGCAGGGAACCCAACACTTGGTGCTGGTGTGACCAGTTTCAGGTCACAGCAAGCGCTGACAAAGCTCCTGCCAAGCCACTGGTATGGGAGAAGAGGCACAAACCCCACCAGGAGGGACACTGAGGGGAGGGTGCCCTGAGCAGAGGCTTCCTGAAGTCCCCAGGACCGGGTCCTGGGTGCACAGTCTGGAGAAGGGCCAGGAGGAGCAGGCTCCTCCACACTGCTGGGTGCTGTGGTGCAGAGGACTTGTGTGGTTTCCCTCTGGGGGGTAGAATCAGTGCCCAGGTTCTGGCTGTCCACAGGCCTTGCACTTCCAGCTCACAAATGCTGGATTCCTTGAAAAGAGCAGGAAAGAGACTTACTTGTGTCAGGCTCTGTGGTTCCCTGGTGGGCTGTGAGCACACAGCTGCCATACCTCATGCTTCACAGGAGCAGGAGCAGTGTCAGAATCACAGAAGCATGGAATCAGTCAGGGTTGGAAGGGACCACAAGGCTCAGCCAGTTCCAACTCCCCTGCCATGGGCAGGGACACCTCACACCGGGTCAGGCTGCCCAGAGCCTCATCCAGCCTGGCTGCAAACACCTCCAGGGATGGAGCCTCAACCACCTCCCTGGACAACCTATTCCAGGCTCTCACCACTCTCATGGGGAAGAACTTTTTCATCACATCCAGCTTGAATCTCCCCACTTCCAGCTTTATTCCATTCGCTCCAGCCCTGTCATTCCCTGATATACTAAAAAGTCCCTCCCCAGCTTTCTTGTAGCCCCCTTCAGATCCTGGATGGCCACAAGAAGGTGTCCTTGGAGCCTTCTCTTCTCCAGACTGAACAGCCCCAACTCTCTCAGGCTGTCCTCATAAGAGAGAAGCTCCAGCCCTCTGCTCATCCTCAGGGCCCTTCTCTGGACACCTCCCAGCATGTCCATAGCCCTCTTGGAACAGGGGCTCCAGAACTGGACAGAGAAAGCACAGAGCATGTGCTGAAGAAGCTGAACACTGTGCACCTTCCTCTTCTGATGCTCCAGGATGAATTCAACAGTGAAACCCAGCAGCTGAAACCCAAGATCTGTCAGTGAGACACAGGATTGGAGCAACTGGGGGTATCAATCAGCTTTGGTTCCCTCTCCCCATGTTTCCTCACCAGGGGATGCAGTGACTTCACTCTGCTCCACCACCCAACCAACCTGCACACAAAGCAGGGTGAGAGGTGAATGCTGCCCAAGCCAGGGTGGCTGATGGTGATGATATCTACATCATGATGGTGACTACACTTCAATATCTGAAGGTCCTGCAGGAATTCTGGGCAGGGACTGTTTACAAGGGGAAAGGGCAATGGGCAATGTTTTGAAACTGGAGCAGGGGAGATGGAGGTTGGCCGTCAGGAGGAAGTTCTGCTCAGTGAAGGTGGGGAGACACTGGAACAGGTTGCCCAGGGATGTGGTGGAGACCCCATCCCTGGAGACATTCAGGATCAAACATGATGTGGCTCTGGGCAACCTGCTCTAGCTGGAGGTGTCCCTGCTGCCTGCAGCGGGGTTGGACAAGATGCCCTTGGAGGGTCCCTTCCAACCCAGCGCAACCGGAGAAGCTGTGATAATGGCGATGACGACAATGATGATGATGATGAGCTGGAGGAGGATTTTCTGCTGCTCCTGTCATTCACAGAGCAGGGCTAGGCGTGGGAGCCTCCTCCCAGTCCAGGTAGGGAGCAGCAGAGCAGGAGCTGGGTGTTGTTTTCCTCCGTCCTGCGCGGTGCTTATCGATGCCAGGCGGTGTTTTCGCAAATCAATGACAGGCTGTCAGCGTCAGATGGCTTCTGCACAACAAAGGGCCCAGCTCTTGCAAACCTCTAATGTCATTTGCCCCCTAGCAAGGACCAGCCCTCACCCCAGCCCCGTGTTTATCACACCCCTGTCATCCGCTGGCGGATCACAGAGCTGCTGCGCTCCGGCATCTGCCCTCTTTCATAACTCCCCAAAGTGCTGAGCTGGGCTGGCAGCTGGGGACAGGCAGCTCAGGGAGGCTTTCAAGAAACAAAAGCTTCTCCAGGAGGCTTTGCAAGGCCTGGACCAAGGGAAGGAATCTCCTGGGTTTTTGTAGTAGGCTCCGAACCCACCTCTAATAGGGCAGAAGGTCCTGAAACAAAAGAAGTTTGTTGCACCTCTGTGCTGGCTCTGCTCTGAATCACAGGCTGGGGATGCTTACCCAGCAGGACACTGCAAGTGGCACCCCCAGTAAGCACCAGCACAGCAGCAGAGCTTGCACCTACCAGTGCCTGAAGCCACCTCCCTGTCTGCCTTCCTGTCTGGAGCTCACAGGCAGCATCAGAGGAAGGCTGGGAGGGAACCAAGTCCTGTGCCCAGTGCAGGGCAAGGATGGTAAAAGGTGGGAGTTGAAACAAAGCAGGACACAGCTGCAGCCACGTTTGTGTCTTTGTGGGCTCAGGAGGAGATCCTTAGATTCATAGAAGGGTTTGGGTTGGAGGAGACATTGAGGATCATCCAGTTCCAACCCCCTGCCATGTGCAGGGACACCTCCCACCAGCCCAGGTTGCTCAAGGCCTCATCCAGCCTGGCCTTGAACACCTCCAGGAAGGGGGCAGCCACAGCCTCCCTGGGTACCTCTTCCAGGGTACATCCAGACTTGGATGTCACATGGAGGTTTCCTCTCTGGTTTCTTGTGACCTCAAGGAGCAGTGGTAGGTGTGCACCTCAGTGCAGGCACATCTCCTGCCACGGCTGGAAGAGCCTGGCTGGCACAAGCATTGGTCAGGCTGCCCAGGGAGGTGCTGGGGAGAGGAACTGGCCTCAAATTGTGCCAGGGAAGGGTTAGGTTGGAGATGAGGAAAAATTTCTTAGCTGCAAGAGTGGTCAGGGATTGGAAGAGGCTGCCCAGGGAGGTGGTGGGGTCCCCATCCCTGGAGGTGTTCAAGCAAGGTGTCACCTGGGGCCATGGCTTGGTGGCCATGGTGGGGTTGGGTGGCTGTTGGCCTGGATGATCTCAGAGGGTTTTCCCAACCCAAGCCACTCTGTGTCAGAGGGAGAGGGACCCTTGGCGGCGGTCCGAGGGCTGTGTGCGCAGCCAGCCCCGCGTGGCGATGGCCTGAGTCACCCTCCACACCCACGGGGACACGCCCTGAGCATCTGCCCTCTTCAAAGCATTTTTGTGTGAGTTCCTGGGATTCCTGCCAACTTGGCTGATCCCAATCAAAGGGCTGAGTGCTGCTCCCAGCGTGGTGCAGGGATTGCTGTTCTGACTTGTCCGGCGCTCCCCAGCTGCCGGTGTCTAAGGAGGGCTGCGGAGCCTGCTGGGGGAGAGCAGCTGCCCCCCAACACTGGGGGCAGGGAGTCCTGCTGGGGTTGTTCAGCACCTAGGGCTGCTTGTTCCTCAGGGTGGGTGGTCAGCAGGAGGGGGCAGAGGTCAGGGATTTCTGGTGTTTCTCAGGATAAGGCCATTTCACAAGTGGTGACTCAGCCCCGTTCCAGCACAGCTCTAAGACTTGCCAGAGCCTGGCAAGGTTTCTCCAGGAGGAGAAACTGCCCTTCAGAGTTCTGAAGCCTTGGTTTCACTCTGCCTCTCTTTCTTCTGTGGGAACAGAAAGTGTCACAGAAATGGGGCAGATGGAGAGCTCAACAAGGCTGGGGAGGGGTCTGGAACACAAACCCTGTGAGGAGAGGCTGAGGGAGCTGGGGGTGTTCAGCCTGGAGAAGAGGAGGCTCAGGGCAGACCTCATTGCTGTCTACAACTCCCTGAAGGGAGGCTGCAGCCAGTGGAGGTTGGGCTCTGCTCCCAGGCAAGCAGCACCAGAACAAGAGGACACAGTCACAAGCTGTGCAGGGGGAGGTTTAGGTTTGGGCTGATCTTAGCAAGAAGTTCTTCCCAGACAGAGAGATTGCCCTTGGGATGTGCTGCCCAGGGAGGTGCTGGGGTCGATGTCCCTGGAGGTGTTTAAGAAAAGGCTTGGCTGAGGCACTCAGTGCCATGGTCTGGTTGATTAGATAGGGTTGGGTGATTGGTTGGACTGGATGATGCTGGAGGTCTCTTCCAACCTGGCTGCTTGATTCTGTGCTTGTCAGATCCAGCAGGGTAAGCAGGATCCAGCTGGAAGGGAGCAGGGAGCTGCCAAGCTGCAGAAAGCCAAGCAGCAGCCTGCTGGGACATGTGGGCAGGTTGCTCTTGAGCAAAACCTTCCCTCCACTCCTCACACACGTGTGGCACTGAGGTGTTTTTGAGGTGGTGTGGTGGGAGGATGAGAAGGTGCCAGTGCCAAGCAGCTCAGAGGCTGGCTCAGGGAGGCTTCACCCAGCCCCAGACAGCTCCCGTGGAGGATGGGAGCTGAGGTGAGGAAAGGAAGGAAATCCCTGATTTGCCCACAAAAAAGGAAGGATGGATCACAGAGGGCAGCTGTGAGGCTCTGTGCAGCAGGGTGGGAGCCTTGTGTCATGGAGATAAAGCAGCTGGGAGCAGTCAGCTCCTCACTGAGGTGTGGCCCAGCATGGAATGGCTTAGGTGGGAAGGGGCTGAGCCTCTGCCCAGGGCTTTGCTGGACTCAAGCAGGGCTCAGCTGCTCCAGACCTTGTCCAGTTGAGGTTTGCTGGAGATCCCACAGCATCTCCAGCCTCTCTCCCAGCATTTGACTATCCTCAGAGTGATTTTCCCCCCCAGTTATCCAAGAGGAATTTCCCATGTCCCAGCTTGTTCCAGTTGCTTCTCTCCCTCTCCCTCATGCAGCCCAGAAGCTCTGACTCCATCTTATAGAATCACAGCATAGAATCATGGAATGGTTTGGGTGGGAAGGGACCTTCAAAGCTCATCCTGCCCAACCTCCTGCACTCAGCAGGGACATCTCCAACCAGAGCAGGCTGCTCACAGCCCCAAACAACCTGACCTGCAATGGTGCCAGCCATGGGGCAGCTCCCACCTCTCTGGGTAGCCTGGGACAGGCTCTCCCCACCCTTATTGTTCAAGATGTCTTCCTCCTATCTACTCTAAACCTCCCTCTTTTAGTTCCAAACCATCACCCCTTGACCTGTCACAACAGGCCCTGCTAAAAGGTCTGTCCCCAGCTTTCTTCCAGGCCTCCTTTAAGCAACTTCTTGCTTTTCAGACACAGGAGCAGTGCTCCTAGCAAAGATCTAGTGGTGGCCTTGGCAGTGCCATGTTAACAGTTGGACTCCAGGGATCTCAGAAGTCCCTTCCCACCTAAAAGATTCTGTGGTTGTCCAAAGCATGGAGGTCAGAAGATGTGTGCAGGTTTGCAGCCTAGCCAGAGACCTCTCCAGATCACAAATCTTCTCTGCATGCTCCAGGTAATGAACTGCAGAGAGCTTGCAGCTCCCTCCAAGCTTGGCCTTCTCCATTCTGAACCAATTCCAGCTCTCCAGCTTTTCCTTGTGTGCCCTCTGCTCCACTCCTGACCATGCTGTACCTGGAGAGCAGCCCTTGTCAGATGGACCTGCCATGGGCTCACCTTCCTGGTTCCTTCTCTCTGCCCTAGTCTGTGGCAGCTGGGACATGTCTTGCACCCAAAGGGACACAAAGCAGGGCTGGAGACCCCCCCTGAAAGCCCTGTGCAGGAGCCTGCAGCTGCCTGGCAGCAGGTCCAGACTCAGCACTTCTCAGGGCTGAGGATACAGATTGTCCCTCCTGCCCATCCCTGCATTTGGAGATCCTCTGCCAAGAGTCACATCCCAGTCCTACCTTTGATGAGCAACAGCATCACAGCTCTGAAATGCTTACAGCTGCTCCCAGCTCAGGGGCTGTCAGCAGCTCTGCAGGGACATGCCTTGGGCAGAAGGTCACTCTGAAAACAAGCACCAGGAGCGGCCTTCCAGCTGCCAGGGCAGGGCAGGTACCAGGGAGGTGCCCTAGGAGGGGAGGATGGTGATGGAGAAGGAAGAAGCTCTCCTTCTTCTCTAGGAGAAGGCCATCGAGTTGCCCAGTCCAGGCAGTTTTCATCCCCTTGTGTCCCCATCTCACTGGAGGAGCCTCCCTCAAATGAAGCAAGAAGCTGCTGACCTCCTCCCAGCTGTCCCCAGAGCTCTACCCAGCTCAGGGTGGGCTCAGCCTGGGGCTGTGTCTTCACTCAGCTCTGTGGAGCTGCACTGCTTGGGGGGGAGATGCTTCACATCAAGACCTACCGTGTGGGACCCTGCTGGCAAAGCTTGGGTCAGTCCCTGCCCAGCTGCCCAGGGGCAAAGCTTGTGACAGGCTTTGAGTGAGTCTGGGCTAACAAACTCCTTTGCACAGCCAAGGAGAAGATCCCAGGAGAAAATTTCAGCTCAGGTTCTCTGGGGATGATCCTGTCCCAAAGTGGTGCTGGGACACCTTGCTGGCAGGTTGGTACACCTGCAGGAGAGGACATGTGGGAGGAGATGGGTGCAACAAGGGACTCCTTGTGCTCACCACACTTAGCTTTGATGGTGTTGCAGCCTGTTCTCAGGGACCAATTACTTGGGGTTGCTGCAACAGGCTTCCCTTGGAAGTGGGCAATGCTGCTGAGATAAGCATGGCCTGGGAGCTTGGTCTGCTTGCCTGCTGCTCCTCCCCCTCTGCTCTGCCCTGCTGAGGCCACAGCTGGAATACTGTGGCCAGTTCTGGGCCCCTCAGGTCAAGAAAGACCTCAGGGAACTGCTTGAGAGAGTCCAGCCCAGAGCCACAGAGCTGCTGCAGGCAGTGGAACATCTCCTGTGAGCACAGCTGAGGGAGCTGGGGCTTGGAGCTGGGAGCAGAGCAGCCTGAGGGCTGCCCTCAGTGCTGGGGATAAAGATGTGCAGGGCTGGAGCCAGGCTCTGCTCAGGGATGGCCAAGGACAGCACAAGGGGCACTGGGGGCAAGCTGGAGCAGAGGAGGTGCCAGGGGAACAGGAGGGAAAACTTTGTCCCTGTGAGGGTGGCAGAGCCTGGAGCAGGCTGCCCAGAGAGGTTGTGGAGTCTCCTGCTCTGGAGACTTTCCAACCCCACCTGGATGTGTTCTGTGTGCCCTGCCCTGGGTGCTCCTGCCCTGGCAGGGAGTTGTTTCCATGGAACTTCCTATGCCTCAGCTTCCACCACTGCCCTTGGCCTGGCACTGGGCATCACCTAGCAGAGCCTGGCTCCAGCCTCTTGCCACTCACCCTTCACATCCTATCAAACATCCATGAGGTCACCTCTCAGGCTCCTATTCTCCAGCTCCCCCAGGCTCTCCTCATCAGGAGGATGTTCCCTAACCATCTCTGTGGCTCTCAGGGAAGGGACAATTGTTCCCCTCCCGTGCCAGGTGCAGAGGTGAAGGGCTCAGCCCTGCAGGGCTGCTGGGGGAGGAGAGCTCAGGGAGCAGCTTGTGTAAGGCTTTGGCAGCACAGCCCAGGGTGACCTGACCTGTTGGAGCAGCCTCTGGGGTCAGGGGGTGGCAGATCACAGCCCCCCGGGACAGACAGGCATTGTGACTGGGCTGTGACTGGCAGGGGGGAGCCCCAGCAGCCACCTCATGGCAGATGCCAACTGCTCCACCAGCTCACACCTGGCCCATGCCAGGCAGCAGCATCCAGTTGTGCCTGGGTAGGCTCAGGTTGGTGATCAGGGAAAATTCCTTCCCATCAAGGGCTGTCAGGCACTGCCCAGGGAGGTGGTGGAGTTCCCAGCCCTGCAGGGGTTTAAAAGCTTCCTGGATGTGGTGCTGAGGGAGGTGGTTTGGGGCAGTGGCTGAGCAGCTGTGGTGGGGTTATAGAATCATAGAATCATAGAATCAAGAAGGTTGGAAGAGACCTCAAGGATCATCGAGTCCAACCTGTCACCCTACACCTCATGCCTATCTAAACCATGGCACCGAGTGCCACGTCCAGTCCCTCCTTGAACACCTCCAGGGATGGTGACT
>VXBD01000598.1:332-10529 GCA_013399975.1 Indicator maculatus
AGAGTAATTAACCAATGAAATGATGTTTCACCAAATGTAGTGTGAGCATGACTCTTAAACAAAGCCAGCATGAGCATGTCGCCTGAGCTTTGTTTATCCCAACGGGCCCAGGGAATTGTTTACCCAGACTAAGTGGCGCCAAGACTTCCCCCCCACTCCAGAAGGGAGAGGGAAGAGGGGGTTCATGCAGGGACATGTCCTGCCACTATTTGGGATATAGTCTTAGGCATAGGCATCATTCACCACAGGGATGGTGTCAAAGGCCTTGCTGAAGTCCAGGTAGACTACATCCACAGCCTTCCCCACATCCCCCAGGCAGGTCACCTGATCATAAAAGGAGATCAGGTTGGTGAGGCAGGATCTGCCCTTCCTAAATCCGTGTTGGCTGGGCCTGATTCCTTGACCATCCTGCAGGTGCTGTGTGATTGCCCTCAAGATGATCTGCTCCATAATCTTGCCTGGCACTGAGGTCAGGCTGACAGTCTTGTAGTTATCAAGATCCTCCTTTCAGCCCTTCTTTTGGATGGGCCTCACATTGGCCATTTTCCAGTCATCTTGGACCTCTCCAGTGAGCCAGGACTGATGGTAAATGATGGACAGTGGCTTGGTGAGCTCATCTGACAGTTCCCTCATTACCCTAGGATGGACTCCATCTGGTCCCATGGAGTTGTGAGGATCCAAGTGGCTCAGCAAGTCTCTAACTACTTCCTCTTGGATTTCAGGGGGATTATACTGCTCCCTGTCCCCGTCAACCAGTTCAGGAGGCCAGTTGTTCCGAATCCCTCCTTTCTTACTGTTGAAAACTGAGGCAAAGAAGGTATTTAGTACCTCTGCCTTTTCCTCATCTTTAGTTACAGTATTCCCTTCCAAGTCCAATAAAGAGTGGAGGTTCTTCTTGTTCCTCTTTTTAGCATTAATATATTTATTAAAGTGGTTTTTATTGTCTTTCACAGAAGTAGCCAGTTTAAGTTCTAACTGGGCTTTTGCCTCTCTAATTTTTCTCCTACATGATCTAACAACATCCTTAAACATATCTTGAGTCACCTCCCCCCTTTCCAAAGGTAATGCATCCTCTTTTTTTCCCTTAGTTCCTTCAGAAGATGCTTGCCCCTCCAGGCGGGTCACCTTCCCTGTTGGCTCATCTTTTGGCACATTGGGACAGCCTGTTCCTGTGTCTTCAAGAGTTCATCTTTGAAGAAGGTCCAACCATCCTTGATCCCTTTGTTCTTAATGGCTGCTTCCCAAGGTACTCTCCGAGTTAGTTGCTCAAATAAGCTGAAGGCCAGGAGTTGAAAGGATTGATCCTTTTCTGATATCGGAATGGGGATTTTGGTGTAGTAGAAAGGAAAGAAGTGATGTGCAGGCATGGGTGCAGAGAGGGCGCACTTGCAGAGTGCATGGTGGCTCCATGTTGGGTGCACTGATGCTATTTCAAAATAACCTTTTGATTTTGCTGGAGACTTCAAAAGGTTCTCCAGCACAGCACTAAAGGAAGTTATTTTTTCACGTGCTTTCCTCATTAACCATTTTTCCTCTTATTCTCCAAATCACAGAGCGTTTTCTTCTGTAGCAGTTAAAGTGAGTCAGTAAACTTCCTTGTATCATCTCAACCCCTTTTGGCAGTACATCCAAAACTCCTCCCTGCACACACACACACGCACATGCACGTGTGCACACGCGCGCGCACAGCGAAGATGAGATGGGCTGGGGTGAAGGGAGACAGAGGAGACAGCTCCACCTCTCAGGCCTGTGAATCAGTAGATTCACTTGGGCCTTTCCCTCAAGGGCACAGACCCTGTTCTGCCAGGCACAGATCCTGTTCAGGGTCAAGTCTGGCCGTGTTTTGAGCAAGTCTGGTCATGTGTAAGCAGAGAAAATATGTTTATCTGTTTCTGGCCTTTTTCGTCTCTGGACGGCTTGATGGTAACCTGTGACACAAGAATTAACTTGGCTGGATTAAAACTGGTGAGCTGCAGAGCACAAGGCTCTTCTCTCTTGGGTTTTTGCCCTCCACACACATGGATTATAAGAAGCAGTAGCAGTTCAGGAGGATTTTCTGATAAAAAGAGACAAAAGAGTAATTTCTACAACTGGCAAACAGCATTGTGAGTAATGGATATATTCCTAAGGTCTCTGGGAACTTCTTTCCTTTTGGTAGTGAGGTAACATACTGCTTTTGGATTTATCTTTTTCCAAATACTGTTCTCAAACCATTTGTAATAATTCCTATTGTGAAGATAATTTCTCAACCNTGGGCCTTTCCCTCAAGGGCACAGACCCTGTTCTGCCAGGCACAGATCCTGTTCAGGGTCAAGTCTGGCCGTGTTTTGAGCAAGTCTGGTCATGTGTAAGCAGAGAAAATATGTTTATCTGTTTCTGGCCTTTTTCGTCTCTGGACGGCTTGATGGTAACCTGTGACACAAGAATTAACTTGGCTGGATTAAAACTGGTGAGCTGCAGAGCACAAGGCTCTTCTCTCTTGGGTTTTTGCCCTCCACACACATGGATTATAAGAAGCAGTAGCAGTTCAGGAGGATTTTCTGATAAAAAGAGACAAAAGAGTAATTTCTACAACTGGCAAACAGCATTGTGAGTAATGGATATATTCCTAAGGTCTCTGGGAACTTCTTTCCTTTTGGTAGTGAGGTAACATACTGCTTTTGGATTTATCTTTTTCCAAATACTGTTCTCAAACCATTTGTAATAATTCCTATTGTGAAGATAATTTCTCAACCTAATGCCGAACCTTTTATAACCTTTATAACTTTTGTATATAGTTACATGGGAGGTGGAGCTAAAATAAATAAGTAATTTATATCTTTATTATTTTTTTTGCCTTGTTACCCTTTATTCATTACCTTCAAAAACCTATGCTAGCACTTTCTAGGGCTAAGGGACAAGAAAAAGAAGAGACAATTCAGGATTTTTTTGTTTCTTTGTATGTCTATCCCCTTTACCCTTCTACATATCTAAAATCCCACAGCATGATAGCAGTATAATAGGTAGACACAAACTTTTACAAAATCTTGAAGTACTTAGGGTGAAACATCAGATCTAGGTATCAGATCTCTCTAGCAGGTTCATCACACTTGTGGAATCCAAAACCAGAGCATTTTATATGTGGTCATTTTGTAAATCAACAGCAGAGTCTATGTATGTTATAATAAAGTAATCCTTAATTTTGTTTGTTTGTTTCCCCCCCTTGTTTTTTTCTTTAGTTTTTCTCTGAAATGTTTGTTCAGTTTGTTCTTACAGTTAGTTTTATTAAGAACATTCTCCTTTATCTTACTTTTCTGTTTGAAATGTTTGGTTTTCTGATTCTGCTTTGTTTTTTTTTTTCTCCTCCTAAATAGTGGTGAATAATTTTTCTTCTCAGTCTTTCATCAGCCTTTTCTCCAAAGCATTTTAAGATTTTTCAGAATTGTTTTTTTCTCTGAAGGCCTTTTCCTCATTTTAGTTCTTTCTTTTTTTTCAGAACAGATCCATTCAGTTGCTCCAATTCTGCCTTTCCCTGTTTTGTCCTCAAAATCTCACATCTTTTACTATAAAATGCCTTTCTAGAGTTTCCATATTGAAAACATTACTTATACACAGACTGAAATGACAAGTAAAAATGAATCCCTGTGTACAGAACTCAATAAGAAGCCTGTTTCTCAGAAGCAGATACCATAATCACCTATATGTATAAATACATAAATATATGTGCATATATACATATATATACACACATAGAGATATATATATATATATATGACATCGTGTAATGTGTCATAGTCTATAATTAGAAACTTTACAGCTATATGTGCATGACGATGAAGTCCACTGCCCTCCCTAACCCAAAGAAGTTCCACAGGAGATCAAATATATCACTCATATAGCTTACATGATTGCCACTGGAGTAACAGAAAGGCAAAATGTGGCATAGATTTTTCTGGTAGAGATCAAAGACTCATAAAATATCTACATTTGTAAAGTATAATGGTTAAAATTTAAAAGTATTACATGCATAACTAGGTACTTTTTTCTAATTTCATTTATATTTATATTTCTGGATTTTATTGTTACATTTACTGTCATGATTAGGAGGATGGTGTATGGTTATTTATGAATTATGAAATATGAAAATATTGTTTATTAATTATTAAAATTATTAATAACCAATTAATCACCTTTATATATTGATTCTAATGCATGGTTGTGAAAATATATTCCATAACTGGTTTAGTATAAACAATCTGGCCCAATTAGAATATTTACAGAATTAATTCCTAATTAAGGGAACAAAGGGTGCAGTTCCACCACTTGTCCACAGCGACAAGATGCTTGGCGGCTGTAACTATGTACAGAGAAATTACAATGTTATTCAGAGGCAATTCAAGATGGAATATCATGCGGCTAGGTGTGGGCACTTTGAGCTAGATGTTACTGAGTGTTGCACATGTGAAACGATACACTGTGTCTTTGTTTGTAGTGAGGCAAGTTGCTGAGTTATGCTGGCTGCTCACCATCTGTCAGCCAGGGGCTGGCCCATCTGGGTGGGGGAAGGCTCCCGGGGCTGAGACTGTGGCTGAGTGTCTGGCAGGCCGCAGTCCGGCTTTCCTCTGGATGGTGACTGGCTTTCTCCTCCCACCTCTGCGGGTGGGGCGAGGCTTTCTTTCTCCTCCCGCAGCTGTGAGAGGGGTGACTTTCTGCTGATCAGTGGCTTTCCTTGGCAGGGTGGTCACACGGTGCGACTGAGGCAACCAGGGGCTAGCAGGATCAGTGTGGCTCCCTGAACAGAATAAGCCCGGTGGGGCCGGTCTGGGGGAGTGGTCCTGCGTGGCTGGGCAGGGTCCTCCGGGGTTGGCCCTCGTGGTCGGAGTGATGGTTCCCGGTGGGTGGGGTTGGCTGTCTCTGATCCTGGAGACGGTCTTCAGGGAAGGGGTGCAGTGAAGTGGAGCTTCCCCTTGGCTCAGAGTGAGCTGACAATGCAGAATCTCTCTGCCACTGCTTCCCATTAAGGTTACAATGCAGTCCTTGGTTTGAACTTAACATAGAGGATATCTTTCTCTCTCTCAGGAAATCCCAGGTTACATTACCCTGATGGCATAGGGCTCTGGAGCAGCGACAGTGGGCAGCTCCTTTATCTCCCGCGAACAGCAGGGGTCACGCAGAATACATTGCTGCTTGGTCAGCTGCTTATAGGTGAAGATGTTGGACCACCGGGTTTGGGCTAGTCCCTCCCCTTCTGGGCTAAAGCTTACCCTTGGGATTCTAGTCCTCTCAAAGATGCAACAAGTCTTACGACGCTGGCTTTCATAGCTTCAGTGAAGGGATCTCCTTTGCTAGTTCCTTGAGCAGCTTGGGGAGCTGGTTTCTTTCTGTGTTGCAGAGGCCTCTAGTATGCTTGCATGTGGGAGTGAGAAGGCTTAGGGATGCTGCGAGCTTACATAGCTTGAGCAAAGCGAGAAAAAGCAAAAGGAGAGAGCAAATTGGTAAACAAGAGGGGTAATACTTACAGATTTCTCAAGGCTGGATCTGGCCAATGGGCACACTTTTCAACAACCTGCTTTAACCTATAGAAAGGGTGAAACTAGAATTATGCCCTTAGATGGAAAGAGCACGAGCATGCCACGCAATGGGTGCATGTAGTTGTTTACCTGTTAGGAGACAGGTTGGTGCTTGGGCCTTTGCCCCCTGTCCAGAAAGGAGGGTGAAAGGGAGGACTTACCAAAACATGTTGGGACAAGTTTGCTGGTATTTGGGGGCATAATTCTGGGCATATGGTGCCTTCACCACGTTTTACACGCAAGAGCCTGACAAGTTGGATTTGATACAGGCAGTATCAAGAGTTAATTCACTATACATTTAATCATTAAATCAACTTCCAATGTAAAAAAAAAAAGAAAAAAATCGGAAAAAAACCCATGAAAAAATTGTGAAACTCTCAAAATAAATTTCCAAATCAAAACCATGTCGTCTTCCCAGTTACAACAGTGTAGACCAAAATGATGACCCTTTAGTTTCACAAATTTAAATGAAAAAGGAATTAATTTAGATTTTTTTTTCAGTCCTTTTGTTCCATGTAAGATCACAAAAAGGTCCATTACTTAAGTAAAGCCAGGATAAGCAAGTTGTTTCTTAATATAGGAAGTGTCCTCTGAAGCTCAACTGAAAAAAAAAAAGTAACAAATCAAGTCTTGATTTTCACTGCATTTGAAATTCCAAGGTTTAAAGCTGACTTGCTTATTGGCACTCAAGTGATTAATGGGGGGTTTTATTTGGAAATGTTTTTGGAAAATTTTCAACCTATTTTTGGCAGTATTAATTTCACTGTAATTTGGGAAGTTTTTCACTATTCTTGAAGCTTGTAACTTGCTGGCATTAACTCAAGTGTAATCTACCAGAGTCACATAATCCAGATTTTAAACATGCTCAGTGAATATTTGGGAAGAGTCACTAAACAGACACACAATATGTCTTCTGTTCTGGATGTGGTATCTTTTAGATCTCAAATGAAGAGTATAAAAACCTTAAGAAATATTCTACATAGAGTGAAATTTTTTTTTTTTTCACAAATGCATTAAGGAGTTAGTGATATTCAGAGCTGATGTTGCCATTTACTCACTGCCTCGTATCTCACTGAAATTTACCTGTTAAGGATCAACTTCTGTAATAGAAAAACAATGCCACTTCTTGTGTAACATTTCTTTCATACAGCTATTGCGCTCTTCAAGCTCCATTTTCTTAGAAGCATAAAGTATACTTACTTTTTGATGGATTTAATTGTCACAGAATCACAGAACCACGGTGTGGCTGAGTCTGACCAGAACCTCTAGAGATTGTGCAGTCCCATCTCTGCTTAAAGCAGAGTCAGCTACAGCAAGTTGCTCTGGGACATGTTCAGTGGAGTTTGATTATCTCCAAGGATGGAGATTCCACAGCCTCTCTAGGCTCTGTTCCAGCATTTGGTTGCCACTGGAATAAAATTCTTTTTTTCTTATGTATTTACTGCATTTCAGTTGTGTACCTCTTGGGTTTTATCCTGTCATTGAGCATAACTGAGAAGATTGCTTTAGTCTTCTTCAGATGCCCCATCAGTTATTACACACATAGAAAAGATCCATGTGAATCTTCTCCAGGCTAAACAGTTCCAGCAGTCTCAGCCTGTCCTTGTATGGCAGATGCTTCTGTCTCTTTACGTTATTTGTGACACTTCACTGGATGCAATCCACTATGTCCATGTCTCTTGTGTACTGTAGAGCTCAACACTGCACCCAGTGCTCCAGGTGTGGCCTCACCAGTGTTGAGTGAAGGAGAAGGATCACATCCTTTGACCTGCTGGCAACACTACTAATGTAGTCTTGAATATTGTTCTGCACTTTTCTGTGGGAAAGGCACAATGTTGGCTCATAGCCAATTTGGTGTCCACAAGGACCCCCAGGCTTCTTCTGCAAAGCTGTTTTCCAGTCCGTCAGCCCCCTGGGCTAGTGCATGGAATTGTTCCTTACCAGGTGCAGACTTTGCATTTCCTCTTGTTGAACTTAATGGAATTCCCATCATCACATCTCCAGTGTATTCAGGCCCCTCTGAATAGCAACACAGCTAGCTGATGTAACAGCCAATGTTCCTGGTTTTGTATTGTCAGGAAATTTGCTGAAGGTGCACTCTGTCACATCCTTCATGTCAGCTGGTGGCCAGTTTCAAGTGGTATTCACCAAGGCTTAGTATTGAGGCCAGTTCTCTTTAATATGTTTATCAGTGATCTGGATGAAGATATTGAGTACACACACAGGAAGTTTGACAGTGACACCCAGTTGGGTGGGAGTGTTGATCTGCTTGAGGGTAGAAAGGCTCTGCAGAAGACAGGTTAGATCAATGTGCCAAGGTCAGTTGTATGAGGTTTAGCAAAGCCAAGTGCTCGAGTCACCACAACCCCATGCACCAATACAGACTTGGGGCAGAATGGCTGGAAAGCTGCTTGGCAGAAAAGAACCTGGGGGTGCTGATTGACAGCTGTCTGAACATGAGCCAGCCAAGAAGGCCAACAGCATCCTGGGCTTTATCATGAAAAGCATGGCCATCAGGAGTAGAGAAATTCTTGTGCCCCTGCACTCAGCACTGGTGAGGCTGCACTGAAATACTGTGTTCAGTTTTGGGGTCCTCATTACAAAATGGACCTTGAGTTCATGGAGCATATCCAGAGGAAGTCAACAAAGCTGGTAAGGGGTCTAGAGAACAAGTTTTATGAGGAGTGCCTGAGGGAACTTTGGAGAAGGGAGGGAAGTCTGGAGAAGAGGAGGCTGAGAGAAGACCTCATTCCTCTCTACAACTTCCTGAAAAGAGGTTGTGATGAAGTGGGAGTTGGTCTCTTCTCCCTAGTATCAAGTGATATAACAAGAGGAAGTGATCTGAAATTGTGCCAGAGGAGGTTTAGTTTGGATAGTAGGAAAAATTTCTTTACCAAAAGAGTGGTCAGACATTGAAATCAGCTGTTCAGGGAGGTGGTGGAATCACCATCTCTGGAGGTTTCAAAAACCCTGTAGACAGGGCACTTTGGGACATGGTTTAGTAGGCTTGATGGGGTTGGGTTCACAGGTGGACTTCATGATATTAGAGGTCTTTTCCAACCAAAACAATTCTATGATTCTGAGATCTTTCCTTATTTCTCTGAGGTAAGCAAATAGTGTTGTAAAAGTCATCTCTGTTGAATATCCAAGCTGCATTCAAAACAATAGCGAGCAAGGTATGGGGATTTCTGAGAGCTGTATGTCCAAGAAGAGGTCAATACAGACTAGTGAATTTGTGTAGACCTATATGAAACTCATGCTAGAAGAGTTTATTGGAGAAAAATATGCTTTTTTTTGTGCTGTCATCAAAATGTCATCTTCTGCAAATATTAAGCTTTTCAAACAGAAATAGGGTGGTTCTTTTGAATAGCAAATGTATTTTAAATACTAGAAACTGATTAGGACAAGGGAAAAAAAAAAACCCAGAGAGTACCCCAGGCTTGAAGAGTTATAAAAAAAGCCTATCCCAAGGGAGAACAAAAGATTCGTCCATTAATATGCACACCTTGTAACAATAAAGTTGTTCATAAAATAAAACTTACGTGAATTTGTTTATGCCAAAGGCATTTTCTTACATGCAACAAAAGTCATCATACATATGCTAGACATGAAATTAGACTGGACAAAGCACTCTAAATAGAGTGCATAGGCACACCACCAACTGCAATATGGCACATATCTCAAAGTAAGATGAAGAGTGGAGGAAAAATTTGATTCATACCAGCTGGTGGAGAATTGTGTTTTGCCAGCTTTAGTAGTACATGCAGGAGCTGCATTGGGGTATAGTGGGTCTGCAAAAATATCTGCATGCTAAGACATCAATTCTCCAGAGTTTCCTGCTTTATTTGGGTGTTATCTGCCCAGAAACAAAAGTTTACCATTCAGAAGTGCACTCTACTTTGATATAGTTCGGGAAAGACTATGCTTTGGGGAGAATGCAAGCCAGAAATTATCTGGGGAAAGTGATAAATGTTGAAATCAACCAGCAAATCTATGCACATATAAATATACTCAGTGGGAGATCAGGAAACAGGAAATGTGCATAGTGTCTATTAACCTCATATAAAAGTGAGACCAGATGGCTTCATGTCCTGGAGTGGTCAGGATAATTCTGTAATTAACACTACACCGCAGTGAAGGAAAAGAAAAAAAAGCAAATCCTGCTAGTCATCTTATACTTGAGGATGGGGGTGTGGAGGAAGAGGGCAGTGAACACCTTTTAAAGACTTGAGGATTTTTAAGAAACCAACTACATGACATGTTCACAAAGAAGTATTCCTGTGCACAAGTACATCCTTCTGCAGTCCAGAGAGCTTCTAGGGGTCCTGCCTCAGGATATTCTGTTTCTTAACTGCAAAAATACAAACTGTATTTCTCTTCGAAGCGAAGAAGTGCTACTGTAGAACTGTAACAGGAGACATTTTTCAGATGGTGCCTGGAGGCAACAGAGATATACAAGTGTGATTTACTTTTAAAAATTTTATTTTTATCCTACCATCCCTCATTGTGAAAAGTAAAGGATTTCTGAGATCACACTGCAATAGCCAAATGGATGGAAATTACTAGATGGGGGATGGTGAAGACAAATTTCCTTTGGAAGACTCAAAATTACAAAAAAAATTATTGGGCAAGTTGGGTTTTTTTGGGT
>VXBD01000598.1:10544-22436 GCA_013399975.1 Indicator maculatus
TTTGGGTTTTTTTAGGGGTTTTTGGGTTTTTTTTTTTTTTTTTTTTTTTTTGGTTGGTTGGTTGGGTTTTTTTGAGTGTTCAATGGATATTCTGTACCCCACAGTTTAAAATTTAATATGATCAGATAAATCTGTTTAGAGAAGGAGTTGAATTGTTATCTTGGTAATAAACCTGCAGAACTACTAGCAGGTTGTATCTTTCCCTCTTTCATTCACAGAGATACAGTAATGTTGCCAGTGAAGAGCAAAACAGCTTGGTGTTGTTTAAGGACTATTTCACCATGGGCAGACTGCTTTCATTCACTGATTTTTGCTAGCTCTAAGAGAGGGCAGTTTGATGGCAGAGCTATGCATAAGGGAAGGCATGTGTGGGTCCAGTGACTTATGACAACTGAGCCTTACCTGGAGTATTTTAAAGTGAAAAACTAGTTCATGCAAAAACAGTCATGTTTGTGTTGTGAGTTTCCTGTCTCAAAACTCAGATTTCTGTAAAATATGAAATTTTAATGATTATTGATCTATCACAGATCAGCATTGCAATACAAGCTCCCTTATTGAACTAACACAAGCTCTGCAGATGAGAAGGAGGGATAAGATTTCTGGTTTTAGGTATTAATAACCTTCCTTTTCTGTCTATTGGTTTTTAGCTCAGTCCCAGATGTTGCCTGAGAAGAGCAATTCTGCCACTGAGCAGGACGAGGGCTGGTTTGAAGATATTATCACCAAAACCCTCAAGTCCATAATAAATCTCACCCTACTTGAGCATATTGGGATTTTTTCCAGCTGATATACCATGTACATACTTAAAAACACTAAATGATATTTGACTTGGCCCTTTCTGATAGCAGAATCTGGGCAGGCAC
Organism: Indicator maculatus; assembly: GCA_013399975.1. NCBI lineage: Eukaryota > Metazoa > Chordata > Aves > Piciformes > Indicatoridae > Indicator > Indicator maculatus. The sequence goes on from VXBD01000598.1 coordinate 11,408, forward strand.
CTGCAGACTGTCTTTTGGAGCTTCCCTCTACTCCCTCCGTCTACTCCCACAGAAAACATCCATTTGATGTTTACCAAACTCCATTGGTGCTGCATTGGTCCCGGAGTGTTCATGATGTGAATATCAAAGCCACATTACTATGACCAATAGCACACAAATTCTCACTCAGTGATTTCTCACTTACATACCAGCCTTTTGTAATGCTGTACTGTACTATGCTGCAGATGTCTGCTATGTTAGCAAGAGAGGAAGGATTTAAAAATACACCTTACCTTTTTAAAAATACCAGTTTTGTTTTAATCTTAAAATAGCCTCTCTTTCATCTGTGTTTTCCAAAAGGGAAAAGCTCCTTATCTGCAGCCCCACCTGCACAGACCAGAGCCTTCATTCTCCCACCCAAGGCAAATGGGTTGTAATTCCCCTTGGATTCCATCCACAAATCCCATTTGATTGGCAGGAGGGATTGCCACTGAGTGATATGAAGGACTTTCTCCTCTATGGGGACTGATTGTGCTGACTCCACAGGACTACCCACACCTGCAGCGAGCAGAGCAAGAAGCCAGCACTGGCCATCATCAGACATGAGCCTCCTGCCTATTTACAATACAATGTTTTGGAGAGCATGCTGGGATGAATACATGGCATGCACTTGAATGTAGCATTATTTTTTTGTGGTTAACTTTACTGCATTTGTCTCTGAAAATGAATCAGCTCTTGCAATACAATGTCCTCTTGCAATATAACATTCTCTTTCTTGATGGGTTGCATTGTGGACTAAAAAGTGAGTATTTAATGCTAGCTAGCCAGTCATGTCATTGAGAGATTTCAGCTACATGAAGCATCAGAGGTAGAGCACTTTGCCTTCTATTGGCATTATCCATAACAGCTCCTCTTATAGTTCTCCTATCACCAGGATGATAACTACAGGAGAGAAGGTTTGTTCATAAAGACATGCAGGAAAGCTAGTCAGGGGGAAATACTCAGTGGCATCAGGTTCTTAACTTGAGAATGCTTGCCAGCAGTGAATGTGGAGAGCCATGCTGGTTGTCAGCAGTCAATTCTTGCTCTCAGGACCATAATGTGCAATGCACAATAGCAAGTCTTTTCAAGCCAATGCAGCTGTTCAGCTCCATCAAGCACCTACTGAGTTGAAGGGCAGCACTTCATTTGAACACTATAGCTTCAATTCTAAAAGGCAAATGAATTTCCTGAAATGTGCAAAAGTGTTGGCAAGTCATGCAAATACACAAGCTGGTGATAGGAATTTGAACACTTAATTTTGATACTACTACTGCTACTACTACTACTAATGCTAAGTTTTTAAAAAGGCAGAGAAAAAAAAAGAAAAAAAAAGAAAAAAGAGAAAGCCATATGCACTCTCTGTCTCAAATTACTTTGCCATTTTTAGTCTATTTGCAGATCCATAATACTACCTGAGCTTGAAATGCAAGTGCAAAACTGACCAGTTTTGTAACATTACATAGAAACAAGCAAATACTTTGTAGAAGGACATCTAATTGCAAATTTCTTAATTTAGCTGCATATTACTGATTTTAGCCATTCATGTCATTCGGGGAAAGTTTTTCACACATTATCCCTGTGTGTAATTCTTGTTTTGCACTTGTTTTGCATGTGGTTCCACTTCTGGAACTGTGGCAATGTAAATTTCAAATTGTCCTATTGAGGTTTTGTCAAGTGAACAGGCTTGAAGGCTTGAACACTGAGTCAACACTGAGGAAAGTTAAAGCCAGCTCAACCCATTCTCCAAATTCCCTGTTTAAACATATTAGCGTAGAAGTGAAAACTAGGGCTTGTCATCTAGCAGAAGGTCTTGTGCCTATGTCTGCAAGGTTTCTAGCATGTTCTCTTGCATAGTGCAGTGCTCATGACCTACTTTTACCTGCTTTGCTAGTCATGTTGTAGGAGTGCTGATGTCTAGCTCAGCTTTAAATCATAACAGAAAGGGAGATCACACCTGGAAGACAATACCTATGCCATAGGGCATGAAACAGCACAAATGACAAGTACTGCTCAAAGCAACCTGCATACTGACATAAACTTTGCTGCAACAGTGCTGTGTTTTAATATTCCTTCTTACACTGTGGAGATATTATCTTTGCATGTAGGACTTCCATGTATTGCCAGATGGTTGCTGCTGAATGTGATTAAGTGCAGCTGTGTCCCACCACAGCAGAAAGGATTTCACAGTTCAGCCTTTTTGGTTAGTTGGAAAAATGTGTAGCTCTCTGCAGTAATCTGAGACAGAACATCCACTACAGGAAAAGCACTGAATTTAAAAGCACTGGAATTAATGTAAAATGTCCATGAGTACTGGGATGTTATCCTCTGTCTTAATGTTGCAGTGCTCATTCTTGAAGCAGGACATAAAGCTCTCACATCTTTGGAGATGGGTATTGAAGTTTCTTTAACTTCTTGGAGGAACCAAGATCTTTCCAGGACAACTTGAGAATTATTAGAACCCTGGCGAAAGCTGTTGTGTTATTTGATGAATCACTCCAGAAGTATTATATGAAATTTAAAGTAAGATAGAGTACCAAGCAAGTTCGTTCCCACAAAAGATTTTACTGAAAGTCAACAAAAGATATGAGTGTCTGTGAAAAAAAAAAAAAAAACCCTGATGGCATGGTTTGATCTCTGGACTGGAAGTAATTCTATAGAAATGTAGCAGTCTGGCCAAGAGAAAATTATGGAAATTAGTTTTGGTGGAATATGAGTGGGTTTTTTTTTTTGTTTTGTTTTGTTTTAAATCAGAGAACATTGTGTCTTTGCAAATGAAGTATTCAGACAAGAAATTCAGATCTGAGAAAACAGATATATTGAAAGATGATCTATCTATTCTGAATCTAATAGAATGTCAGCTATTGAAAGAATTCTTTTCTAAACTTAGTTTTCCAGCTCAGATGTGATTTTATTTTTTTCTTGTACAATGCTGCCTGGTAGACAAAAGTAGGGAAGAAGATCTAGTCACAAAATCTCCTTTTCAGCATAGAATCATAGAATCAGTCAGGGTTGGAAGGGACCACAAGGATCAGCCAGTTCCAACACCCCTGCCATGGGCAGGGACACCTTACACTAGATCAGGCTGGCCAGAGCCTCATCCAGCCTGGCCTTAAACATCTCCAGGGATGGGGCCTCAACCACCTCCCTGGACAACCCATTCCAGGCTCTCACCACTCTTGTCTAGCCTGAATCTTCCCACTTCCACCTTTATTCCATTCCCCCTAGTCCTATCACTACCTGAGATCCTAAAAAGTCCCTCCCCAGCTTTCTTGTAGGCCCCCTTCAGATACTGGAAGGCCACAATAAGGTCACCTCAGAGCCTTCTCTTCTCCAGATTGAACAGCCCCAACTCTTTCAGTCTGTCCTCATAGGAAAGGTGCTCCAGCCCTCTGATCATCCTCGTCGTCCTTCTCTGGATATGTTCCAACACATCCGGATCCCTCTCGTAATAGGGGCTCCAGAACTGGACTCAGTACTCCAGGTGGGATCTCACCAGAGCTGAGTAGAAGGGGAGAATCACCTCCCTTGACCTGCTGGCCACACTTCTCTTGATGCAGCCCAGGATCTGATTGGCTTTCTGGGCTGCAAGTCCACATGTCCAGTGGTGTAACTTACAGCTCCAATCATGCAGAAACTTAGCCTCACCCCAGCTGTGTGGTTTCAGTGGAACTAGTCACAGTGCATACAACTTATACTGGTGTTTGAAAACCTTTGTCTTTACATTATATATGCCCTTGTGGGGAATTAGCCATTAAGGAAGAAAAATCAAGGCAGAAACGTAGACAATGGAAAGGAGAGAAAAGATTTAGAAGTCCAGCAATGTTACAATGAAGGGAAGAAGTCTTTTTTTAGTTGGCCAACTCCCTCATGTCAGTTGTAGTTAAAACTCACAGGAAGTTCACTCTAATACAACTGGTTAAGAAATTATTTAATATGACAACACGATTGAAAGACATGGGTCATACAATAAACCAGGACAGTAAATTTAAGTTAAATTCCCATTTTAATGTTCCCATCACCTCCATTCTTCTCTTAGCACTGAGTTATCAACTCAATCGATGCTATCACATGCATGCAGACAGCATCTCATGAGTTCTTGATTCACAGTGCTACAGGCCAATGCTTTAGTCAGTGCTTTCTTAATTCTCCAGAACAGGTAGCTTGAGATGAAAAGATTCATAATACAGAGCATTACCATGGTTTCCTTGCAGTTTTGGGAAAAATATATTGCACTCTTCTGAAAGGTGAGATTCTTGCCATTAGCTTCAATAAAGCAGTTTGTCAGACTGTTGTTTTCACTGTAACCTTTCCAGGCAGTGTCACAATACTTTTCAACTCCAGCTCCAAACACTACTGAAGATCTTTATTTATATATGCAGTTACCTTTATAATCTCATTACTAATGTATGTGCAGATACCCAGGTATGAAGACTGAATAACCTGGATAAATTTCACATTTGGATACACCTTCTCAAGCTTAGTAACAACAATTTTATGTAGTTGTATTTAGTGTCAGTTGGAGCATCCAAGATTCAGCCATTCATTAACACATTAATATATGCAAATTAGGTTAGAATTAAAACCACTGTTAAGTCTGTGTTTGATAACAATCAGTTTAAGATTTTCTCTATTCCTTTACTACAGTGTTCAAAATAACTCAAGGAAGTTATATGCTTAAATGTGAAGATAAACATTATAAGTGTTGTCTTGGTCCAATACTAACAGCTTTGAACAAATGACTAAAGGTGAGAGACGGATAGATAAGAAATTACTCCTCTTCCTTTCCCTGTACTAAATTCCAGTTCAGCAAATCAAAGCAATTTGTTTGTCTTGATAAGTCACTTCTCCACTTATAAAATTCAGTACCTAAAATATTTATTAAATAAAGAATATCTTGGGCCACAAAGGCATCTGGAAACCTTCGACTGTTAAGGAAAAAAAAAAGAAAGAAAAGAAAAAAAAAGGCAGGCAGTGAAGAATTAAAAATTATTTAATTTGTAATTAGCCTCTTTAACTTAAAATCCCCCTGCTAATAACATCTAGGAAAAATGTTAGTGAGTACTTGTGTTGTCATGCCAGACTCTGTGGGTGGTTAACCTTTATTTAAATTCTGATTCAGTTTTAAATGAGTGTAGGGATGGTGAAATACTGGACTAGAATCATTTATAATGAAATGAAAACTCTGGAGCAACCCTCCTGCAAAGGCATTTGCAAGTGCCTTTTTTTAACTGCAAAAACCCCTTTTATTCTTATAAAACATTTTATTTCTTTACTCATAGAGCATTTTTTTCTTCACTATATATGGTGATTATTCTAGAACAGCACAGTAGCCTAAATGCATTACTTAAAAGAAATGTCTGTGCCATAAGTAGTCAGTGTCAAGACAGAAGTGTTTGGAGTCATTAAGCACATTTTATATTTCTCTCTTGTTTGCCATTGCTTTGTGTGGGGAATTGACAACAGATGCACAGTTGCAATTCCACGTTAAAAAAAAAATAAAAAGAAGAAAGAAAGAAAAATTAGGTTGAGTGCAAGGCCTTAGTATTATAATTATAAGAAGGGAGAGCATTAGTCAATGTGGTATCAAATTTCTTACTGAATTTTGGTTAATGTAAAATTTTTACTACATACATATAACATTCTGATGATTTCCAAAACACAGTAAGCATAACATTGCAGTTCACAAACTGCCTAAAAAGTTAATAATCTTTCCTAAGCACTACCCAAGGATAGCAAAAATCTGACTATGCTCAGCACTCTAACTTTCTTCAGCAAGTTATTCTAATAATCTTATAAAATTGTATCCTATTTCTTCTTATTCTATGCGAGAATCTTATTCTTTAGCCACATGGTTTTCAAGTAATATGGTAGTAATACAGGAACCGAGAATCAAGTGAAAAAATAACATTAATGTGAAGATGGAGTATTTTAAATTTGGCAGAGCTCTTTTGAAAATGAACTCTGCAACAGCAGTCTCATCTCATTTTTTTGTGTGCTATGGTCAATCAGACTGTGAAAACAAATCAACCAACCAGCACAACCTGCTAATTGTATGTTTCTGTTTGTAAAATAAATAAATATGTAGACAAAACCTCTGAGAGGAGTCAGCATACACTTGGTCATGTTCATGCAGCGTAGTTGTGAGGGCCACTAATTGTGTCATTGAAACCTGCTGCAATTTATTTGAAAGGTGTCCAACCCCTGTAGTCATCTGGGCCTGCAACGTAGTCCCATTCCTCAGCAGTTACTGGAAAACATTCTCAAGGTAGACCATTCATTAGGATAAGAGGCGACTCAGTCTTACAATGAAGATCTCTTTTGGTCAGGAGAATTCCACAGCAGCTCGTTACATTACTCAAGCACTCATTAGGCTAGTGTTTTAAGGTAGACAATGTAAAGCAGAAGCTGCGTCTGAGGTGACCCGCGTAATGGGCACAATATTAGGAAGCATACGACTGGAAAAGAAATGATTTACTACTTCTTTTCTTTAAAAAAAAATCATTTCATCATAACAAAAATGTGTAGCTTTATTTGTGCTTCAACTTCTGGCACGACATGCTCCTGGAGCCTCTGACATAAATTGCATTGCGAAAGGCCCCAAATACAAGTATAGCCCACCAAGAGTGTCCTTGCCTTCCAGGAGCTTTCACAGCATGGCCATATATAAACTTACTGCACAGTGGTAATTGTATGTAAGTCAGGAGTATCCTGTCAGGGACTATGGACCTCCCCAAGCCAAAGACAAAACTTGGCAGTGCCGGAATGTGGTCCTGCAGACAGACTGGCAAACTGATCTGTAGGAGAATTCAACTGACCCCTCTCTCTGATTCTAGAATTTACAAGCAGTGATCTTTCCTCCCATAACTGATCACACTGACCTCTGCTATTCCTTGCACCCTGAGGACTATTCATATCAGCCTTTGTCTCAGCTTTTATCTTAGCAGTCTTCACCTTCTAGCCCACCAACTGGATTTGCTTCTTTTCCACCCCTCCTTGAAGCAATCTCTGCCTTATATCCATGATATTTTTATTCTCAGCTTCATCTGTTCATTTGACATTTATGAACTTCATCAAGCATTTGTTTTCAATCCAAATTTAAATAACTTCTATTGTATATGTACTTGGTTCTCACATTTGTCATTGGGATGATAATTGTGCTGAAAAATCTAAATTCAGTTCTGACTTAAGCTTCCGTTCTTTTCCAGAAGCCCACCACGGTTTCAAAGCCTCACAATGACATCCCCATGGCTAAAATGGTCGGTTTTTTGTGCTCTGTGCTTGTCAGACTTTCTCCAGATGCATGAAACTTTTGATTAAATGAACAGACCTCCTCATCCTGCCCTCTGTTGTCTCCCAGACACAAAATGTGTCTTGTCTTCGAACATTATCTGATTTTGTCACATGCACTCTTAATTTCACACATTTAGTAACTGACTTTCAGTCCTGTAAGAAGTATTTCTTTAGTATTGCAAACTGATTCTGCTATCTCTAAATTCATGGGATACCTTTCCTTCACCTTGCCTTCCATCTCAGCAGGGAGGTGTTGGGGGTGGGGCGATCAAGGAATGGAGGATGGTGGTTCTTAATTATTAATTATGAAAATTATTATTTATTATTATAATTATGAATAGTCAATTAATCACCTTATATATATTGATTCAAATGCACAGTTGTAGAAATATAGTCCATAACTGGTTCAGTATATACAATTATGCCCAATTATAATATTTACAGAATCAATTTCTAATTAAGGGAACGAAAGGGTGCAGTTCTGCCGCTTGTCCACTAGATGGAGACTCGACAGGACGCTTGGCGGCTTGCAACGATGTACAGATATATTTACAATGTTATCATGAGGCAAACTAATCTGGAAATATCATGCGGCTACGCGCAGGTGCTTTGAATAGAATGTTACTGAATGTTGTACATATGGAAAGATACATTCTATCTTTCTTTCTTATTAGTGAGGTAAGTTGCTGAGTTACTCTGGTTGCTTGCTGCTTGTCTGCCCAGGTCCCACTGGGCGGTGCCCTTCTTTCTCCTCCCACCTCCACGGGTGGGGGCAAGGCTTTCTTTCTCCTCCCGCAGTCGCGGAGGGGCAAGGCTTTCCACTGATCGGCCGGTTCCCTTAGCAGCGTTGGCCTGGCAGGGCCGGTCCGGAGGAGTGGTCCTACGCAACGGGTGACGGTTCCCGGTAGGCAGGGCTGGCCGCCTCCAATCCCAGGGACAGATTTTGGGGGAGGGGTGCAGTGGCGCTTCCCCCCTCAGCTCGGAATGAGCTGACTATGCAGAATCTCGGCGACTGCTCCCATTTAAGATGACATTGCAATCTGACTTGATCTCAATGGAGAGGATATTTTTTCTCTCTCTCTCTCTCTCTCAGGAAATCCAGGGTTGCATCACCCTAACGGCACAGGGCTGTGGCGCGGCAACTCGGCGGCTCCTATATCTCTCCCGCAAACGGCGGGGTCACAGAGAATGCATTGCTGCTTATGGCTGCTTATGGCTTCTTATGGTCCCAGCTGGTATGGACTGCCTGGCTCAGGCTTAGTCCCTCCCCTTCTGGGCTAAAGGTTACTCTGGGGCTTTTCCTCAGTCCTCTCGAAGACTGGGATTACGATGCTGGGTTTCTGCATCAGTGAAAGGATCTCCTGTTTGCTGGTTCCTCGAGCAGCTTGGTGAGCTGGCTTCTTTCCATGCTGCAGAGGCTTCTAGTACGCTTGCATGTTGGAGTGAGAAGGCTCACAGTTTATGAAGTGTGAGCTTACATACCGAGTGAAAGCAAAAGGAGAGAGCAAGGTAGTAAACAAATGGAGAGTACTTATAGATTTCTCGAGGCTGGATCTGGCCAATGGGCACACTTGTCAACAACCTACTTCGACCTATAGAAAGGGTGAAGCTAGAATTATGCCCTTAGATGGAAAGAGCATGAGCATGCCATGTGATGGGTGCATGGAGCTTACCCCTTAGCAGACAGGTTGGCACCTGGGCCTTTGTCCTCCTCTTCTGAAAGGAGGGTGGAAGGGGGGGGGCTTACCAAAACATGTTGGGACAAGTTTGCTGGTATTTGGGGGCATAATTCTGGGCATATGGTGCCTTCACCACAGGAGAGCAAGCTTGAAAAGAGAAGGCTTTTTAAAATAAATAGCTCCCTCCTCACTAATGCTTATATCTCTTGACTGCTTTATTCTTATCTGAAATGTCTCATTTCTTCATAATTTTAGCTGTAGTGAAATGTCACATAGATAAAGGCAGGAAGAAAACATGACTAGTTTGATTTATCTGTATTTTTATCTCAACTAAATCTGACTTAAATCCCTCGGTTATTAAACTGGCCCCTTTCCAAATATGCCACCTGCACAGGATACTTTGAGAAATATGCTACAATCAGGACTCCACTTCAGCTCAGGAGCTGAAAGTGAAAGAAATAAATTCCTCCCCAAACAAACAAAACCTTGAAATTATTAAAATAAACACTTCAAATTTGCAAAATGCAGACTAATATTGAAAACCAAACTTTGTAGTTGATAATTTAAAACTCCTTAGTCTCTAGTTACCCTACTGAAACATCCAAAGAGAACCCATACCTCACTGTTGTGCATTTTCTTAATCTACGTGTTTCCTAATTTTTTTTTTAATTTGGATTTTTGTTTTGGTTGTTTATTTGGGTGTTGGGTTTTTTTTTTTTGGGGGGGGGGCTTTTTCATTTGATTTTTGTTGATTGTTTTTCTTTGGGTTTTTTGGGGTTTTTTTTTTTTGGGGGGGGAGCTTTTTCATTTGATTTTTGTTGATTGTTTTTCTTTGGGTTTTGTGGGATTTTTTTGTTATTGTTGTTTTGTTTTTCTGAATCTTATTCTAGTTTCTTAGATCAGAATCTTTGACAGTAGGGAGGTATTGTTCTGACTAGAACAGTTACCAACATATTTTTTCATTTCTAGCCTTTAGATGTTTGGTTTCTTGTAGTCCCCACTAATACCTGCTTTGTTCTTGTCCAAACAAACCTGTAGATGAATACTTCTTTCTCAGGTACCTAGCGATGGTTCAGATGAGTTTACTGGGTATTTTTCTTAAATCAAGCCAATTTAGTTCCCTTACCAGCTTAACAGCTCCTCAATGAACTTAATTCAATGTATTTGTATTTCAGTATTTTTCAGGACTGTGTAGTAATCTTCAGCACATAAATCATAACTCCTGCCACCTATGATTTCACAGAATACTGTGTTCCTATTAAAAAAAAAAAACCTAAAGATGTTTTTCTCCTATAAGATTTTGCATCTGAGCCCATAAAATGATCAAAACATAGCCAAACCATTTGCAAAACATCTCAAAAAATCAATGATAATAATTTTGTCAAATTGGAATAAATTGATGATTACAGCAGATATTGCTGTACTAGGATAAGATCCTGGCCCGTCTTATAAAGTCAAAGGACCTCATGAAATTGTAAAAGGTTAATTGACAAGAGTACCTTTCTGAAATGAAATATGGCAAAGAGCTACAAGAGAAAGAGAGCTAATGCTGTAGCTTCTAAACTCAGTGTTTCGTGACCACCATGAAATCAGTTAATAATACCTGTGTACAGCTATCTCACATCTGACTTCTAACTTTTCCATGACATAGTGTGGGGCAGCAGGATAGACTTCTGCAATTAAAATGCAAACACCTATGCTGGCTTTTAAAGACAAATATGCTTCTATTAAGCAAGCCCTGAGGTTTGCTTAATACTAGCACCTGCTTTGCAGTTACATCATTAACTGGGTTTCTGTGTTTCAGTATATGTTAAATTGTGAGTATCTTTAGTTCTCTTTGCACAGTAAATGCCTGTATTTAGGCATTTATTTACAAGCAAGGCAAATTACCTTGTCTCCGTGGTGTGTTTCAAATTTCATTTCCACCCTTCAGCTTCCTCTTGAGATTCTCTCCTGAATGTTGTAAAATAGCCAAGATCTAACAGCTGCCCCTTGTGCTGTCCCTCAGTGCTTAGTTCTTTTGATACCTATCTACAATG
>VXBD01000598.1:23620-39440 GCA_013399975.1 Indicator maculatus
TTGTTTTTTTTTTCCCTAACTCCTCTTTTCATAGTTCTGTACAAACAAACAAATAAAAAAAAAAATTAAAAACCCCAACAAGATCCCCCCACCCCCTCCAAAAAATTAAACAACCAACCAAAACCAAACCAAACGAAAACAAAAAAACCCCACACCAAACCAACAAACAAAAACCCCCCAACAAAAACCCTGGAAAGCAAACAAACAAACCCCAAAACAAATAAAAAACCCACACCCACCCCAAAAGCTGTTAAAACACAGCCTAGAACAAATAACTTCTTCAGGAACTATTGTATCTCCAGGCCACCAAAACAGGAGGAGCAGGAAAGCAACTTGTGACCATTTTTGTCCCAGTGCCTGTGGTGAAAACCAGTATTTGATGATTGTCCGGAGTACCAGAATTCTTAGGATCAACTTTGAAAGTGTTAGATACACAGAGAGTGAAAGTGAGGTGTTCAAGATGTGGTTGATTGTCCTTTTGCAGCGTCTGATGGAGCTTATGGCGGAATGGGTCATTCAATTCACCCAAAGATGTTCAGCTTAAAGTTAAAAGAGGGAAGCTTGTACCAGCCCTTGACTGAGTATAGGCATTAAAAAAAAAAAATTCTCAGTCTACTGTAGTTGCAGAAGGACTGAATTCATTGCTATTGGACTTCTCTGAAATTGAAGGTTTTTACACATTTGTTATGTAGAAATCAAATTATTTACCTCACTGGCATTTGGATAATTGTTTTTTCTACTGTGAAAAATCAAGGGCCTATAAATATGGTATTTGCATGCACTTTCACACACCTAAACATACAGATACAAACACATGAGAAAAAATATGGAGCTAATAATGAGTTTAATTCAGCTGCCTTTTTCTTGCTTTTAATGAGGTTCTCTGGTATGAGCATGGTAAACCTCAAAAACACAGTACACATCAAAGGAGCAAGAAGGGGCATTTTGTTGGTATTTTTATAGTGTAAATCATAGAACTATGGCTGAAAGAATCCTTTATTTTCTTAACATGAAAACATTTTTTTTTCCCTGAGTCATCTGAAGATGTAATAGAGCACTGTACTATTCATTTGGATTAAATGCCCTTCATTGCTATGTCTTGTTTTGTGATCTCCAATTCACAGGTTTAGGAAACAGTGTTCAAGGACTTGCCTCGAGGATTTGGATTGTCCTTTATTATGCCTGAGTGCCTGAGGACGCAGAGAGAAACTTACCTTGTCTCTCTCTAGCAGCAAGAGTTTGGGGTCAGCTCCAGAATTAGACAATCTCTGCTAGAACCCTTTTCCCACTTCATTTTGCTTCAGGCTGTTCCTGAGAGCATGGATCAGCTTGAGGTTCAGGAACAGCATGTGTTGTCTCTTGTGGGCAGGGCATTGCATATCACATGTACGCTGCTCTTTCCTGCAGCCTCAAAAGGCAGAGGAATAAAGGGATGGGAAGAGGCACAGTTGAAGAAGTAATTCAGAGAGGCAGCATAGCCTAATATTACACAAAAGGAGACAACAGGTCTGGGGCTGGCAACTGGTATGTGTATGCAGAATGTAGCTGGTAGAGGCCAGGTTTTACAAGATGTTGAGGTAGCTAGATGCAGATAGATATGTAAGTTTGGAGAGGTTTAAGGCCCTTCTCATTTTCCTCAGGTAACTGCATACCTTTACAGATCTGCCTTCACATGCCTAAGTAAAGATGTGAAACACAATCAATGCTATTATATCACTTCCTCTAGTCTGTGTCAACAAATCTTTTCTTGACAATTTAAACCCAAAACCTACATAAGTGTAATGTAAATTCTGACTGAATTGCTGGTAGGCTGGTCCTTTTCTACCTCCAGATATAAATTGGTTCTTATATGGAGTTAATGGCACAAGTCCATATTTTTCCTATGGATCTCATTTCCCTGAGTAATATTCCTTCATCTCTTATTTTTGCATGCAGTATTCAGGTCAGGACTGGATAATCTTAATTTATTTTTTTAAATTAACCATTCATTACATATTTTAAAAGCCAACAAACACACATAAAACACATTCAGACATCTGGGCCTGACAGAAAGAAGCCAGTGCTGCCTTATGGTCACACATAATTGTTATAGAACTATCTTACAGCACGTATCCTAGCATTCAGTATGCCCTCCAGCATGCATTAGCAGTTTAGCAGCATTTTATCCTTGCCATCAGAGCTGCACACAGCACCATTTCCTACCTAGCTCTAGCCGTTCTTGTATCATTTCCGTAATAAGTTCAGCACTCCATTCCTCTGTGATTACATTCAATGATCCATTTTGCCTTTTGTTTTTTATGTGCTGCCAAAATTGGTGTTTTGACAGCTTTGGAAACTAAAGTTCTCTGTTCAGGGAACATTTACCAGTGCAGACAGTGCTACAAGTTATCCCAGCCCTGCTAAACCAGTATACCCCAACCTCCACTGGAGATATTCCATTCAACTGTCTTTTTCTTTACCCAGATCATTGTGTCTTGCTTTCCCTTATACGGCAGCCTATAAGCGCAAACTGGTTAATGATGACTGCAGTAGCATCTACCTGACAGCAACTTGACTACTAGTGACTACCATCTTATTTTGTAGAGGCTATTGAACCAAGATCAAATGACTACATGTTTTTCACTGTTTATTTGGTTTTGGTTTTGTTGTTGTTGTTTTGTTGTTGGTAGGTTAGTTGGTTAGGTTTCCTCACAACTGCCTTAAGCTGAATTTGAACCAAGGACCTGGAGATGAAAGGCAGAGTTTTAACCTCTTGAGACATTCAGTACACCTGTCTTATAATCTCTGCCTTTCACTAAATACTGTTTAAAATCTTCATTCATTTATTTCCTCATTCAGTGTTTGTGTTATTCTCCTTGAACTAGAATTCAGGCTTCATAACAGCACAGAACTCACATATTCCAGGATCTCTGTTACAACTTTTGAATTCTTCTCTCTGTTATTGATGTCACCACTCTTTCCAAGGATAGAAAGAGCTCCATGACTTTTGTGTCCTTTGCCTACACTCTCTTAAAATTGAAGATCCCATAATAACAGTGGTTTTGATGTTAATGGGTATGGTTTCTTGTTTCTGAGTCTGACAACTCTAATAAACTTTCTGACCATAGGAATGGTTAGACTGTATTTCTTCTTGTCTTTCTTGAAATACATGCCATAAAATTAAATTGAATAAATATTGCCTGTGTCAGTAATACATTATTTTAATGGCACACTTAGCTATACTGAAGTGTAATTTAATAGCAATGGAAGAACTTACAGCACCCAATATTACTATGAGCTAAATTTGTACCCACCATAACGGTGTGACACTGAATCATTTAAACAAGGTCCTCTCTCATTGTATTTTTCTAGAAACTCTCCAAATATCAGTAAACAGCTTCTAAAATCCACTAGCTTTACTTTTTTCCTGTATGCAAGAACACCACCAGCAGACAAGACCCCATTGAACACCTCATTCCAAGTTAAGTGAAATGGCAGTATACAAGTTTTTCTCTACTAGTTACAGCTTGAAAAAAATAATCAAATCAGCAATGTATTCCAATGTATGCAACCCATTAAAACCAATCAGTATTCCTGCAGTTACAGTGCTACATTGTGGTGTGTTAAATATGTATGTGTGAGTCCCAAACTCTCCTAATCACAGTGACCTATTACAAGCCATTAAAACCAAGAACTGTGATAGGGTGTCAGAGGGCTCATAGCAATTGAGAATCAAAATCTCATGTCATCTGCCTGAACATACTGTCCGTCCAAGATAATTTATGGTGGTTTCTTTGTTGGTTTTGGTTTGGTTTTGTTTTAGTTTCTTCACTGAACTGCCATGATCTAACCTTTCTGACTTCTCATTTATGGGGTTTGTGGTAGTTCACCATATATATTCATAAATGCTCCCACAATTAATGACACAAAGCAACTCTATAGGAATTTATTGAGGAATTTTGAATAAATCTGAGTCCTGAAGATGTGAACGGACTGACCTCCACAATGTTTTATTTGAGAGGCAAAATTTCTTGAATCCTAGAGTTTCTAATATTTTCCAAAGAATGTGACCATGTTAAAAAGTTTATTGGTCCCTCAAGTTTAAGAACTGCTCACTTACAGACATTATTTTATTTCTGTGCATGATGCCAGGTTAGCACAAAATACTTCTGCAGTATTTTTCCTTTCGAGTTCTTTTTTCTCTTCTTTGAGATTTTCTTTCGAGATATATGTAGAATGTGTGTGGATACTACAACTGTTACATCAATCATGTTTAATCATTTCCTTTAAAAATGTTATGCACATATTGCAAACAAAAGAGCATTGATAATAAAAAAGTAACAATTATTGTCTTTAGACTATTGTAATTCTTTTACCTTTGGAATGCTTGGCAAAGGATTAATTAATTATTAGAGACCCACAATAAATTTTAATTTGTAAGGAGGCAAACTGTTCCATAACAATGTGAGTTGGTATGATGGATGTAGAGAAGTTTTCCAATATTATCTTTTCAAAGAAGGACAGAAAATACATCTTAAAATATGATATTTTATATTTTTTAATTATATAATAAAGTGCTGTCTTCTGTCTTACTTGCTTTCTTCCAATCTAACATTGAAGATTTAATATTTATGTCATCTTAAATTATTTCCAATCTATTAACATACTGCATTGATCCACCATTCATCTAATTGTTGAGAGGAGGTCATTAATAGTTTCCCTTAGCCCATTTTCTAATTTCCACATCTTCTAATGATAATAAATCTTTGATTCACCCATTTGCAAGGAGCAGCCAGTAGAATAGGCTGCACTGCAGATGATGGCAGTTTCTAGAAGAAGAAAAGCAAGGAGCAATGATTGTTTCTGCAAGAGGGAGAATGGTCCATGCTTTCGCAGTCTACTCATTAGAAAGACGTGCAGGCAGGCAAGGAGGCTCAAGCTACAGTATGTGACCGAAAATCTGAGACCAACGTCAGCCTTGTAAAATCAGAAAGCAGGGTGTGAGCAATGAGAGCGTCAGGGCTCAGCAATGCAGCTCCCAGATGAGAAGCAGATTGAATTTAGGCTACTGCTGCTGCAGATAGTGTTCATACACCTGCCTGAAAACTAAATTGCAAGGAGCATGACTGTGATTTCAAATACATCTCCACATGGTTAGCTTTGAACAGCATTATTCTCTGAATAACACTTAACTGCAGCTTTCTTTTTGCATTTTCTGAATAACACCAGAAGAAGAAGAGTGAACATGAAGTTAAGTCAAACTAAAGATACAAGGATTGCATCAATTTCATAGGCTGAAGAAATAATCTTCCTTCTATTCACAAATATGCACAGCACTGATACCATTAATAAATCATCTCTGCTCTTCCTGACCCTCTAGCTAGGTAAACTTCACTCCTTACCTTCCCTGCTAACAGCATTGCAAAAGCACTACTTACATGTCACTGTTCAGAATTCTTCTTTTTCATCCTGAAACATTGTTATCCTGAAAGAAAGCATTATTTTGAGGGGCACAGAGGAAAAGCTTTGAAACCTCGTGCAAAGGAAAACATCTAGACAGGAAAAGTCGTTTTGCAACAAGGTAAACATTTTGTTCTGGAAGAAAATGGAGCTGGCAGACCGAGCAATAAAGGTCTTGGTTCTTACAATGGCATCCTCTGCTCTTTTGCTCCAGCTTCCCAGGAGCTCCCAGAGGCATTGAGCAGCCCCTCTATCATGACTCCGTGTCGCTACAGACTCCATGCCACTACTCGTAGCAGGAACAGAGAAATGCTTGTTTTCCTGTGCTCAGCACTGGTGAGGCTGCACCTCAAATAATGTGTTCAATTTCACGACATTTTATCACTGAAGTGCATCCAGAGAAGGTAAAAAAGGCTGGTGATGGGTCTGGAGAACAAGTCCATGAGGAGCAGCTAGGGGAATTGGGATTGTTTAGTCTGGAGAAGAGGAGGCTGAAGAGAAACCTCATTATGCTCTACAACTACCTGAAAGGAGGTTGTAGTGAGGTGGGAGCCAGTCCCTTCTCCCTAATATCATGTGGTAGAAGGAGAGGAAATGGCCTGAAACTGTGCCAGGTGAGATTTAGGTTGGATATCTGTCATGGTCCAAACAATGGACTTGTGATGGTTTGTGTTTGTTACTGTGATCTCAAAGTGCAAAAAACTCAGGTGACTCACGCCAGGGGGTTCACTTCAGTCAGCAGCAAAACTTTATTTTTTCACCCATAGAAGGTAGAGAAAAGTGAGGGGAGAAAGGGGAAGAGTAGAGTGAAATGAAGAGGAGAAAGGGAAAGAGGTCTACAGCTACCAGTAATGCAAGGGTCCAAAGACGTCTCTCTGGTCCTGAGTCCAGTTCTGCTGGTCCTTCTCCTTGGGGCAAGGGGGTCCCGATTCCGGATGACAATGATGAGACAGATGAGGCTCTTCAGACCACTTCTTACACCACCCCATGCCTCAGAGTTGTAGCTGGAATCACATGATGGTAGAACAAAACAGAAAGAGAGAGAGAGAAAGAGAGAATGGAGAGGAATAGATGCAAAAGTAATAGGAAGGGTATAGTATCATTAAATAATCAAAATTTAAAAAAATTCCAGTTATTACAACAATTTATAAAAATAATAAGTTTTAAACATACATCAAAAGAGAAAGTCTTCTCATCTTAAATAATTTTCCAACTCAATCAATCCTGTAATCAATAAATTTGGGAATGTCAACATTAGATGGGACATTGAGCAGATAATATGCATCAAGCACAGATGTCAAACACGCTATCTGATTCATCTTTCTTCAATTCATGACAAACCAATATACACTACTACTGTTTTAGGGTTTTCATCAGGACGAACATCAAAATGACAAATATTCTGTTCAGTGTCCAATGAATGTCCTGATTGCATTACTCTCACAGATGATGGGGTGTGAAAGGTCCATTTAACTCCTTTCCTTCTTGCCCAGTCCTGTACAACTCTGACTGTGAAATGAGAACTGTTATTAGACTGTATTTCTTGTGGGTTCCAAACCACTCTTGCAGCACTTTCACAGTGTTTTCTCCTGTAGCCCTTTTAAAAGCTTCTGCTTTGACTAGCCCTGATGTTATTTCCACTCCTAGCAGCACAAAATGTTTACCTCCTGATCTCTCAAAGGGGCCAGTATAGTCCACTTGCCAGGCCTCCCACAAACGTTTGCCCTCTCTTAAATGCAGAGGGTCATCCTGCAAGGAAAGTCTTTCAAACTGTGTATGGCACTGTTCACAGGCTGATATGCAGGTTTTGCACATTTCTCTGGTCACAGGCCAGTCTTGCACATGGGCTTCACAATACAGATCCTTGGCTCCTGTTGGTTTGCGCTTTACATGCAACCACTCCAACAGGTGTTCCCAATCCTCTGTGATTTGTCCTTTTTGCCCAGGTGCTAGCCTTTCTAACTCATCAGCCCTGTTACTCCAGTTGCCTGCTGAACCACCATCAACCTGATGAGAAACCACTCATCTCACTGCAAAGTTTCCTTGGCTAGCAGTAGTTAAGATGTCTTGCCATTTTTCCTTTTGCCACACTGGAATTCTGTTAACCTTCCATCCATTTTTCTCCCAGAAAGGGAGCCACTCAGTACAGTCCTTAAATACAGCATAGAAATCAGTGTAAATGTGGACAGGAGTACTGGCTAGTGCTTCATGCTTGAAAACACTTCATACTGCAAATAATTCATCAACCTGGGCACTACCCTCCCCCTCTATTATGATCTGCTCATTGGAAGAGGTAACTTACAGTTACTACAAAGTTGTTCCTTCACTTCCCTGAGCAGCCAGCTCTCATTTATATGAGCACAATTTCCCCTTTTGCACTAAGAGATCTTTGAGCCGTTCCAAGAGACAGAATCCTCAACTCGAGTTAGGGGTGCTCTTCACCATGTCGTGTGTGGTGTGCGGGAAATTCGAATCACCTCCCTTTGCTTTCTGATCCACACTCAACCCCAGCAGGGGATGAAGAGCCAGGTGCAGCTGAAGTGAGACATCCTTCCCCTGTTACAGACCACACACAACCTTCACCCCTCTCTCACTCAGAATTATCCTGTCTGTGATGCCAATTTAATGTCACGGTCCAAACAATGGACTTGAGATGGTTCTTTACTGTGATCTCAAAGTGCAAAAAACTAAAGTGACTCACGCCAGAGCATTCACTTCAATCAGCAGCAAAACTTTATTGTTTACCCATAGGAAGTAGAGAAAAGTGAGGGGAGAAAGGGGAAGAGTAGAGTGAAGTGGAGAAAGGGAAAGAGGTCTATAGTTACCAATAATGCAAGGGTCCAAAGACGTCTCTCTGGTCCTGGGTCCAGTCCTGCCGGTTCTTCTCCTTGGGGCAAGTGAGTCCCGATTCCTGATGACAATGATGAGACAGATGAGGCTCTTCAGACTGCTCCTTACAATATCAGGAAACATTTCTTTCTTTTAAGAGTGGTCATGCATTGGAATAGGATGCCCTGAGAGGAGGTGGAGTCACTGTCCCTGGAAGTGTTCAAAAAGTGTGCAGACATGGGATTTCAGGACATGGTTTAATGGCCATCATGGTGGTGTTAGGTTGGTAGTTGGACTCAATGATCTTAGAGTTCTTTTCTAACCACAACAATTCTATGAGTCTGTGACTCAATGAGGTTCTGGATTCACAACAGGTCAGCCATACTGGAGCCACACTGGTTTCACCTCACAACATGACTGCCAGAAACCTAAGCAACCAGACTTCAACTCATTGCCTTTTGTCAGGAGCGCCTTGCAGTACCAGCATTTTCTCAGAAGCTCCTTGAAATGCAGACATTTTCATAAGAGAAGAATATAGTATTTTAAGATCTGTTTAGATATTTCTGGGGGAAAAAAAAGAGGGATAGGGAAAAAAGCTTTATAAACTTTTATATTCTCATGTGGCAACAAGATCCAGTTCATTTTTGTGTAAACACTATAGATATAAATAATTGAACTTTATATAGTTCCATGAATTTACAAGAGAATAAACTTAATGTAGGCAGGTTGGGAAGAAGAGACTGTACTATATCTGTCCTGAATATTGCAGTTAATATCTGTTCAAACAGAAACAGGAGAACTGTAATTGCAGGCCAAAGGAGAAGAATGGTTGAGAAATATGAGGCCACAGTCTGGCAGAGATCTCCTTCCTGCTGCTAGGATACAGAAAGGAATTTGCTCTTTTCTGCTGTTAGAAATCTTCAGCCTGTGGAATGAAGCTTAAAAAATGTGATTATGTCAATAGTTCTCATTTAGTTTAAGCTTACTATAGGATGTTTTTTATGATCTTCTGCTATTTCTTTTAGCTTGGAGTTGATTCGTGGTGGAACTACATCCCATCCTTACCAGACCTGACCTTGAAAGGAAGTGACTAAGATTCACTTTGCCAAGCTGGCAGAAGAACATGTAGCTCTGCAGGCAGCTGATACAAGTGAGCTACTGAAAAAAATAGCACATTCCAGATTAGATCACTGCACTAGAGTCTTACTTTGAGAAGAGTTTCTGTAAGGGTGACAAGGGGTGGCTGACCTGTCCAGTTCAGTGACATCACCAAAAAAAAAAAAAAAAAGGTGGAGGATGAGGTAGGGGAGAAGGAGAGGTAGGTAAAGGCAGAGGAAGGGGGATGCTGAAAAAAAAAATAAAAGAGGTAAGAATTGCACTGGAAAGCAAGATTCTTCAGGCAACAGCAATTGCAGCACCAACGAAATAACAAACATGCTTCTTAACATCTGTTAGTTTTAAAGTGCCAGAGCCTCGGAAAGGAACAAATGACAGCAGCTTCTCCCTACATCCACAGGACATAGTGGAAAGATAATTTCTTCACACTGTCTCTCCAAGCCAAAAATTAACCTCACTAAATCTAGAGAAACTTGCCTGCTGGTCATGCTGAGCTGCATAGTGGTTTTGTGGAGCAACAGGATGTAAATATTTAATTCCTTTATTTTCATGTTAGAAGCCACATCCTAGCCCCAGGCACTCTTTCAATGCAAGCTGCAGCAGAGCTGCACCACACATCTGGCTTCCAAAGCACCTCATGTTTTGGGGGAGAAGTGGAAAGCTTTCCACACTGTGATGCCACAAAACCATCTTCTTTTTCCCAATGCTCAAGATTTGCCAGAGGCAGGAATGTAACTCTGACTCTCCTAATTGCTGATGCTAGCCATGGGAGGTGCTCTAGATGCTCCACCTACATGGCTGTTCACGGTAAGTCTCTTGTGAGGTGAATATCTAAGCAGAGCTGCTGCTGTGGGCTGAGAGATGAGCAGCACTTGGAATCCAGCAGCACAAAAGCATGCAGGTATCCTCTATAAGCAGATCTAAACCCCACCTTTATTTACTCAGCCTGAAGGGGGAGTGGGCCACACCTCCTGCATAATATAGATTTACACCTTTCTATGAAGAGGTTAAGAGGAGAAAGGGTGGCTCCTACCTAGGTAAATTCAGATTCAGGAGAAATTGAAAAAGGGACCAGGGTCTGATTGTTTCCGTGGTCATTTTATGTTTCAGTCCCAAAATTAGGGAGGAAATCCAGCAGAACAAACTTTTCATCAGAATTATTACTTCTGATGCCTGCTCTCCTACACATTGCTTGTAACCCAAGAAAATATGGTTCAAGCTTGAATCATGCTTAACAGGAATATAGAAGTTCTTTATTCTATCTCTTTTCTTTATTTGTTAGTATCACAGTATCACAGTATACTAGAGGTTAGAAGGGACCTCAAGACATCATCAGGTCCAACCACCCTGCCAAAGCAAGATCTCTTAGGGTAGTCCACACAGATATACATCCAGGTGGGTTTTGAAAGCCTCCAGAGAAGAAAACTCCACAACTTACCTTGGCAGCCTGTTTCAGTGCTCCATCACCCTCACTGTAAAGAAGTTTCTCCTCATGTTGAGGTGAAATCTTCTATGTTATAGTTTGAACCCATTGTTCCTTGTCTTACTACTGTGCACCACTGAAAAGAGCCTGGCCCCCTCCACTTGCACCCACCCCTCAAATATTTATAGACGTTGATGAGATTCCCTCTCAGTCTTGTCAAGACTCAGTAGCCCCAGGGATCTCAGTCTCTCTTCATACGGGAGTGTCATGGAGAGGGGATGATTAGGGATGGAGGATGATGGTTATTAATTATGAATTATGAAAATTATTATTTATTATTAATAATGAATACCCAATTAATCACCTTATATATATTGGCTCAGATGCACAGTTGTAACAATATAGTCCATAACTGGTTCAGTATATACAATTATACCCAATTAGAATATTTACAGAATCAATTTCTACTTAAGGGAACGAAAGGGTGCAGTTCCACCGCTTGTTCACTAGATGGAGACTCGATAAGATGCTTGCAGCTTGCAACTATGTACAGAGATATTTATAATGATATCATGAGGCAAGTTAAGCTGGAAATATCATGCGGCTACACACGGGCACTTTGAATAGAATGTTACTGAATGTTGTACACCTGGAAAGATACATTCTGTCTTTCTGTGTAAAGCAAGGCAAGTTGCTGGGTTATGCAGGCTCGCTGCTTATCTGCCCAGGCCTGCTCCCATCTGGGCGGCGACTTTCTTTCTCCCCCACTCCTCCACGGGTGGAGGCAAGGCTTGCTTTCTTCTCCTGCGGTCGCAGGAAGGTGATGGTTCCCGGTAGGTGGGGTCGGTCGTCTCTGATTTCGGAGATGGGTTTCGGTGGGGGTTGTAGTGAAGTGACGCCTTCCCCCTCGGCATGGCTCGAAGTGAGCTGACTCTGCTGAATCTCTCAACCACTGCTTTCCATTAGGTTACAATGCTGCAGTCTTTGACTTTGACTTCAATGGAGAGGCTACCTTTTGCTCTCTCTTTTCCTCGGGGAAATCCAGGGTGCTTTGCCCTGACGACTTAGGGCCTGGAGCGGCTACGGCTCCTTTTCTTTCCTGCAAATGGTGGGGCCTATGCAAGATGCATTTCTGCTTATGGCCTCTTATGGCTGCAGTAGATCTGGACTGCCTGGCTCGGGCTTAGTCCTTCCCCTTCTCAGTTAAAGGTTACTCTCTCTCAGGGCTTTTCCTCAGTCCTTTANGCCCTTAGATGGAAAGAGCATGAGCATGCCATGCGATGGATGCATGCAGTTGTTTACCCCTTAGGAGACAGGTTGGTGCCTGGGCCTTTGTCCTCCTCTCCTGAAAGGAGGGTGGAAGGGGGGACTTACCAGAACATGTTGGGACAAGTTAGCTGGTATCTGGGGGCATAATTCTGGGCACATGGTGCCTTCACTACAGCTAGCTATTGAGCTGTACCTCTCCATGGCTAGCATAAACAGAACAAGAAAGTGTAGGAGTAATTAGAGCAAGGTTAATTGAAGGACACTGGGCTGCCTATGGCCATCAGGGCCCCTGGGCAAAATAAGTCTCAGGCTAAGTGTTCTGCTCAGGAGAATGTCCTACAGGTCAATTTCTGCTCACAGAGCAGAAGGAAGCTACTTAGGTAGGCCTCAATGTACCCTTGCAAGAGTATACTTTTTGTTTATCCATTTGTTTATCCATCTGTACTGATTTTGTTCTGATTTTATTTAGACAACAGAGCTCCTGTCAAGAGCCACATACAAATCGCAGCATGTTCTTCAGTGTATAGTGAGATTTCAGTGATTGAAAATGCAATGTAAACAAAATTAATTATGTAAACAGATCACTGTTCTATGCGTCAAACTATATGGACTTTATTCTACACACAGCTACACTCAAATTCAGCAACTTTTCATGGCTTTGTTTGTCCCTCCCTCCTGGCTAATTGTCTACCTTGCTTTGCAGGCAAACTTCAAAGCTAAGTGCTGTTATTTTATCCACTACAACTGAGTATACTTCAAACTCCAAAGTGAATGGTGCTAAATTAGAAAAAAAAAAAAAAAGGAAAAAAATACTAACCCAACACATTCAGCCTCTGTTCATTTAAAAATAAGGAATAGACAGGGTCTGGTAAATGAAAGAAGAAAGAATCATGCTTAGGATTGGTGAAGCTTCTGAAAAGGAAGTCAGAAAAGATTCAATAATAAAATACTTGAGAGAAACTGACTTTCAAATTAAAGGTATCCTGCTCTTGTGCATAAGAGCTGCTCATAGGCCTTCAGGAAAGACATACATTGGAAAAGAGACTACAGTAAGGAGACTTAGGATGAATTAGTTTAAGTCTTTGCAGCAGTAACCTTGAGGAAAGAACTCAGAAATGTTAGGAAATTTCAGCTGAGTGGGAAACAGCAGTAATACAGCCAATACAAAGGAGTGTAATAAAAGTTCACTTGATGTAGATAGGTGAGCAACAGAACCTCTTGGGCAGTTTATTCCTTGCAGTAAAGAATTGTCTCTTAATGGTGATAAAGGCAAAAAGGAAATTGAGAGTCTATGCCATGCAAAGGTATGTTGCATTAAACAAGAGCATCTCTAGTGATCATACGAGTATGTTCTCTTTCAGTTCACAAGCATAAGATGCCATAGCCACAAAATGAAGTGTGGAAATTATACAAACTGCAGGATTGCAACCAAAAAAAACAAAAACAAAACAAAACAAAAATAAACAAAACAAACAGCCCCCAACCCATACCTGTTCCCTAAAAACTTTTATTTAAATTAAAGGAAGTAAATAAATAAATATCACGCAAATTATAGGAAGAATATAAATAAATATTGCACAAAGTAGCTTACGAGAACAAACTCCTCAAAACACAAATACAAGCACATACACACATATGGAAAATCATCCTTCACTGTATGTATCAAGTCAGTCTTCAAACTGTCTGGATGTCTCCTGGGGCATTCCAGTACAGTCTGCTGATTGTGTGTGAAAGTGGGTGAGTAAACTATTGTTCACATGGAGATTGGTTCAGAATTAGGTTGACAATTTCATTTCCTGTAAAACTTGAGGCAGTGTTCTGAGCATTTTCCAAAGACTAAAAGGTAGAGTACCTTGTAAATTACTCCAAAGGGACTGTAATACCTCCTTTTGTTCCACATTCACCTTTACTCACACAAGGTGACCTACATAGTAGATGTATATTGTCAACTTAGACATCAGCTAATGTGGATATTGTCAACTTAGACACAAGCGAACACTTTGACACTGTTTTCCCAGCATTCCCCTGGAGAAACTGTCTGCTCATCGCTTCGACGCCTGGATGCTTTTTTAGATAAAAAACTGTCTAACTGTCTGGATGGCCAAGATCAAAGAGTTGTGGTGAATGGAGTTAAATCCAGCTGGCAGATGGTCAACAGTAGTGTTCCCCAGGGCTCAGTATTGGGGCCAGTTCTCTTTAATATCTTTATTAATATCTAAATGAGAGGATTGAGTGAACCAGTATCAGAAATATACTGTCTAGAGGACTACAAAAGTGATTTTCCCTCTGTACTTAGAGTTTATGAGACCAAATCTCAAATACCGTATTCAGTTTTGTGCTGCTCATTACAAGAAGGACATTGAGATGCTGGATCACTGTCCAAGGAAGGGCAATGAATGCGGTGAGGGGTCTGTACAGCAAGTTGTATGAGACCCTAGTCTGAGGGAACTAGGGTTGTTTAGCCTGGAGAAAAGAAGTTTGAGGGGACGCTTCATTGCTTTCTACAACTACCTGAAAAGATGTTGTAACAAGGTGTTGGTCTGTTCTCCCTAGTAACAAGTGATAGAACAAGAGAAAATGGCCTCAAATTGCACCAGAGAAGGTGTAGATAGGGTATTATCTAAAAACACGAGGAGACGTATTTCTGGACCTGTTGGTCACAAATGTAATTGATCACCAATCAGGGATGTCAAAGTCAAAGGCGGCCTGGGCTGCAGCAACCATTGCTTTAGTGCAGTTCACTGTTCTAAGGAGTATGAAGTCCACAAGAAGCACAGTTAGGACTCTAAATTTT
The DNA here is from genome assembly GCA_013399975.1 of Indicator maculatus. Classification (NCBI taxonomy): domain Eukaryota; kingdom Metazoa; phylum Chordata; class Aves; order Piciformes; family Indicatoridae; genus Indicator; species Indicator maculatus. Next base: position 38,491 of record VXBD01000598.1, read on the forward strand.
AGGAAAGCAAAATTCCTGCTCTTCATGGAGTTAGTAAATAGGACCCCATGGGTAATGGCCCTCAGAGACAAGGGAGTGAACAGAACTGTCAGATCTTTAAGGATGCTTTCTACAGAGCACAAAAGATCTCAATCCCCACATGTAAGAAATTGGGGAAGGAGGGCAAGAAGCCACCATGGCTGAGCTGTGACCTGCTACCTGCGGGTCGAACGAAAGGGCAAGTTGTGGCTTCACAGGAAGTGGAAGAAGGGACAAGCATCCTGGAAGACTATAGGGACATTGCCCAGCTGTGTAGGGACAAGGTCAGGAAGGCTGAAGCACAGCTGGAACTGAATTTGGCAAGGAATGTAAAGAAAACCAAGAAGGGTTTCTACAGGTACATTAACCAGAAAAGGAGAGTTAAAGAAAGCTTTCCCCCATGAACAGCAACAGTTGGGAACTTGTATCAACAGACGAGGAGAAGGCTGAGATTCTCAACAACTTTTTTGACTCAGTCTTCGCTGCAAACCCATCTCCTCCTGGCTCTTGTGTTGATGTACCACAAGTTGGAGGCCAGGGGGACATGGTTCCTCCCACTGTAAGTGAAGACAAGATGCATGATTTTCTGAGGAACCAGAAGATATACAAGTCCACTGGACCTGAGGAAACGCATCCCAGAGTCCCAAGGGAATTAGCTGTAGTTGCCAAGCCACTCTCTATGATATTTGAAAAGTCCTGGCAGTCAGGTGAAGCCCCTGAAGACTGGAAGAAAGGAAACATCACATCCATTTTTTTGAAAGGGTAGAAAGGAGGACCCTGGGAACTACCGACCTGTCATCTTCACCTTTGTACCTGGGAATATCATGGAACAGATCCTCCTAGATGCCCTGCTAAGGCACATAGAGGACAGGGAGATGATTCAAGACAGGCAGAATAGCTTTACTAGGGGCAGGTCCTGCCTGACTAACCTT
>VXBD01000598.1:43065-63580 GCA_013399975.1 Indicator maculatus
AAGGCTTAAAGCAAGGCTTAAAGCAAGGCTTAAAGCAAGGCAAGGGTGACTACCAAGTCACTTGTATATATACAAATTGCCAGAGATCAAGTGGTCCAAAGGGGCACTGAAGCTAACATGTAGCTGCCCAATGGAAAGCCGTTCTGCCAGGCTGTAACCATAAAAGGCAGAAACAAAGACCTTGTGTCTGTGGAAGCAGTGGTCAGCTTACATGCTCTCACCCAGATAAATGTCTTGTTTATCAGACAGGCAGGAGTCCTAGCCCCTCTGTTCTTTTTCCTGTGTTGCCCTGTTTTTCTGCAGGAAAGAGGGGAGAGAAAGGAACCCTGTCTAGACATCTTAGGCCTCTCTGGGTTTGTACTGGTCCATGTCATGACCCTACCATGACAGGGGGTCCTCACTGGATATTAGGAAGCAGAATTTTACTGCAAGGATAATTAAGCAGTAAAACAGATTGCCCCTAGAAGTTGTGCCATTTCCATCCCTGGAGGTTTTCAAGACCCAGCTATACAAAGTCCTAAGCAACTTGACCTGAATTCAGTGTGTACCTCCTGCTTGAAGTAGGAGGTTGTACTAGAGACTCTTAAAGTTCCTTCCAGCTAGATGGACAGTGGAAGTCTGTAGAAACTTATGGTTGGGATGAAGTCTGGCCCTACAGTTTTCTGTAAGTAAGAATTAGTTGCATCACCTAGTGCAGACCAGTATGCATAATGGTTCCAGATTTCTTGTCTTTGGTTCCTTTGCTTTGCCTGTCATCACTTTATATGGCTTTCTTCTGCTCTCCACTTATTTTGGCTGTAAAAAGTAGATTCAGAGTATTACAGTGTCACATACAGAATATCAAGTGACTGTATAGAAAGACAAACATTGTCAAATTGTTCACATTTAGCATGACATGCTTGAATTTTGACACTATATGAGACTCAGAGTGGCTTTAACCAAGCAAGATTCTAATACTCTTAATACACAGGTTGTTCAGCAATAAGAAAAGCACTTCTATTCTAGTACAGAGATTAATTTTGCAAAGTAGGATGATAAGAATTGTTGAGTGATGATTAAAACAGTGGTTCATTTAGACCATTTTCTTCTTTTTGAAAGTAGGAAGTACTGTGTGCTTTAGAGGAGGTTGCAAAGAGCTAGCCCAGGAGGTATATTTTTCTGGCTGCAATAGCTGGAACTCCTATCAATGTAAACAGGATGTGTATGTATGACTTTCCAGTTAACTTTCCTTTCAGTAGGGAGTTATAAATCACAAGTGCACTTCCCTTCATTAGTTCTTGTTACATATATAATTTGAGATTTCTCTTTAAACCAAGGTTCGTAACAAAGTGGATTCACTTGTTTCAATGAATAAGAGGGCCTTTAAAATGAGATGTGAATGTTCCACAGGCCATGAGGAATGGTCCTGATGACCTTAACAGAACTTGTGTGATGCCAGCTCTTCTGAAGACTCATCCACATCTATTTCTGTATCAAAAAGAAAAGTAGAAGTGTATGCTTGGCTACCCAAAATGTCTTCAATACCTGCTAAAACTAGAACTCATCATCATCTGTAAACACGTTGCTTTTTTAATATGTGGAGATATTTTTTCCATCAAATCAATCTAACTATTTTAAAATCATGTTCACTACCCCACCATGTAATTACCCAACAGTGAAAACCTAATCCACCAACTGAAGCAACCATCTGGAAGAAGAAAAGTGATCTTTTTTACTAACTTTTTTTCCCTTTCTGCAGCTAAGACATGCTGCAGCTAATTTGTTTGATCATTTATAGTACTGTCATTGCAAGTTTGCCCTCTAAGGCTGCCACTCTATTGTATACAACTCTTTAGTCTTTCATATCTTTACAACTGCCTACCTCACTCTCACTCTCCACCTCCCTCTCTCCACCTCCCCATGTAAAACTCTGTGGGTGTAAATAAGGGCGGCTGCAAAGCACTCTTGCTTTGAGGTGAGAAATGGCAGTCTTTACATTAATAGTCTCCCTATATTCTACCCATTTGTTGGAGCTCTTTAGAATTAATTTCTAAAATTTAAAAATGTGGTAAAAAAAGAAAAAAAGGAGTAGAATAAAAATAAAGCAAAGTAAAATGTTCTATTTCATTGTGCATTTAAGTGAAATCTTTAACATCCTTGGCATTATTTTGTCACATTAGACTTGTCAAGTCACACTCATTTGAATGAGTGAGGTTTGAAAACTTCTGAGTGCTATGTTACATTTTCCACTGATATATGCTGTGAATCTTTATGGCTGTATGAAAATGAAGCCAAGAGTGAGAGAAGACAGCTCACTTCAAATGAGTGAGACCGGATATGTCTGTCATATGCTATTTCAGGTGCTCAGTGAATAGCAATTTTAAGCAGAGATGGGTGATTCAGTTGACATGTTTGCATGGGTTTAGATAAAGAAGGAAAACCTAATTGCAGAGAGGGAAACAAAAGAATATGACGCCAACAGAAGAGTTGTCATTCTTGACTGGATGGGGGAACTATGATCCTATAGCCACTCTCTCCCTGTACAGTGTCTTCTGTCACAAATGGTCCTAGGAAGAAGTTATCAGTGTGGCAGAAAGTCTTCACACATTTGTTCAAAAGCCAACAACAGACAGACCATGTTGCTTATTATCAAGAATATTTAAGTTCTATTTCTGTATGCAAAAGTGGACTTTTTATTCCCATCTCTATATTTTAGTTGCCAACAGGCTTCTAAAAGTTTCTTAGGATGCTCAGCAATGCATGAGTCTGGCAAAAAGACTCATATGAAAGATGTAAAAGGGAAGTGCTCACATTTAGTGAGTTTACTCCTGCAGTGAGTGAATTGGGAAACTGCTTGAGCCAATGGCTGGTTGCACTGGACTATCTGAATGGCTGTCATTCTTGAGATGCCCTAGGGTGAAATCCCCAAGTGTCCCCTTCAGAAGCACCAAGGCCCTGCTTTTCCCCACTACAGGCAGCAGAGGGAGATATTGGCATACCTTTTGGCAGCAGGTTTGACTCCATTGGGTTTTGCCACTTAATTCCATGTTTGAAATCAAACCACTATTTAAAATGCACTGATACTAATAAGCAAGGGTAGACAAGTAACATGGAGAATTTCCACTAAACCTTCTACACAACAGCAAATTTTGGATACTTGTAGGATGTTTTTGTAAGTCAGCCCAGCAGAAATGTTGGCTTTTACAGCAAAATCTTCTCAGGAAAAGTTCGTGAACTGAGTCATTTGTTCAGTGTTTCTGAGACTGAAATCAAATCATATGTGATAATTTTTAGGAAGGCAGAATCAAGCTTAAAAGTGTGGTTTTGTTGGTTTGGGCATGTGACACACTAACTGTTTTAAAGGAAGAGAGACATAAAGGTTTTTGAGTGGTATGAGCATACACAGGATAAACATATGGGCATACTTTCATGCCATGGTTGTGGTGAGGTCAAACTCAGCCAGTTTTATCTTGAAGTGCAGCAGTAAAAATCATCATTAAAACAAATCTTGCTCAGTTCAGCATACTCAAGGGTCCTTATCCATAGAAGGTATGTTTGTTTTATATCAGCCAAGACTTTTCTTTGTGTTCAGGATTCATTATGAGGGAAAGAAAATCTAGTATTTTTATTACATTTTTGTTTGGGAAGAATATCTACTCACTCTGAAATTTGGCATCAGAGCAACCACTAGCTCCTTGTACTTTTGTGAATTGAGTGAATGTTAGATTTGGCTTTAGACATCAGGTAGAAGGAGACACATGGGGAACCTGGTTCTATTTTGTCTGGAAACAGGCTTCTGAAGGAAGGGCTCCAGTTACTTGACTGTGAAGTTGAGGTGATTTGGTTGCACCTCTGCTGCTCCAGAGGGGACAAAATGCCTTGTGCTGATGGCACCCCTTTCACATTCACTCAGCAGACCTACTTAGCACTTTTGGACTCAATTAAAGTAGAATAAGGACACAAATTGTGAAAAAAATAAATCAGACAGTTTTGTCTGAAAATTGTTTTGCTCCTATAGTTCATAACTAATTTCACAGACACATTATTTAATTTTTCTTTGTTTGTTAGTTTTGATATTTTGATCTTATTTGCCACTTTGAAGTCCTTGGATTTCCTCTATGTGCAAAAGAGCCAAAAGGGTGAGACGTTTTTTCCTTTAAAAATTATTCAGATGCAAATCTTAGATCCTGAATATACTTACAGTGACACCACCTATCACTGACACAAGGGAAACGTGTTGTTAACTTCTAGCTCCTCAAAGTTCCTCAAAGATACCTGAAGGTAGATACATTGTATCTGTGACCTACTTACAGAATCATATAATTGTTTTGGTTGGAAAAAAACTATGGGATCATTGTGTCCAACCATCCACCCAACACCACCATGGCCATTAAACCATGTCCTCAAGTACCATGTCTACAGGTTTTTAGAACACCTTCAGGGACAGTGACTACCACCAATGTGGGCAACCTAGTCCAATGCCTGACAACCCTTCCAGTAAAGAAATGCTTCCTAATATCCAATCTAAACCTCCCTTGGCACAATTTCAGGTCGTTTCTTCTCATTCTATTGCTTCACATTAGGGAGAAGAGACCAGCGTCCACCTTACTACAGCCTCCTTTCAGGTAGTTGTACAGAGCAATGAGGTCTCCTCTCAGCCTCCTCTTCTCCAGACTAAGCAATCCCAGTTGGCTGCTCCTTTGGACTTGCTCTTCAGACCCTTCACCAGCTTTGTTACCCTTTTCTGGACACTTGTCGAGACCTTATACATAGGCACAAAGCTGGCTTCAGTCAAATTCTCCTTGCTTGTTCTAGGAGACAGGGTAGGCAAAACGGTGCAGCCACACTAAAGCAGATTCCTGCAGCTGCTGACACTCATGCCACTAGGCCATTGTAGCACTGACAGTAAAGGCTAGTAGCCAGTTTCTCAGTGGATGCTGCAGGTCCAGCATGAGTAAAAAGCAGTTTCTCCCTCTTTCCTCCATCCTATGTCAAGCTAGTTGCTGTTTCTGTTCTATTAAGATCATCTTTTCTCAGCCCACAGAGTTTTGCATTTTTCTCCCTTTTTCTCCTTGCCATCCTACCAGTGGGAGAAGGTGGTAGGGGCAGTTGTGTGAGCAGCCACTTAGGGCTTGACTGCCTGTGGGCTTAAAATTACTACAGCCCTATTTTGGTGGGGCCCAAGGGTTGAGCTAATGAAACATTTGACCAAAGCTTGTTCAAACTATTTTGTTATACATATCCTTATACTAGTTAAATCATCCATGTTCACAATGTGGGTCCATCTGCTTGCATGGTGGCATTATCTAAATTCTTCTGTCCTCTGTGTGTTCCCTGGGGGGACGTTTTTATCATCTCAGCTAAATGGATCAAGTTTATCATATTGCTGTACTGGATATTGTCAATTTATATTATGATTATACCTCTGGTTATGGGGTTAAACAAGTATTTGTACACAGCATTCTCATTTGTTAGTAATTTTGCCCCATTTATGGATGAGACAGAAGAGGAGACTTTTTCAGCTTTTCAGAATGTTGAATATCTTTGTGATGTCCAAGCCAGCATGCTCTTCTTGCTGTGTCTCCAGACTGTGCCCCAGGTCGTGTTCAGAGTTACCTTTTCTTTTTTTTTCCCAAGAGTGCTACCCAGAGATCTACCCCAAGGCTGGATAATTATGACTTGCTACATGTGAAGGAGTATTGAAAAGTGCCTAAGACAGTGGTCACCTTCAATGTTTTGTAATTTCACTCTTGAACAAGTACAAAATCCTGAACAACTAGTAAAGTATTTGGAAAAATTATGTTACTAACCTGCAATTCCCAAGAAACACAAATCAGTGGAATGTGCTAGGACCTTGCCCAAACTTACGGAGTGTTTTTTTCAGCACTATTCAATGCCCTAAAAGAGAAAAGAATATTTCTGGACATAAATATGGACCAGCAGGTACTGTGGTCCAGCTTATGCTGACATCAGTCACACAAGAAAATGAGTTTGCCTCATGAAGGTGACAGTGAACTGGGGCCATCAAGAGAACAGAAGGAAGAACCAGAGTTAATCACCTGATCCCTATCACTGAGTGAGTTGCAACACATGCACAAAGATTTCAGATGCCATGCAAGGAAGCACATTATCACCTGGATGCTCCCATGCTGGGATAATAGACCCAATAATTTGGAATTAGAAGCTGGGAAAATCAACCAGGTGGGCACCCTGTCTAGGGAAGTGATCTTTGACAAGGCAATTGAAAAACAGACACAGGCCCTCAACTTCTGGAGGTGGCTTCTGGTAGACATGAAGGAAAGGTACCTCAAGGAAGATGTTACGTGTCACCGAGGCAAGTGGACCACTATAGAGAAAGGTGCGCAGTACTTGTGGGACTTAGCAGTGCTGAAGGTGATTTTGTAATGATCAGAATGATGAGCAGTCAGCTATAGATCCAGATGAAGTGCAATGCACACCATCTACGTGGCAGAAGTTCCTACGAAATGTGCCACCATCATGCCAACGTAGTGTCCTGGAATGACAGACAGAGTCAAGCTGTGAATGAATTGGCTGGTCAGCTCCAGCAATAAGAGGGAAGCCTTCCTTGCTCCATTTGGGCCTGCATTTTGGCTGTGGAGAAACTCCCGCAGGGCTTGCAGCAGCTTATAGAGAGAACACGTCCTACTTCCCCACTTTTATGGTCCCATATCTCATCTATTAGGAGCAAACACTCCCTTGACCAAGACAGAGAATCTGGGAGGTATGCACCACGAGGCACTCTGTGGTTTTGACCAAATGACCACGAGGAAATGAGATGGAAAAACATGGGTACATAAGCTGTGATGGAAAATAATCATAAAAGGAGATTTCTCCATGAAGAATTTCTCCAGTTTCCAGTGGAACATTCTCTAAACAGAGTAGAAGGACTGATCTCACTCCTGACCCTCTTGAAGGAGCCTGTAAATCATTTTCACAAGAAGTGAGAGATGCTGATTGGGATTAGAGGAACATCCAGTATAACTGGCACTGACTGCCCCAGCTCCACCATTTGCCATGTACTTGTTCAAACTGCACTGGAACAGAGTGAAGCTCTGGAACACCTGCAATACTTTGATGACATCATTGTGTAGGGCAACACAGAAGAAAATCATTCAGATCCTTCTGATACCCAGTTTTGCCATTAAACCTGCATAGGAGATCTAGGGGTAAAATGGCAAGATGGGTATTGCCAGATACCAATGGATGTGATTATCAAAATAACAGCTGTGTCCTCACCTACCAATAAAAAATAAACCCAGGCTTTCTTGGGCATGGAGGATTTCTAGAGGATGCATATCCCAAACTACAGTCTTATTGTGAGGCCTCTCTGCCAAGTGACCTGGAAGAAGACTGATTTCCAAGGAGGCCCTGGAGAGCAACAAGTGTTTGAACAAATTTAATGGGAGATTGTGCATGCAGTAGCACTCAGGCCACTACAGGCAGAACAAGATGTGTGGTATACACCACAGCTTGGAAGAATGGTTCTACATTGAGCCTCTGGCAGAGAGCTCCCAAGGCCAGCCCCCAGGATTTTGAAGCCAAGGACAAAAAGGATCTGAGGCCAGGTACACTCCGACTGAAAAAGAGGTATTGACAGCATACAAAGGAATTCAAGCTGCCTCGGAAGTTGCTGGTACTGAAGCACAGCTCCTCCTGTCACCCTGACTGATGGTGAGGGGCTGAATATACAAAGGGAGCTGAAGAAGTACCATGTAACAAACTGTGAGATTACGAAAAGCAGTATTCTCTCTTCATTGATGGGTCCTGTTGCACTGTGGGAAAACATTAGAGGTAGAAGGCTGCGGTGTGGAGTCCTGCATGACAGGTCACCAAAGCTGTTGGAGAAAAAGATGAGTGGAGTCAGTTTGCAGAGGTGAAAGCTGTCAAACTGACTTTAGATATTGCTGAGCTGGAAAGGTGGCCAGTGCTCTATCTCTATAAAGAATCTTGGATGGTAGCACACAACTTGTGGGAGTGGTTACATCAATACAAGAGAAAGAGCTGGCATCACAGAGGTGAACTTATCTGGACTGCTGAATTATGGCAAGATATTGTTGCTTGGGTATAGAATCTGACGGTGAAAATACAAAACATGGATGCCCATGTACTCATGAGCTGGGCCGCTGAAGAACGTCAAGACAGGTGCATCAGGCTGCTAAGACTGAAGTGGTTCAGTTGGATTTGGACTGACAATGTAATGATGAATTATTTACAGCTCAGGGGCTCATGACACCTCATGTCACAAGGAAGAGATGCCACATATAGACGGGTCCAGGACTGAGAGGTGGACATAACTATGGACATACTTGTGCAGGTTATCCGTCAATGTGAATTGTGCTGCAATCAAGCAAGCCAAGCAGTTAAAGCCTCTGTGGTACGGATGACCACGGCTGAAATATAAATATGGGGAGTCCTGGAAGACTGCCTACATCACACTGCTACAAACTTACCAAGGCAAGTTTTGTGTGCTCACAATGGTGGAAGCAACCACTGGGTGGATGGAAACCTACCCTGTGCTCCATTCCACCACCTGGACCACCATCCTGGGCCTCGAAAAAAATAAGGCATGGCAACATGGCATCCCTGTGTCAGACAACAGGACTCATTTTTGAAACAGCCTCATAGACACGTGCACTGAAGAGCGCAACTCTGAGTGGGTATTTCATGTATCAGGTGCCTGCAAAATTGAACCCATCCATAGGTTGATAAAAATTACACTGAAAACATTGGGGGGTAGGAACTTTAAAAGCTGAGACAAGTGTTTAGCACTAGCCACTTGGTTAGTTAAACACTAGAAGATCTGCTGATTGAGCTGGATGTTCCCAATCAAAACTCCCATGCACTGTAGAAGAGCATAAAGTCCCCTTAGTGCACATGAAGAAGGCATTAGAAAAGACAGCCTGGGCTAGTCCTGCTTCAGGCAATGGAGAACCCATACATGGGACTGCTTTTGCCCAAGGACCTGGATGCATATGGTGAGTGATTGGGAGCATGGAAAAGTCAGCTGTGGTACCACAAGGCAATATAATGTTGGGTGAGAACAGCCAGTGAATTATTTACAGATTCATGGAATGTTTTCAGTTGAAAGAGAACTTAAACATATCCTAGTTCCACACCCATGTCAGGGGCAATGGACACCTTTGGCTAGACCAGGTTGCTCAAAGCCTCATCCAACCTGGACTTGAATGTTTCAAGAGTTGGGGCATCCATGGCCTCCCTGGGCAACCTGTTCCAGTGTCTCACCACCCTCACTGTAAATAATCTCTTCCTAATATCTGGTCTAATCTGCCCTCCTCAACCTTCAGTCCATTCCCTCTCACCCTATCACTACAAGCCCTTGTGAATAGTCCCAGGCTTTCTTGTAGGCCCATTTCAGGTACTGGAAGGCTGCTCTAAAGTTTCCCCAGAGTCTTCTTTTCTCCAGGCTGAACAGCCCCAACTCTTTCAGCCTGTTCCCATAGGGGAGGTGCTCCAGCCCCCTGATCATCTTCATGGCCCTGCTCTGCACCCGTTCCAGCAGTCTGATGTCTCTCTTATGCTGGGGGCACCAGAACTGGATACTGCATTCCAGGTGGGATCTCACAAGAACAGGGTGGAGGGGGAGAATCGATTCCCTTGTCCTGGTGGTCATACTTCTTTTCATACATCCCAGGATACAGTTGGCCTTCTGGCCTGCAAGCACACATTGCCATCCCACACTGAGTTTTTCATCAGCCAACACCTATAAGTCCTTCTTCTCAAGACTGCTCTTGAGCCAGTCCCTGCCCAGCCTGTATTTGTGCTTGTGATTGGCTCAACCCAGGTGTAGGACCTTGCGCTTGTCTTTGTTGAACATCCTGAGGTTGGCACGTTCCCACCTCTCAAGCCTGTTCACGTCCCTCTGTATAACATCCCTTCCCTCCAGCATGTCAACTAAACCACACAGCTTGGTGCCATCTGTACATTTGCTGAGGGTGCACTTAATTCCACAGTCCCTATCACTGACAAATGTGTTAAACAGCACCGGTCACAGTACTGACCCCTGAGGGACGCATCTTGTCACTGGTCTCCATTTGGATGTTGAACTGTTGACCACGACTCTCTGAGTGAGGCCATCCATCCAATTCCTTATCCAGTGAGCGGGCCACCCTGCAAATCCATGCTTCTCTAATTTGTTGACCAAGATGTCACACGGCATGGTGCCAAACGCTTTACACAGGTTCAGGTAGATGACATCAGCTGCTCTTCCCTTAGTCACTGATGTTCTAACTCTGTCTAAGAAAGCCACCAATTAAATAGTTTAAGGTGAATTGCTAAATACCTCCGCTGGGCATGACATAAATGATACAGAATAAGGGGTTGATAATATCCTGGATTCATCGAGCGTAAGGTTAATTTTCTTCACAAGAAGAAACACGCAGGATAGCCATCTGAGCCAACCAATGTGAGTACTGGATATCAGAAGTTTCATGTTCAGTATATAAAAGCAGGGGCTGATATGGTGGGTGCAACAGCAATCTGGTTCAGGCTTTTGGTGTGGGATTGGGTGAGGGTCTCACATTTAATACTACTTGTTTTTATATATTACTTTCTTTACTATTGTTATTCCTATCGTTCATTTGTTCTTTCTATTATTCTATTAAACTTATCTCAATTTGTAGTGTTTTGCATTTTGCTCCCAATTTGTCCTTCTCATCCTACTGGGGTGCCCTGGTGGGGAGGCAGTTTTGTGCACGGCCATGCAGAAATTGACTGCGACCAAGCCTAAAACCATGACACTGATATTTCACTGATAAGTACAAGAGGTCTAATTGTTTTTTCACTTTATCAGTACAAAACTGCAGCACCTCCTCCAAAGCCTATGGAATTTCTCCAAATTTAATTGCAGTGCAAAGAAAAGCCATGGTAGGCCCTGAATCCCTGCCCAGACAAAAAGAGTTTGGTTTTCACTCTGCCACGCTACAAAGTTCAGTAACAACACGCTACACAGTGTATAGGACATAATGTGAAGTGACACAAGTACTAATGTCTAAAAGAAATGTGATGAATACAGCTTGTGGATTTTAAAAAATGGATGTAAAAAATAGAATCACTGGAAGAAAAAAAAAGCAATTTTTAATAAGTACTCAGGAGACAGATTGAGTGGAAAGATGAAACAGCAGTTATTAACAGAATGAATAATTGGCACAGCTGGGTATGCTCTAGCTTCTGGAAATGTCTATTTGGCTTAGGATATGCTTAGAGGCTCAACTTGTATCTACTTCTTGGCCTTGCTTCCCACCCATAGCAATGCAAATATACCCATTCCCATACCAGTAAGGTAATAGTCAGACTTGAATGTCCAAACTTCCTCTCACACTTTTTTTCCTATTTAAATTAAGCTCTGACAACATTCGTCTTTGAAACGCCATGTAGCTGGTGAGTACAGCATCTAATGCATTACTGGTTCATTTACTTAGCCTATGCTGCTTTCATTCTGTCGCTGTTGTATCTGCCTGGCTGTCTCACAACACAGGACAAGCATGACTCCAGTTTGATTGTGTTAAACTCAGCTGGTATCAGAGGATGTAATAAAATGTATATTTTTATGTATTATATATTGAATATTTTGGGCAGTGGTATCTTCAAATTTTGCCATAACTGATTTACAGGTTCTGTTATTCAGTTGTGAGTGATACATTTCACTTATGAAGATAGTTAAATGATTTAAGCACAAATCTAACAATTTCCAATACAACGATTCAAATTGGAAATAAAGGTGCCACAATCTGTGGCTTTCCCACAGATCTGTAGCAGATTAGATGGGTGCTCAAGATTTGTTCCTCTGTCTGGTATCTTCTCAGATGCTGTGACTACAATTTGAGTGGCCCTTGGCTTGGAAAGGACTAGGGAGCCTCTCCCTTGTGTGCTCTGTGGCTCTTGTGTGCTCAGGCAATTCCTTATCCACCAAACAGTTCACCTATCAAATCCGTATCTCTCCAACTTAGAGAGAAGGTTGTTATGGTGGATCATGCCAAAGGCCTTGCAACATTCTAGATAGATGACATCCATTGTGCTCCACTTGTCCATCGATGTCAATCCTTTCTAGAAAGCCACCAGGCTGGTGAGGCAGGACTCCACCCTTATTTAAAGTCATGCTGGCTGTCTCGAATTACCTTCCTATCCTTCATGTGCCTTACCAGAGCTTCTAGGAGGATCTTTTCCACATTCTTCCCAGGCACAGATGTGAGGCTAACAGGTTGGTAGGTCCTCCTTTCTGCCCTTTTTAAAAATGGGTATAATGTTCCTCTTCTTCCAGTCACCAGGGACTTCACCTCACTGCCAGGAGTTTTCAAATATTATGAAAAATGACTTTGAAACTACATCAGCAAAATCCTGGGATGGATGTCATCAAGATGGATCAGGAGACAAAATAAGCAGTATTTGATGTAACACCTCAAATTCTCTTTTTTTACTGTCTGCCTTTCTTTCGTTTTCGCTAGTCAGGTAGTCACATATCACCCTTTGTTTAAGCTGGAGCCCAGTGCAATTACTAATGAATAGATAACTAGATAGCTGTATCTTTTCTAGGAAAAGAAAATTACATTGTTTGTTTCTTTGTTTTGGGGTGGTGTTTTGGGGGGTGGGGGAGGTATATATGTATATAAAGATGGCTACTGGTCTGTCTGTGAGTCTGAGGACAAAGATTTACAAGAGGTTCTCACAATTACATTTTCATACAGTTTCCTCAATGTTAGGTAACACCATAAGCATGGCCAGAGCTCACAGCTTTAGAAACGACAGGCTACAAACCCACCACAATACCTTTAAGATTGCCTCCTTTTACAGAGAGGATATGTGTGTTGCAGCCATTGTCAACAGATGTCTTTTGAACTTGTTCTTAAAACAGAGTATGTCTTACAACCTGTTTGGGTCATGTCTTCATATTTAAGGAAGCTTTTCCTGATGTTTCACATTCATTTCAATGTGCACACACAAAAATATATTTGTTTATATCCTGGTAGCTAGAGAAAGCAGCTGATAAGAGCTGAGGTTTAGCTACATTCTCCTTGTTTTGTCACAATAAGAAGAACCATTCTATAACTTACAAGATGTATTAGCACTTCAAAGTACTTGAAGTAATAATGTTCAGGCAAAAGTTGCCATAACTGACCCATGTTTGCTCTCCAGTGTTCCCTTGCCAAATATGGATGACCTAATCTGCCATTGCTTAGTTTAGCTTCAAGTTTCAGAGTTCCCAGAATTTATGCAGGAAAAAAATGCCCTATAAGAGGCTGTGCTGATGTGCTCCCATGTGGTCTTAAGAAAATACAATTCTCAGAAAAGGGCAAACGTGTGATTTTTGTGGTAGCCCATAGATGCAAGTACATTTGTGGTGCTATGCCTCCTGGAGTACCTAATCAAACTATATTGCTATACTATTTATTGTGATCAAATACATCATATTGCTGCAGTATTTGTTCTGTCAGCTCTATTATGTGGCTGCACACCACCATGGTTTAAATGTTTACAGATTCACACATTCTGTGTTGAATATACAGTACAAATACAGCATGCAGTTTATCCTGTAGATTATTTTGATTCCTTCTGTATGGAATGTTTAGGAGTTTTTTAGAGATTTTTTCTCCAACATGTTTGCCATTTTATAACTGTCATTTAAAAATGTGTTTAGTACTTAGCATCAGTAAACCCTAACTGGCATGGAAGTAAGTTTTGCAACAACCATCAGACAGTAGGTTTTCTTCCATGCAACCACACTGTGTTGCTACAGTTTGAAGGGGGAACTTTAGCCTAGTCCCTGACTGCAAAGACTGAAAATAAATTACTATTGGATGCAAAAAGCAAAACAATGGTAAGGTCTATATAATTCATTGGCTTGCCAATAGGAGATATAGACTACTGGCAGAAAAAGTTCTCTCTCTCTTTTCTTCTTCTGTTGCTTCTGCTTGCAACTCTCCTCTCTCTCTCTCTTCCATGGTCTTGCCAGGGTATCTCTGTTTTGACTGCTGTGTAAGGTAACAGTGTGGTAGGTTGAAAGAAGGTAAAGAATGGGGGAAGAGGTGGATGGGTTCCCTGGATTTCTTCAGAGGGGTCTGAGGAGTTTCTGTGTCATTTATAAATTGTAAATATATATAAATATGTAGTATATATATATTGTATATTTTGTACATATTCATACCACTCTGTATTTCTGGATTTTAGTTTGCTTCTACATATAGCTTCTTTTGCTTCCAAAACCTTCTGAGCTAGTCTGGCAATGTTTATTTTGGGGGTAGTTTCTCCAAATTAGCTGGGGGGTAGTTT
This sequence comes from Indicator maculatus, assembly GCA_013399975.1. NCBI lineage: Eukaryota > Metazoa > Chordata > Aves > Piciformes > Indicatoridae > Indicator > Indicator maculatus. Next base: position 57,349 of record VXBD01000598.1, read on the forward strand.
CAGTCCACCACATCTGTCAAGTGAAAATTATTTCAGTGCTTATTTTACAATGTCTGCATTTAATGTTGTTTACATTGTTTTGATCACTTTCTGACTGACATTTTTAGCTATTGAATTTGTATGTAGAATAGCAAGCATTATTCTGTAAAGTTCAATTTATATTGAATTGTTTGTAGTTATGAACAGAGGCTAATATAGATGATATAGATTATCTTCTTCCACTTTATGACTTTGATCATCTATCGAAAATAAAAAGCACTGATGAAGATATTTTCTTCACTGTTCTTTATCCTCCAAACTACAGTAGGTTCTCATTTCCCTTCTGCACAGCAAACAATAAAAATGAAACAAGATTTTTCAGATGCACATATTATTATTTATATAATTGTGTATTCTATCTACTAATAAAATAAATATTAGTGGGATAAATAATCCCCAGTCTAATGCCACCAACAGTTAATCCTTTCACTCTGGTGGAACTGTTGGCAAAAGACATCAATGCTTTGTCTATGCCTTCAGTCAAGAAAATATAATCACATTTTTTCTGGATATGGCAGGCTGTCTCATAGAGAGGAACTTTTATAAACTCTCAACACAAAGGATTATAATTATTATTCATGTAAAATAGAAAATAGTGTGGCCAGCAGATCAAGAGAGGTGATTCTGTCACTACTCTGCTCTGATGAGACCTCATATAGAGTACTGCGTCCAGCTGTGGGGTCTTCAGCACAAGAGAGACATGGACCTGCTGAATTCATCTGGAGGAGGGCACAAAGACAGCTAGAGTGCTGGAATAATTCTCCTATAAAGACAGGCTGAAAGAGTTGGAGCTGTTCAGCCTTGGAAAGACAAGGCTCTACGGAGTCCTTTTAGCTATGTTTCAGTATCTGAAGGGGACCTACAGGAAGGCTGGAGGAGGACTTGACAGGCTGGATAGATGGGCAGAGTCCAACATGATGGCATTCAACAAGTCCAAGTGCTGGGTTCTGCACTTTCGCGATAACAACCCATTCAATGCTACAGGCTGGGGTCAAGTGCCTGGAGAGCAGCCAGGCAGCGAGGGTCCTGGGGGTACTGGTTGATAGTAGGCTGAACATGAGCCAGCAGTGTGCCNGATAAATAATCCCCAGTCTAATGCCACCAACAGTTAATCCTTTCACTCTGGTGGAACTGTTGGCAAAAGACATCAATGCTTTGTCTATGCCTTCAGTCAAGAAAATATAATCACATTTTTTCTGGATATGGCAGGCTGTCTCATAGAGAGGAACTTTTATAAACTCTCAACACAAAGGATTATAATTATTATTCATGTAAAATAGAAAATAGTGTGGCCAGCAGATCAAGAGAGGTGATTCTGTCACTACTCTGCTCTGATGAGACCTCATATAGAGTACTGCGTCCAGCTGTGGGGTCTTCAGCACAAGAGAGACATGGACCTGCTGAATTCATCTGGAGGAGGGCACAAAGACAGCTAGAGTGCTGGAATAATTCTCCTATAAAGACAGGCTGAAAGAGTTGGAGCTGTTCAGCCTTGGAAAGACAAGGCTCTACGGAGTCCTTTTAGCTATGTTTCAGTATCTGAAGGGGACCTACAGGAAGGCTGGAGGAGGACTTGACAGGCTGGATAGATGGGCAGAGTCCAACATGATGGCATTCAACAAGTCCAAGTGCTGGGTTCTGCACTTTCGCGATAACAACCCATTCAATGCTACAGGCTGGGGTCAAGTGCCTGGAGAGCAGCCAGGCAGCGAGGGTCCTGGGGGTACTGGTTGATAGTAGGCTGAACATGAGCCAGCAGTGTGCCCAGGTGGCCAAGAAGGCCAATGGCATTCTGACGTGCATCAGAAATAGTGCATCCAGCAGGAGCAGAGAAGTCATTCTTGCCCTATATTTAACACTGGTTAGACCACACCTTGAGTACTGTGTCCAGTTCTGGGCTCTTCAGTGTAGGAAGGACATTGAGATACTTGAACATGTCCAGAGAAGGGCACCAAGGCTGGGGAGAGGTTTTGAGCACAAGCCTTACGAAGAGTGGTTGAGGGAGCTGAGGTTGTTTAGCCTGGAGAAGGGGAGACTCAGGGGAGATCTTATTGCTCTCTACAACTACCTGAAAGGAGGTTGTATACAGGTGGGGGCTGGTCTTTTCTCCCAGGCAACCAGCAGCAGAACAAAAGGATACAGTCTCAACCTGCATGAGGGTAAGTTTAGGCTTGAGGTGAGGAGAAACTTCTTCACAGAAAGAGTAATTGATTAGTGGAATGTGCTGTCCAGGGAGATGGTGGAGTCACCATCCCTGGAAGTGTTCAAGAAGAGATTGGATGAAGCACTTGGAGCCATGGTTTAGTTGTCAGGTGGTGTTAGGTATTAGGTTAATAGGTTGGACTTGATGATCTCTGAGGTCTTTTCCTGGTTGATTCCGTGGTTCTGTGATTTTGTGACTCTTTAGAAAAGCTTGTAGCAATAGGATAGGGAAAAATGGTTTTAAACTAGGGCAGGGTAGATTTATGTTGTACATAAGGAAGAAATTCCTTACAATTACAGTGGTAAAATATTAGAACAGGTCCCATCCATGGAGATATTCAAGATCAGACTTGATTTGGATCTGAGCAGCCTGATCTAGTTGGAGGTGTTTTGATCATGTGGCAGGAAGTATAAAAATACAGTTATCTTTATTTTTTCCAGAAAGCCCTGCCTCAAAAGTATGTACATTCTAGTTAAATTTTATTTCTAGGTTCTATTTGGTTGGGGATTCCACAAGGATGCTAATGGGCAATTTGGTTCAATTTATAGAATTCAGAAAATGGAAAAGGCTAAGCCACAAAAGACCTTCACTCCACTACGAAATCAAAAGCAAGCCAGGACCCTAGGGAAAAGCCTAGAGTGATGGATTTTACTCAGGAGAGTGAAGTAGGAATTTGGAGATGGTGCCTGGATCTTTCCTTAGCAGCAGCCTCTGGAACTGCAAGTTTATAATCCAATTCGTGAGTCACATGACATAAATCCAAAGAAAAGGGATCCCGCCAGACACGGCTCCCACGAGGAAAATCTTGTGGAGCAGCACTGCCTCAGTAGTGCAAGAGAAGCCATACTGCTGGTGCGTTTCCAGCGAACTGCCACACTCTAGGGCAGAGGCAGAGTTGCTCCATCAGGGTAGGGAGCCAGGAACCCAGGGTATGCAGGTCTGGTGAGAAGCCAGCTCTGAGTGCCCCAATTTCAAATCAAATGCCGCAAATTTAGTGAATCCCAAAATGAGTCCAAGACCCTGTGCACTTTCTGGTCACTCTGTTTAAGATCGTCCCGTGCCAATATACACTGGGCGCAAAGAACCCAGCCAATCACAATTCCAGCTCCCAACATGGGCTTTCCCACAAGTGAATACACTTGCAGGCCTTCAGCTTCTGGTGGGAGGAAAGGTGCCTTTTTACATTTCCCTATTCAAGCCTGCAGATGGAGGCAGAGGAGGAAGGCGGTTTTGGAGCACTCTACGACACTGCAGGGGGAGTGGACAAGATGGCCTTTGAGGGCCCTTTCCAACCCAATGCAGTCTGTGAGTCTGTAAAAGAATGCCTTCATCAAGTATGTGTCAATTGCAATACAGACACATGTATAAAGGATACTCTTCACCTTTATAAACCATAGTAAAGCTGAAAAAGCACCTTCAGAATTAACCAGATGGAATTTGTTTTATACCACTCTGGCTAGCAAGTGTAAGAAAGATTTCTGCAGTTTTCCTTTTGTAAGATAGGGAATGCAGTAGTGTTTATACCTCTGTCACTGAGCAATTAATAGCGCAGAATTTCCACTTCTGGTGTTGAATTGTTTTAGTTACATTTTTTTAAATTCATGCTGTCTCAAGAAGATAATTACTACTGAATCAACAAAGGCTGCCCAGGAGAATGATGACTCTTACGAAATGACATAGCTCCTTACTTATTTGGAAAAGAAAAACCAATTCTTGTGTAGATGGAACAGGAGTCTTTAATTTTTTCTTAGCAACTGTTAGTAAAGAGGTGGAGTTTTATTTTCTTTGAAAAGACTACTGTGAATTCCTGTTACACGAGAGTAGGATGAAAAGAATTGTAGTTAGAGGATATGTATCTTTAGCTAATAGAGACAAATTGCTCTGCAAGGTATGGGACAGGGAGAGAGAAGGAGAATCTTTCTTCCTCAACTCCCCTTAACCGTGAGTTACTGCTTAATATATGTACTACACTTCTGTTTGGAAAATATTAACAGATACTGCAATGGACCCACTATAAATATAAAAGACAAGGCATCTACCTCAAGAGGCATTTCCCGCTGCCTTTAACACTTTTCCTTTCTTCTATGGAGGAACTTTCATTATGTAAGAGACATTACAACAAGCACAGAATGTTCTAAGGAGGACGGACTGAAAAGAACTATATTTTGCCAGTGGATTGTGATGTCTAACTTAAAGCCTTTTTCTCAAGAGCTGTGAAGAGGTATTTTATTTTGGAAGTCAACAATTTTCACATGATGAACATAATACAGTATTGCTCTTTGCTCCAGAGAAGTGATGCAATATCGATGAACACTGGCATCATTACAGCAAAGCACACTGGCTTATATGTTTAAACCAGGTATATCTTTAAAAATATTATTGTTTAAGCAAAACAATAATAAAAATATGGAAACTGTACATAGTAGAGGGAAAACAAAAATAAAGGGACAGATGAGTCTTCCATTTACATGGTAACTTTTACAATGCCATAAAGTTGTACTTAGTCACCCACAACAAGCTTAAAGTCTGGTAGGGACAGATTCAGCAGCCTTCAAAGTAGAATATTTGAATAAAGAGGAAAACAGATTTGCCAGATGCTTAGTGCAGCTTCCTATCCTTTGTAGAGGGTTTAGAAACATATAGTAATAGTAGTGGCAAACAAACATGAATTTCATATGTTTGTTGTCCACCTCATAGTGCATCTGAGAATTTCTAAGCTCAACTGGAAAAAAATTGCTCAAGATGTGAGTGAATAAAGAAAGCAGGCATGAGCAGAAAGAGCTAGAAAATCATCTTCACCTAAAAATATTTATTCTTTCCCACATCTGTACTCTATCCATTCTATACCTTTTTTTTTTTTTTAACACAAGTCGTTTTACCTACCTGCTCTTCCTCAATTAATGAACTGGATGAATTGTACAGTTAACCCTTGGCTTCCCTGTTAATCAAATCCTGACCTCAATGTTCAGAATATGTTCGTATATATCTCATTTGGATTTGTGAACAAGTACTACCATTTTGGCAGATTCTTTGTGTGCAATTTACAAACTCTGTGTATATAAAAATGGTAAATATCCTTGGGCCTTTTTTCATTCTCTTCTTGTGACCTTCCATAATAGCAGGCCAGCCTTTCCTTCCTTTCAGATGTTTCTCTATGGGATGCAGAAAATAAGCCAGTATTCCATACTCCAGTTTTGACATGAGCTTTACTCACATACCCTTGAACATCTGTATCCCATGATGGCATATGAACTGCATCATAGAACCTCCAGCCCAGGAAATGTCTCTTCTCTTGGACATCTAAATGTATTTGCAAGTGTCCTACAAAAGGGAAGAAACTACAGATATTATACATTTCACTGTAAAAATGCTGAACTCAAGAGAAAGTTGGGAGGAAGGACGTTGGTAAACTGAAGGTTCCACTAATTCAATGAAAATAATCTTGACTGCAGTCTTGCATTGCAATAACCCACCTGGATTTCATTTCTGTATTCAGTCATCATGGACACTTCCAGCAAATCAAGTCTGTGGGCCCCATGGTTTCCTTCCCCACAGCCAGGGAGGCAGGCTTTGGTAGTTTACCCTGTAGCCAGAGGACAGACAGGAATGGTAGGGTCACTGGCAAAAACTGCAGACAGCACCATGTCCACCCTGCTGCTCCCTGCCTGCTTATCCCTTGGGAGGTGAATGGGCTTCCAGTGCAATCAACAGCAAGAATTCCACAGATCCGCTGGGATTAGGGAGAGGCCCAAACAAAAAGTGGATTTCATGTACTTAGAATCATAGAATCATAGAATCATAGAATCAGTCAGGGTTGGAAGGGACCACAAGGATCATCTAGTTCCATGGGCAGGGACACCTCACACTAGATCAGGCTGGCCAGAGCCTCATCCAGCCTGGCCTTAAACATCTCCAGGGATGGGGGCCCAACCACCTCCCTGGACAACCCATTCCAGGCTCTCACCACTCTCATGGTGAAGAACTTCTTCC
>VXBD01000599.1:28617-41648 GCA_013399975.1 Indicator maculatus
TGAATCTCCCCACTTCCAGCTTTATTCCATTCCCCCTAGTCCTATCACTATCTGATAGCCTAAAAAGTCCTTCCCCAGCTTTCTTGTAGGCCCCCTTCAGATACTGGAAATCCACAACAAGGTCAGCTCGGAGCCTTCTTGTCTCCAGACTGAACAGCACCAACTCTTTCAGTCTGTCCTCATAGGAGAGGTGCGCCAGACCTCTGATCATCCTCGTGATTCTCATGATACTTAAATTGCTTAATCTTCCTACCTCAATATCAATAACATAAAAGTAATATCATTTTCTGCAATTTCTCTGGGAAGATTGCCTAATTTCTGTCACCATCTTCATATGGCTAATGTTCTTAGTTACCTGGTTAACTCTTTCTGATCAGAATTTCCTTGGCAGCATTACTCTATAATTCTCTGTATCAAATAATTCTGTCTCTGTTACCAGCTTACAAGCATGCTGGTTTGTGGCCAGAATGAAGATGAAAGTAACACACTTGGTAGTCTTAGGCTGAAATGAACTCTGATCAAGATAATTGTAGTATTTTTTGTGTGTTAGTCTTCCATATGTTTGGAGAACTTTTAAAAACAAGAAAAATGGGCTAAACATCCTTAGTAACATATGAGAACTGCAAAATAACTGGATGCCACCTGTCTTTGTCCCACTTCCGTACAAAATGAAATAGAGGGCTACACCATACTTGCACAGGCATTCCCAATCACACTATTGTATTTAAGGTTGTATAGAAGCCCATTGATGAGTTCACATCACCTTGGGATTAAGATGTTCATACACAGGTTTCCAGTGGAAGGAGCTAGAGAGTGCTCTAACCCTTCTCACAAAAGCAGATCATTACCACAGCCCCTTTTCTGGTGTCCCAGAGAAAGTGTTTGCATCCAAAGTGTAGACATATGGGTTGTGGAAGTGATTTAAACCTTAAACAGAGACACAGGTCTGGCCAGATGGCAGATTTAGGAATAGAGTAAATTTCAGACTCTCCTTCAGCGAATAAGGTGTTTCCCAAATATTGTCTTGATTTCTTACAGAGAACAGGGAAGTGATTCTAGAAAGCCAGCATGGCTTCACTAAGGGCATGTCCTCCCTGACCAGCACAGTGGCCTTCTCTATTGTAGTGACTGTATCATTGGACAAGGGAAGAGCTATGGATGTGGTTTGTGTGGTCTTCTGTAAGGCCCTTGACACAGTTGCCCAAAACATCCTTTTGTCTCCACTGGATGGGTGGCGGTGTCCCTTAGGGGTCTACACTGGGACCAGTATTGTTTTAATATCATTGTCAAACGACATAGACAGTGGGATCAAGTGCATCCTTAGCAGTTTTGCAGATGACAACAAGTTGAGTTATGTGGCTGAGAAGCTGGAGAGATGGGATGCCATCCAGAGGAATCTGGACAAGCTTGAGAAGCGGTCTCAAGTGAACATCATGAGGTTCAACAAAGCCGAGTAAAAGGTTATGCACCTGGGTCAGGGAAACCCCTGGTATCAATACAGGCTGAAGGATGCTGTGATTTGGAGAAGGCCTACAGAGAAGAACTCAGGCATACTGCTCAAATAGCAGCTTGAGGGAGGTGATTCTGCACTGTGCCTTCAGTTCTGTGTCCAACTTTAGAGTCCTCAGCACAAGAAAGATATGGAAAGGGTTCAGAGATCAATTAAACTGGTCAGAGGACTACGAGAACTCTCCTTAGGAAGAAATGCTGAGAGAGGTGGGTTTGTTCAGACTTCAGAAGAGAAGGCTCTGGGGAGACCTGATTGTGGTCTTCCAGTACTTAAAGAGAGTTGATAAAAAAGATGGGGAAAGATATTTCAATAGGGCCTGTAGTGATAGGACAGAGGGTGAAGATTTTGAACTGAAGGAGGGGAAGTTTAGACCAAACATAAGAAAGAATTTTTTTACAATGTGGGTGGTGAAACTCTGGCACAGGTTGCCCAGAGAGGTGATAGATGCCTTATCCCTGGAAACGCTGAAGATCAGTTTGGATGGGGCTCTGCACAACCTGCTCTAGTTAAAGATGTCCCTGCTCACTGAGGAGGAATTGGACTAGATGACCTTTAACAGTCTCTTCCCACCCAAACTATTTTATCATTCTATCATTCTAAGTGTCAAGACTGAATTATTTTTAAAGATGAATTCAGCAATTCTGCCCAAGTATTCTTTTTTTACGTGTAAGAGAGTACAATGAATAAGCTAGTCATGAAACATAACACTGTTAAAAAAAAATGCATGATATTGATTGATATTGATACTGACCTGTCACAAGAGACAAATACAGAAATATCTGCATATGCAGTACAGAGAGTAAAAGGAAATATAACCTCACACTACAACACCATATTCCACTAAACTGGACAACATATGTTAATAGTTTATTCTTATTCACCTACAAGAAAAAAGTAATATTAAAGGAGCATGATTTACAGAGCAATGAAACTAATAACAAACCCAAAACTGTGAAATGTCTAAAATAATGAAACTTGGTTTAGAATATTAGAAGCAATAGAATTCCATGTGAATGTGTAACCATGAACTAGAGCAAGAAAAAGTTATAATAAGAGGCAAACACCCGAGAAACCTTAAAATCTTAAGAAAGTAATATATGATGTGTAATAATACATATTTCTTGGCAATTCCTGATAATAGTTAATCAAAACTTATTATTATTTCTGGGCCTCTGGAAAAGTGAAGTTACAATAGAAGGGCACTACTTAGAGGTCAGAAAAAGAAAAAAAAATAGAGCTGTTGCATAGACACATAGAAACCCTTAAGCAATAAACTAAATATGTTCTATTGCTAGGATAAAATAAAATTCATCATAGGAGACATAAGAGAGAGAATGATAACCAAGACCATAAAATTAGCATATTAGCTATGTTCTTTTACTGTGAAGCTAAATTGAGAACTTTTTCATTATGTTCATGGTTTCACAATGATAAGAAACTTTTGATTCTATTTTGTCCATTATTTGGTGAAGGCTTCTTTGCTTCTTCGCTTGTGGACATTTATTTATTTATTTATCTATTTACCCATTTATTTATTTATTTTTAGATATGGAAACACACTACTTGGAGAAGAAAAGCTACTCTGCCCTTGATGGAGAATACTTCTCCCCAGACCTGCACACTGCTGATGAATTTGTATGTCCTGTCCAAATCTTTCCACTCCCATGCGATTCAGTTTGTAATTGAAATTAATTTTGCCCCTGTAATGCTGATTTCTCTGACACTGCATTATTCTTTAACATCTTTAACATATATATATAAATAAATATTCAATCACACCTTATAGCTAGAGATGAATTATCTACCTTTTGCTAAAGACCACATGCAGTATCGTATTAATGCAAATAAAGGCTTTGGTGCAATAATATCCTATTGCCTGGTATTGGCAATATATTTCAGTACACTAATGTCAGAACTTTAATTTGAAATTTGAAATATGGAAAGAAATGTGTAAATGTTCTCTGGACACTGTTACATGTTAGAGGAAGAAGATCTCCAGTGAAAACAAAATTTAAATGCACTGTTGTTCTTAAAACCAAAGCAAAACACACAAAACAAACAAAACCCAGAAAAACCCTGTAAATTATACCAAAAGTAGCAAACCATCAAATTTCATGGCTAGATTATTTGAATTGCTACAGGTTTATGAAATTTGGGAGAGAACGTAACACAGGTGTGCCATTCTGAACAATGTCCTTTCAAGATGCCGCTCGACTAGATATCATGTTGTGAAGCAGAGTACTGCAAGGGAGAGGTGAAGAAGCAGTTGCTGTAGGATATCTTCAGCAGGAAGAAACTCAAGTGTCTTAGAACCCAGTATGAATTCCACTTCTGTAACATCACACCAGCAAAACAGATTAATCACTCGTTATTTTGTTAGCTGTATTTGGGTTGAATGGTTGAGTGTATATTCCTATGCATAAACTGGTAGAATACTCTTAATATGAGTCCTTAGGAGACACTGTTTTGATGGAGCATAATCACTTGGCGTTTCAAGAAATCTTGTCCTTCTAGGACTGCAAGTTTCCAAGGAAAATAGTTGTAATTTTCCTTTATTGTTGGCCAAAAAATATCTTTTGTGCCAGACATACAAGAAAGACATGCATTCATTGAATTTATACCAATTTTCAAATCTTCTTCAGCAAAATTTTTGATAGCCTCACAGCCACTGATGACTATATCCTAACCCACAAATTTGGAGGGTATTGTTCTCTCTGTAAAAGTGGCAGCAATGCAGATATAGAAAGTGAGATTTAAAAAAAAGCGTAATCAGGCAGGGCTATTTGCTAAAGAACTCCAATGTCCATTCTCAAAAGGTCGTCTAATCTCTTATGGTTTTATTTTTTTGGTTGTGGGACTTTTTTTTTTTTTTTTTTCAGTCAGCTAGGAGTATGAACTTTACCTACAGTTACTTTATAGTCCACACAGTACCATTCCAAAAATTAGCTTATTCCCATTTCAAAATTCAATTTGGTTGTCTACATGGCTTCTGAAAAATGGATCACTAGGCCTAGGTTGCCCAGGTGCTTATGAAATATCATCATGGGTGACTTGACTACAGACATAAGGGAAACCTGTGTCCAAGGAGAGAACTGAAGTCACTTGTTCCAAACTTATGGTTATTTACACAAACAATACCCTTTTCCTCCACAGACCAGTTATTATCCTTACTTAATAGGACCTAGCATTATTGAATTATTTTCACAGAATCACAAAAGTTAAGGGCCAGAAGGGACCTTGAAAGATCATCCAGTCCAACCCTGTTTCCAGAGCAGGATCAATTACACCAAATCACAGAGGAACACATCCAGACAGGTTGATTCCACAACCCCCCTGGGCTTTTTGAAAAAAAAAGGACACTTACATATGTAAAATAAAAGTATTTGGAAGGAACGTTTTCCCCTTCATGGTGTTCTCTTCTGTGGCTGTCTGTCCCATACTCATCCAGAAAGGCTTTTTGAAAAAAATTCCTTATACCTTTCAGCTCAAAAAAAATATTTGACCATATCAGATCATAGCAAACAAAAGTTACAAATGTTCCTTAATAGCTGTGCAGCTCATGATGCATTTTTTAATTCTGGATTATTGCATGGATTATTTTTTTTAGGGTATCATGTGACATAAATTGTTGAGTTCATATAGAGAAGAACCTAGAAAGAATTTTACAAGAACAGAGAGGTGTTTGTTAAAACTACTAAAAGACACAACGCTGTTTATGATTTCTTGACAAATGAATAATTATTCTAAAAGAGAAAAGAAAAAAAGTATTAATACTCAATTAGCACAAAAAAAATCCTATGGAAAAAAGTAGAAATGTCAAGTGAGAAGGAGGTAAAGGGACGAAGCAGAGCAAGCAGCATACCAGCCCTCTCCATGGATATCCAGAAAATTTTCTTCAAAGTCGTTCTTTTATAACTTTATGCAGACACTCAGCTGCCTACCAGCTTCAAAGAGCTCTTTTCCTGATCTGTCCTTTCCTCATTTGCCTCCCTACATGCTATTGTCAAAAAATAGAGACATTTTTTACTTGAACATTTCTATGGCCACGTCTTGATGTCTCTAAAGGCATAGTTTAGTTGGGATATCCAAATTACCTCAGCATTTCTAACTGTGGAAAACATTTTCAGATTGCATTGATTTTTTTCATGTGGTGAAAATCCACTTTGTAACAGTAAGCTCACTATCTTCTTAGTCAGCTCAGCTGCTGTTTTCCATAATTATATAAAAAAATAAAATCCTTGCCCTCTGTCAGCAGTCCTAGAACCTGACAGACTGTAAATGAGCCCTTTAGTTTTCCAAGCAAATCTGTTCCCTTTGTCATGTTAAAATGCACTCCAGTTCACTTGCATGCTTTTATATTAAGTAAAATGATGGTCATAAGGACAACAACTTAGTAGAATTCAGCAACCAGGTATTATCAGCGTGGTGTAACTGTGTCATGTTCATCAGTGCTTTACCTCTTTCATAACCTTTCATGATGTAGAATTAATGCAAATATACTATGCTTTTGGTCCTCAAGCTTTTTTCTCTCTCAAGAACTGGCAACATATATTTCAAGGCCTAAACTGAATTCAGTGCAAGAAGAAATTGAATTCAATGAACTACCTTTTCAAAAACAAAGTTGCTGCAATGAGTAGCTGATTTCAGAGGAAAGTATTACAAATTTCAGCTGTTTTTATGGACACAGCTTAGGAAAGTGTCTAAGGGTTGTAGAATAAAGAGTTTTGATAGTCAAAATTAATGTTTTTAGATATTGAGATTTCATTATTTTCTGTAAAATGTTGTCTCCTCTAGAAAAATATTAAACTGCTTATTTCTAAAAGTATATATTATTAAGATATCCTTCTCTGTTGTCACTGTTTACAACTCGCACTTCTCTGCATCTAGAATCTTTGTGCTATATTTGCTTGTCTTGACATAACCATGTAGGTGGAGATTACTAAACATTTTGTAGCACATCATTTACTAACTTCAAAGAACCAGTGTATGGCATTTTTTATGTAGATAACATCAGAAGCCCCATGAACAATGGCCACTTGGAAAACAAATTGGTGAGCAAAGCACTGATGAAAAGCAGTCATGGGAACAGAGAAGGGATCGCTTGTTCTGAATCTAAATTAATGTTTATAAGGTCTTCCTATAATTTGAGAAGGTCTAAAGAGTGCAACAAAGAGGAGAGGTGACAAAATGAGAATCAAAGGTCTGTTATGACTATTACTTGACAGAATAAATTAATTATGAATTTATTCAGAAAAATAACAAGGCAGGGAATCTGAATGAAGAAAACAACGAGAAATGAAACCTTCACCTTACATCATCAGGCATCATCTAGAGGTTGATCTCTGGCTACCCAGGCCACTTGGTGCGTCTTTCTTGGAGAAACACACACAGAGCATGTGCCTGTGTGCTGTGCAGTGTAATATCTGCCCTGGTTTGGGGCCAGACAGATCCTCTCTTGCCCCGACAGGGACAAAAGAATGACACTCACACAAACGGATTGGAGAGTGATGGAAAGTTTAAATGGAAAAGAAATTGGTGAAACTACAAAAACTACAAGCATAGTAACAAAGATATCCCAAAGCGTACACAACACCCAAAGGCCTCCCAACTCTTCCCTTCTCTCCACCTGAGGATATACCCAAAGACCTTAGGGCTCTTTCTTCCCCTCACCCTCCTTCACTTCTAGGCTAGTCTCAGGCTGGCCAGGTCTGACACTGCCCGCCATCCCCACCACCTTCTTCTCCTGGCATTAGGCCTAGACAGGCCTAAGAGGCCTTGAGATACTCCCCCACCATTACCTGATAGAGAGCATCTCCCACAGGAGCAGAGAGGAAAGAAAGAGGGAGAGAATGACTTTGCAGATGGATTGATATGGCGCAGGATTTATGGGTAGAAATATGCTGTTTCCTGTGTCCACCTGATTGGGTTGGACACTAGGGACACCAGAAGTGTAGCTTATGTGGCAGTAACAGGAGGCACCCAGCCTAAACTGCCACAACATCCCAGGTAGTCCAGTCATGCAACCTGAAATACTTGTGTTTTCGGATATTTTGAGTGTTCTTGAAGTGTTACACATTTAAAGTTGCATCTATTTTTGCAGTTTTTGCATGGTAGACATATTATAAGAGCCATTGTTTACAGAAACAGCACCTTCTCAGCATCTAGGTCTGCCTTTTAGACTCCGTGGATGCTACCTGGTGCTTGTAGCGACAAGGCATTGTCCATCTCCTAGTCCTATCAGCTTTCCAGATGTGGGTAAGCATCTCATTTTCTCCCTTGTCTCTGATCCAGCCATGAGTCATTCCTAGCTGACTGTCAGCTTAATAAAGTGCTGACAGTGGGATTGTGGTGGAACCTCATTTAGACCTGGATGATGCAGTGATTTGACCTTGCGGTGGATTGAAAATTCCCCTCCCAACATTACATTTGTCACATCAGCTCAGTTGAAAGCAAATGAAAGCTGTATTTGCAAGCAAAACTACAATCTACAATGGAATGCAATGAATATATACAAAATATAGAGTATTTACAATATTTACAGGTATTTACAATTAATAAACAGCACAAGGACTCCCCTGGCCAAAGACCAAGGAAAGCTAATAGCTTCTCTGTCCCTGCCTCCCCTTAACCCTCTGTACAAGAGAGACAAGAGAAAGAAGCAGAGGGAGGTTAGACTTAACCAAAAAAATGCAGTCAAGGTAAAGCAGAAGCCAGCAGAAGCACAACGGTAGTATCAAACAGCCCGAGGAAGCGAGAAGAGAGAGATTGTTTTGGGAACCAAATCTTATGGTAGATATCTCTCCAATGGGATTGTTTAGAATTATGTTTATTTTCCTCTTTTCACCCAATAGTGATTTATTTACATTTTACTACTTTCTGTTCAAGATCTGTGAAAAATTTTGAAAGGCATGGTGTATAACTTCCACAGATCTTCTGGGAACACCTGCCCTAAATGATAATGAATGTTGCAGTAAGTAAATGTAAAAAAAAATGGGTGCTGATAATACACCACAGGTGTGGTATATTATACCACAGGTATGCTGTGGGCAAAAACTAGACCAAAACTCTGCTACAGGAAATAACAGTGAAGCCAGCTTTTAAAGCCAGCTTTTGAATTTGCTTTGTTTTCTGCACTTGAGAAAATGAGGGTCTCTATGAAGGAGGGTCTCTATGAAGTCTCTTGAGACTGTGTCCTCAGAACAAGAGGACACAGTCTCAAGTTGTGCCAGGGGAGGTGTAGGCTAGATATTAGGAGGAAGTTCTTCACAAAGAGGGTGATTGCCCATTGGAATGGGCTGCCCAGGGAGGTGGTGGAGTCACCATTGCTGGAGACATTCAAGAGGAGACTGGATGAGGCACTTAGTGCCATGGTCTAGTTGATTGCTTAGGGCTGGATGATTGGTTGGACTGGATGATCTTGGAGGTCTCTTCCAACCTGGCTGATTCTATGATTCTATGTTCCACTAAACGAATCATAAAGCATAACGTGCTAGAGGTTGTCCAAAGAAGAACAACGAAGCTGGTGAAGGGTCTGGAGAACAAGTTTCGTGAAAGGCAGGTGAGGGAACTGGGGGTGTTTAGCCTGGAGGAAAGGAGGCTGAAAGGAGACCTCCTTGGTTTCTACAGTTCTCTGGAAGGAAGTTGGAGGAAGATGAGTTACTGTCAAGTAACAAGAGATAGGACAAAAAGAAATGGCTTCAGGTTGTGCCAGGGGAGATTTAATTTGGATATTAGGGAAAATTTCTTCACTGAAAGGGCTGTCAAGTCTTGAACTGGCTGCCCAGGGAAGTGGTTTATGAAAGCTGTAGATGTGGTGCTGTGTGACATGGCTTAGCAGAGGAGTTTGTAGCATTGGGTTAATAGTTGGACTTGATGATCTTGAAGGTCTTTTCCAGCCTAAAATACTTTATTCTCTGTACCTTGAGCCAAGAACCAACATCAGATCTTTTGTGAGTCATAAAATCTTTTTAAATCTTATTTCATCATAGTTTTGTGTATTTGCCTACTCTGTGAGCTGCCTGTGTTTATCTCTTCTAGATGGTGACTGTACTAGAAATATTTCCTCAAATAACTGGCCAGGCTGTGAAGATTAGGGATTCCCAGGCTGTGTGCAACAAGAACATTAATACAAAATTCTGATGGAGTGATTAATCAAGAAGAACATTTGTCTTGGAAATAAAGAATATAAAAGTCTCTATAATCCCACACTAAGTATTATAATATTTTACTATTTGTAAAGAAATTAGAACTAGGTGGAAAGACTGTTATCCATCAGAAACATGTCTGTCAAAATTATTTAGAGTTTTAATTATAGTAACCTCCTAAAATTTTTGATTCCATGCTTGTAAACTCTTTTTCTATTTATCAATGTTGATGTCTCTAATACTTTTGCATTGGTATGCCCAAGCCCATCATACTCACTGAATTTCCTACCCAGACTTTTTCTTCCTAGATATACTTCTCCTAGATATACTTCATCCCAGAATGCAAATGTTAAATAATCACCATTAAAATTTTCAGCAGCTCTTTTAACTGTAGATACTTTCTACAGCCTCTTTAATCCTGTATTTTTATCAATGTTTATATTCTTACCACAAGACAACAAGGGTCACACAATCATACCCTTCCATTGCTCCAGTCTTTCCATGTATGCAGTTCATAGTTTCTACAGTCATCATTTCCTTGTGTGCTGCACATAAAACAATCATCTTTCATATTTATGAATAAACCTCTACTACTTTACAGAATCAAATGTGCAAAGTGATAAATGCGACATGCAATACATCTCACCAACTGGCAATCTGATAAGTAATAATTGTAGTGCATTAATCATCGACTATTTCAAAGAAATCTATTTCTTAAGAAAAGGGTAATTAGTAAGAGAAAGATTAGAAAAAATGACACTTTGTCAGTATACTTTAATCAAGATACAATCATAGAATCGTAGAACGGCTTAAGTTAGAAGGGACCTCAGAAATCATCTACTTCAACTCCTCTGCCATGGACAGGAATGCCTCTCAATTAGACTTGGCTGCCCAGGGCCTCATCCAATCTGGCCTTAAACCCCTGCAGGGAAGTAGTATCCAAAACCACTCTAGGCAAGCTATTCCACAGTCTCACCACCCTTGTACTGAAAAATTAAGTCCTTCTAAACCTCCTCTCCCTCAGCTTAAAACTATATCTTCTTGTTCTATCACTAGACACCCTTATGAAAAGTCCCTCTCCAGCTTTCCTGTAAGGATCCTTTCAAATATTGTCAGTCAGCTCTAAGGTCCCCCCTGAGTCTTCCCTTCTCCAACCTGAACAATCCCAACTTCCTCATCCTAACCTTATAGCTGAGGTGGTCCAGAGCTTGGATCATCTTTGTGGGCTTCCTCTGGACTTGCTCCAACAGCTCTGTGTCCTTCTTATAATGAAGACACCAGAACTGAATGCAATATTCGAGGTGGGGTCTTACAAGAGCAGAGTAAGGGAAGAATCACCTGTCTTGACCTGCTGGCCTCATTCTTCTTGATGAAGTCTGGAATCAATTTGCCTTCTGGGTTGCATGAATGCACTGCAAGCTCATGGTGAACTTCTCATCAGTCAGCATCACCAAGTCTTGGTCTTCAGCTGCTTTCAACTCACTTTGCACTGGGCCTTGTATTTGTGCCTGGGTTTGGTCCAACCCAGATGTAGGACCTTGCACTTTGACTTTGATAGCCAAATTATGGACAAAAACTTTAAATATAAAAAAATCCTGGATCACAAAATGCCTGATAGTTTAAAATGCACAGTTGCTAGCATGCATAAAAGTCAGAGAAATAACACAGAAGCACACACATGCATTATATAAATCTTAGACACAAATAAAGTCTCATCAAAATCACATCATTTTCAAAAGTTGTTTTCAAGATATTTTTACTTTTCAAGCTATCTTAAAAATAAAATAAAAAAGAAAGTAGAAGAAGAACTGAATACTTAAGGAAGAACAAGTATTATGATTACAGTTGACCAGAAAACAAATAAATAAACTTCTTAGAAACAGCAGTATACAATATATTGAGCACACTTGTAGTACCAGCAGGATAACAACACAATTTAGTTCATATAATAATTGACTACAAGGGAACATAATAGAATTTAAAAGAATTGTTATCAATCCTGAAAGGTAAATGAGGAATGATTTATTTGCTACAAGAAAAATGGACAAGTAAATATAGTCTTCTCAACTTTACATTTTTGCCTCATTGCTAAATGTCTTACACCAGGATTTTTTTTTTTTTAATGTTTCTCTGCAGCTAAGGGCTGAGTCCTATTTCATTGAAACATGCTGAATAATTCATCAGCCTTTGGTCATCCTGGGTCAGCAGAACTATTTTTAGAGTAAAATACTATTTACCTTGAGAATTTGGCTGTTTACATTATCCATAGCTAGGGAGCTTGTTTTAATCTGAATTATAAAGTAAAGCTTTTTGCTGTAAGGTTAACCATAAACCTCCACTCTACCCTAGAGAAATTAATATAGTTATATTAGTATTAATATAGTCCTATTAATATTGTCCTAAATATTAAAAGTACCCAATGGGATAAAACTATTTCAGGCTTCACTCAAGTGCTCAGAAACTCCCTCTATTTTCTTTCTTATTAAAATACTGACAAGGATAAGTGACTCTCAAACTTGCACTTATTTTAATATCACAGATGTCACTCATACCTATGATGTAATATTGATATCCAATGTATAAAACTGTAAAAATTAGTTTTACATTTGTGTAAATGTCCAGCAAAATTCCAGCACTTATATTGTAATAACCTGAAACTTGAATTTAAATTGAAGGAAGAAAAGCAATCTTGGAAACCACCAGTAAAGTTCAAAAAACCCAAACACACCAATTCTTTGCATAAGCTGGCTGCAGCAGGGACATGCCATGGGAAAATATATCTACATAGAGGATTCCCTGGTCCCCCCCTCCACTGCAAGCTCTGCTGCTGTTGACCCAATTCATCCATTTTCATCTCTCTTTTTTCAACAGCCTTCAGTGTATATCAAAAAGATTGAGTGCTGCTTAGTTCACATAGTCACAGCACAGAACTAGTTAGAACACCTTTTGTGTAAATTTGTCTCTACAATAATTCTTTTTTTTTTTCCAGCTACTGTGATGTTTATAGCTTGATCGAGTGAACCACATGGAAAAATTTAAAATTAAATGTCACATTTCTTCTATTTAAAACATAAAAAACCCCTAAACTGTGAGTGCAAATGGTATCTTTAAATTCTTTACACATAAAACAGAACTGCAGAATTAATTAATTAATGAAGAATACAGAGGATATTTGTAACTTTAGAGTAAAATCTTACTCTGTTATCAGTATAGCTTAAATAAAATATTATGTTCCACTGTAATTGCCATTACATCACACCATTGTAATGTCATTTCCAGACAAAGCAACCAACAAAGAATTTATGTAGTATGGGACAAGCATGTTTCCTTTGACTCAAAATAGTGCAGGGCATTCTTTTCCTTTCAGTTCAAGCTTT
>VXBD01000600.1:467-20217 GCA_013399975.1 Indicator maculatus
AATGGTTCCAAGCTGCAGCAGGGGAGGTTGAGGCTGGCTGCTAGGAAATATTTGTTCCCAGAGAGGGATCTCAGCCATTGGAATGGTCTGCCCAGGGCAGTGCTGGAGTCCCCATCCCTGGAGGTGTTTCAGCAGTGTGGAGCTGGTGCTTAGGAACATGGTTTGGTGTTGACCCTGCAGTGCTGGGTGTAAGGTTGGACTGGATGAGCTTGGAGGTCTCTTCCAACTGGATGTTTTCTGTGATTCTGTGTTGTAGCATGGGCTGCAGTGGTGAGCTGGGGGACTCCTGTTGACTCTCTTCCTGGCAACCACTTGCTTCAATAAATGATCACAGCTCAAAGCCTAGAAAAGGAAATATTTGATGAACAGAAAAAAAAAAAAAAACAAGCACTCTGAGCTATCTGTTCAAAACAGCAGAGAGGGTTGTGGGACTGAGAGGGGATCTGATCAATGTCTATCAATAGCTGAGGGGTGGGTGTCAAGTGGAGGGGGCCAAGCTTTTCTCTGTAGTGCACAGAGATACAAACTTGAACAGAGAAGGTTTCACCTCAATATGAGGAGAAAATTCTTTACAGTGAGGGTGACAGAGCCCTGGAACAGCCTACCCAGAGAGGCTGTGGAGCAAACCACCTGACTGTGAGGCTCTAAGCTCCCATAGCAGCAAGATTTTGGTGGTGGTAGGAGGTGAAATATTTGGAAGGGAGCACTCTGGTGGCTGCCAGAACCATCTGAATTGTTAATTTCCATCAATGTCATGCCAGGTTTGTCACAGAACTGGTTAATGAGGTGGAGGAGTCATTTTGATCCACCATGGCATAAATGGTCTTTAAAAAAACACCTAAGTGAAATGAAAAGCCTTTAACTATTCCTTCCCTTCCTTTTATTCAAACAAAATAAAGTGCTGAGGAGATTTCAGGCATTCTGTATGTGCCCAAGGCGTGAATTTCACTCTTCTTTCTCCTTTTAGGACCTGAATAAAACCCAGGAGTTTGTTTTCAAAGTTAGTTCTTCCTCACGTTGGTTGCCTGATTTTTCTTTAACCTTTTCTGCCCTTCTACCCTGTCATTCTTCCCTCCCCCAGCCACCACCACCACCCCCCACCCTTCCTCTCTTTCTTGCAAAGCTGCCAAGAAACTGTGAGCGAATTTAATGTCTGAATAACTGCTTGGTC
Source organism: Indicator maculatus (assembly GCA_013399975.1). Taxonomy (NCBI): domain Eukaryota; kingdom Metazoa; phylum Chordata; class Aves; order Piciformes; family Indicatoridae; genus Indicator; species Indicator maculatus. The sequence continues at coordinate 1,639 of VXBD01000600.1, forward strand.
TCTCAGTGACCTTGAAAAAATTACTTTGCATCATTAAAAATTCATAGAAATGAATTTTTTTTCCTCTTTTTTTTTTTTGTGTGTGTGTGTGAGAGGAGACTGGCACATGCAAAATGAGTACTTGTTGAAATGCAGCTGGAGTAACCCAACCTCGTGAACTTTGGAAATTGTAATTCTTGTGAGAGCTAATTGCAGCCACCTTACAACTTGGATCAAGCGTTGCTGCTTGACTTCCTAAAATAATATCATCCCATGCATGATATACCTGCAGGCATGTGCAGTAAGGGCAGGTGAAAGGGAGATGTGGCTTTGCAGAGACAGGAAGGTTTGAGGATATTGAAGCACTGGTGTGATGCAGTGCCTCAGATGGGATAGTTCACAGGCTCATAGGATGTTAGGGGTTGGAAGGGACCTCCAGAGATCACTGAGTCCAACCCCCCTGCCAGAGGAGGATCATAGTATCCAGCACAGGTCACACAGGAACACGTCCAGATGGAGCTGGAAAGTCTCCAGAGGAGATTCCACAACCTCTCTGGGCAGCCTGTTCCAGTGCTCTGGGACCCTCACAATGAAGAAGTTCCTCCTCATGTTGAGGTAGATCCTTCTGTGCTGTTGTTTCTACTCATTGCCCCTTGTCCTATCACAGGGTGCAAGTGAGCAGAGCCTGTTCCCTCCCTCTTCACACTCAGCCCTCAGATATTTGTAAATATTTATTAAATCCCCTTTCAGTCTTCTCCTTTCCAGAGTGAACAGCCCCAGGGCTCTCAGCCTCCCCTCTTAGGGCAGTGCTCCAGTCCTTCAATCATCCTTGTAGCTCTCTATTGGACTCTCTTGAGTAGATCCCAGTCCCTCTTGAACTGGGGAGCCCAGAACTGGATGCCAGGTGAGGTCAGGATATGCTGCTGCTGCTGCTGCACCACTGTTAATCCTTGTGGCCCTTCTCTGGACACCTTCCAGCACCTCCAGGTCCTTCTTGTAACAGAGGCTCCAGAACTGGACCCAGAGCTCCAGGTGTGGTCTGAGCAGAGTGGAGCAGAGGGGGAGAATCCCCTCCCTGGCCCTGCTGGCCACACTTCTCTTGCTGCAGCCCAGGCTCTGCTTGGCTCTCTGGGCTGCAAGTGCTCACTGCTGGCTCCTGTTGAGCTTCTCCACCATCACCCCCAAGTCCTTTTCTTCAGGGCTGCTCTCCAACCAGTCAGGATGGAGCCTTGAGCAGACATCACTTCATCAGTTTTCAGCTAAGGGACATAAAATGCAGTGCTCACAGGGTCTGAGCAGGAGGGACACTATCTCCCTCAACCTGAACACACCAGGCTGCTCAGCCCTGATGGAGGTAACCGCTTAGGGCTTCAAAGTACTGACCAACACCCTTCTGTTCTGGTTCTCAGGTTTTTGCCTTTATTCCTTCAAAGCTGCTTATTAATACAGGAAAGCTCTGGGGCTTGATCCCAATTTGGGATTGATTTGGGACGATCCCAATTCCATTACTGCCAGTTGGAGACTTTTCATCTGCTTGTTGGATTTGAGATTTGGGTTTGTTGCATCCAGAGGAAAAGGAAGAGAAAACTTTTGTGTTTATGATCCAGAGAGGCTGTTGTTCTCTGTCACACTGCAACAATCACCAACTTTTTGTGGGATTTCCTGTGCAATTCAGTGCATGTCACTAGGAGTGTGGTGTCCCGGGCTCTCAGGGAGAGCTGGGACGATGCTAAGGCTGCAGCCAGCAGCAGCAGCGTTCAGGTGTAGGTAGCTTTTGTTTCTGAATGCTGCCTGTGAGCTCAGCGGTCATGCTGAACACCAGGGGCAGCCCAGGCACCGCCCACACTGTGATCCATTTCGCTGTCACATCATAATTAAAAAATCGTTGCTCTCACTAATGTGTGGCACTGTGGCTGAACCAAAGCAGGAAGCAGCTCAGAGAGGATGTCTGAATGAAAAAAAAGTTTGTCTGCCCAGTGTGTTTTCAGCCCAAGTCTGTGAGCAATAGCAATGAGAGAAAAACTCTGGGGGAGCAGGCTTCCTCCTTCTCGATTTTGCTTTGTTCCTGGGTGTTTGCCTGCCTTTGTTATGCAGCACCTTGTTTTGGTTGGGTTTTTTTTAACACATCCTGTTGTCTTTCCTAGCACCTTGCTGCTGGATGCCATTAACATATATCTGGGCTGCCCCTTGTGCAGAGCTGTCCCCAGGTGAAAGCCCCTGTGGTCTGGAATGGAAAGAGGCTGCAATTTACTGAGTCCATTATCACCTCCAGACGTGTAGAATGATAATGGAAGTGACAGAGGTGCAGCTGAAAATTGGCTCTTAATATTTTATGTGTTAAAGCTGAGGATTGGAAATCTCACACTGCTCTTCAGGGAAAATGAAGTGTGTGTGTGTCTTCCTCCCCCTCCCCTCCTCTCCCGTCTCCCATCGAATTCAACCGTTGGGCAGCACAGCTCTCCTTTTACACCTATGCATGACAGAAACGCTGTGCTTCAGCAGTGATAATTTAAAAGACAATGGCTTGAAAGAGTATGAAGGAGGATGAGTTATCCTGGCTGGCAGCATGGTACCCTCAGGATCACTGCTGTGGCAAAACTTTGGAGGATGCACATGCAAGGCTACTTCTTCCTTTCTCCCTCCAAGTTAGGGATGAAACAAAATGTCTGCCCTGAAGCAGCACCTTCAAACTGCTTCTCTACATATCTTGTAGTCTTTCACCTGGGTAGTTTCATCCCTCTGCTCTAATGCTTGCAGATGATGCTCTTTTATCAAGGCAGCTCCTTTCCATCTCCTCTGCATGTGCACACCAAAGTGTTATGCAAGATTTCCATTCATCTATTCAGTGCAATGTGGCATGGATTCATGATTTCAGAGAGTTTCTCCTTGCAAATGGCTTATGCAAATGGAAAATTAGCTGCCTGGCCTTTCACCAAACTTTTTGTGTCATCTTGGTAGTGATGCAACATTAGAAGAAACTGGTTCTTGCATCTTGCCTTTATTTATTTCTTGTCTCTTTACATCAGTTAAAACACTTGGGACTGGGCACTGCCATGTTTCCAACTGACCCAGAGGTTTCTTGAGTGCTTGGAGAACTTCCCTTCTTTTGAGCTTGTGCTGTGCAAATGGTAAGGCCAAGAGTAGGAGCACTTTGCTGAAGAGCATTTTGATACAAAAGAGGTTCTGGCTTGCCTGGTGCACTCTGCATTTTTGAGTAAGACATTCAGCAAAGTCTTCATATGTACTGCATCACTTCCCTAGCAGATCAGTCTTGCAGCAAGCAGACTCATGGGCAGTGTGTGTGGTGCAGTTTGAAGCCTCTGGCTGGTCTGTACTGTAAGACTCTGGAAATGAAGCTGCATTCAGCTTCGTGTCATTGTGGGCTGCCTGCCTCTCTGCTGTGCATTGTTTCCACTGTCCTACTCATAGGGAGAAATGTTGAAATATTAATGCACACCACCATTTCGTGGTTGTCATTACTGTAACAGGCTGAAAACTTGTGCAGCTGATAGATCAGGCTTGGATTTAGGGAGCCTGGGTGCTAGCCACAGATCTGCAGAGACTTCCTTTGTCTGTCGGTCCAGATGTGTGTTTTCTCCATGACTCAGTTCTTCATTTTTTAATGAGCAGTAAACACTCTTCCTCAGCAGAGTTGTTGTGACATAACTGCTGGTAATTTGGAGATTGCACAACTCTGATGCTGCTCTGACAATGGGAATGCTTAGCAAGAGTCACTATTACTCATCACTTTACAAACTGGGAAAATAATGCCTGGCAAGAATTTCAGCGTAAACAAGGCTGAAGCCATCGTAGCTAATCACAGTTTTATTGTCTGCTGGACTAATTTCACAGAGCAGAAAAGTGCCACCCACCCCCATGCTGTGTTCCTGCTTCTCTTCTCCACAGAGACACACTGGGATACAGGGAACACCATTAGCTGGAGCTGATTGCAGCTGGGGTGCAGGAGATAGATGTGCCAAGTTTGAGGAGCAGAGAAAATTGCCAGGATAGTAAATGTCTTTTCTTTAGCAGTTCCTGCTTGACTGTTGTGAAAGTTACATCTCTATATCTCTATCTCTCTCTCTCTATCTCTCTCTCTATATATCTCTATCTCTCTCTATCTCTATCTCTCTACCTCTCTATATCTCTACCTCTACCTCTCTCTCTCTGTCTCTCTCTGTCTCTCTTTCTCTGTCTGTCATCTCTTTCTCTTTCTATCTCTGTCTCTCTATCTCTCTGTCTCTATCTCTATCTCTGTCTTTATCTCTTTCTCTTTGTGTCTCTGTCTCTCTCTATCTCTGTCTATATCTCATCTCTATCATCTCTACCATCTCTTTCTCTCTCTCTATATATCATCTCTATCTCTACCATCTCTATCTCTAACATCTCTATCTCCATCTCTATCTCCATATCTACCATCTCTCTCTCTTATCTCCTATCTCTTTCTCACTGTTATTGAAATGAGCAACCTGCATGCCATATGGATGCAAATAAAATAGGAAGTCCAACCTTTCTATGCCATTTTTATTCTTTCTGCTTCTTCTGTTTTAAATAAATAAAAAAAAACCACAAAATCAGGGACTCACCCTGTTAAGGTTTAATTGGCTTAACACTCAAGAAACACTAAACAAGAATGAGGAGCAAATGTTTCCTCTACCCCCAAAAATCATTTTATCTGACGTAGACAAACATACCCACATTCAGAGTTTGGTACTTAATCACTATGTTTGCTCACAATTTCTGTGTTTCATGCCAAGCCTGCTGCAGTGAGGTTTTTGTAATGGAAACCCCTTGTGCAGATGGTCAAAAGAAGCACAGTGTTTGGAGAATGTTCTAGAAAATCATATAAAAGTGAAAGAAAATGTTCCATTAGCCTGAGCAAGGTGAGCAGGAAAGAACAGAAAGGAAGTCAAAGTGGAACTGGGCAGCTGGAGTCTTGAATACTTTTTGAAAGGGCAATAGAAAGTGTTGGCAAGGGGAGGAAACAAACATTGAGGATGAGTTTTTTCCTTGTGAGAGATGATTCATATAAAGAGCAAATGAAGAACCACAATATTAAAATGTGGCTGCAGCTCTTCAAACTTAGATCTGTTTGCATCTGATTTGTAGTAAGATTTGGAGGAAGTTCTGCTGAAAATAAAGCCATTCAGATCTTTTGTCTCTTGTGAAACGAAATTTGGGGAAGGAGGTAACTTTTTTATTCACACAGAATCACAGACAGAATATTAGGAGCTGGAAGGGACCTCGAAAGCTCAACCAGTCTTAAGACCCCTACCAGAGCAGGATCACCTATACCAGGTCACACAGGAACACATCCAGGCAGGTTTTGAATATTTTCAGAGAGTTGCTTGTTTGTTTGTTTTTCATTTCATTTTTTTTCATCTGTTTTCCAACAATGATTGTTTAAATTTATCTAATGGTTTAGAGTTTTTAAATGTAAGGAGTAATTTCTTGTCCACTACAATAAATCTTTTCCAGAACAGGGGGGAAAAAAATCTAATAAATTACCCTCACAAACAACTGTAAAAAGTTGAGATTTGATGTGATCTGGTGCACAGAGATTCTATTAGGTCAAGACACAAGCACCTGGAATGGTTCTCTTCCCCCTCTACTCTGCCCTGGTGAGGCTGCATCTGGAATATTGTGTCCAGTTCTGGGCCCCTCAGGTCAAGAAGGACCTCAGGGAACTGCTTGAGAGAGTCCAGCACAGAGCCACGAGGATGATTAGGGGAGTGGAACATCTTCCTTATGAGGAGAGGCTGAGGGAGCTGAGGGCTCTTTAGCTTGGAGGAGCCTGAGAGGTGACCTCATTGCTGTTGCTAAAGATGTGCAGGGGGAGTGCCCAGAGGCTGGAGCCAGGCTCTGCTGGGTGATGCCCAATGCCAGCACAAGGGGCAGTGGTGGAAGCTGAGGCATAGGAAGTTCCATGGAAACATGAGGCAGAATTTTTTCCCTGTGAGGGTAACAGAAGACTGGAAGAGGCTGCCCAGGGGGGTTGTGGAGTCTCCTTTTCTGAGGATACTCAAGACCTGTCTGGATGCATTCCTGTGTGTCCTGGTACAGGTGGTCCTGTTCTGGCAGGGGATTGGACTGGATGATCTTTTGAGGTCCCTTCCAGTCCCTAATATTCTCTTGACTCTGTTGATTCTGTGATAGTGACAGGTAATACTCAGCCTGACCTTTTTGGGGGCACTGTTAGATTGCTCAATGCATGAGGATCTTGGTGTAAAGGCACATTCAGATCTGATGTCCCAGTGAAGTACTGGGTCCTGGCTGGAAGCTGTTGAGCTGCTGCCTGGTGCTGTATGAACAAGCAGGCCTTTATGCTGGGGTTGTGTGTGTCTCTCTCTCACTTTAGGAAGGTGGAACAAGGTTACAGAGAGCTCTCTTTATTGCTGGGTTTTCTGCTGGCTGATGTTTTGGACAATTTACAGTTTTAGAAACATTTGCCTGCTCTGTAGCCTTCCTTGTTACCCAGATGTGGTGACTGAGACAGGGAGAAGAGATCAGTTTAATGGCAAGCAGGACACCACAGTGGAAGGAAATAAACTCCAGATCATTAGCACAATAAATCTCTGCCTTCTCTCTGACCATGGCACCACTGAGACATCTTATTTCAATTCCATCTACTTAGTGCTTGCATCAAGGATAAATAGGGCTGCACATGCTTCACTATCTGATTGGTATTACCTCCCCCCTTTCCTTTTTCCATTTGCTTTTTGGGCAACAAATAATAAAAAAAGATCTTGGTTATACCTTTAGTACAGCAGCATAAAGTGCAGAAGGACCAGCCTGGGCAGCTTAGTAAGTTAGAAGTTTCTGAATGAGAATGAAACCATTTAAAGTCCATAACAAATTTATTTTGACAATAATTTGACACGATTTTGCCCAAATTAATCATATCTTTATAAATGTGAATGCTCCTTAGCAATATTAATCTGCTTCTATAATTTGAAGGAANGCTCCTTTTCTCCTCACAGCCTGTTGGGAGAAGAGATCCTAAGGATTTGCAAATAAAGGAGCTGAAAAAGTAAAATACTCAGCATGAATACTTTGTGTAGAGAGCTTTACCAGTTTAGGAGAAAATGAGAGAGGGAGAAGAATTCCATTGTCACATTTGGCTTTTCAGATCCTTCTGGAGCAGATGGGCTAATGGTCTAAGCATCTGGTTTGAAATCCCTGCTCTCCCTAGGGCCAGCAGCTCAAATTTAGGCAAGCTTTGCTTATACCTTTATTTTCAAGACAGATCATTTGGTCTGACCCTGGTTGGAGGGTTTTTATGCCCAAGTAGCACCACTGGTGCTGGGTCAAAAGGTTTCATGCCATTCACAGGGCACACTTTTCAGGCTCCACCTTAACAATGGAATTCAGTTGGCTCCTTGTCATTCTTTAGGAAGATCCCAGTGCCACAGTGGGATTTGTCCTGGTGTCATTGTTCAGAATTTCCCTTGTGTCTTGACTGCTATGCAACATTTCTGGGATGTGTCATTCTTGCTTCTCTTCCATTTAATTGAAAAAAATTGTTTCTGAATTTGGATGCAAAGCTTTCGGAGGGGGGAAAAAGTAAAAGGAAGAAAATAATAATAAAAAAATGCTTATCATTTGAGTGGCACAGGAATGTTGCCCCCTCAGTGCTAGCTGCATGGGGTTTTACAAGATAAAGCTTGTTATGTGCCTCCAGTCACACTTGTGTCTTGCTCTGCTCCCTGTCACGCAGAGCATTCCCTCACAGGCGCTCTAATAACACCCAGAGAGGTATTTGCTTGCAATAAAGAGGGAAACCTGGAACAACAGTGGGAAGATAGGAGGGCACTGAAAGGGCAGGTTCATTTTGTGATCATTGTGTGAAATTGTTTATGCTCTCATGTATGCCTGGCTGCTGAAACTGTCTAATAGATTTCCTGCAAATTTGTGTATTGTGCTGTGCTGCAGCTGGTGACCTATATGCTGAGGTCTGCGTGGGCTTCTCTAGCAAGAATTCAAGCCTGAATTAGTTTTCTTCCCTATTGTTTACTGATAGCCTGTTTTTTTTTTTTTTTTTAGAAAGCCAAGGAGGGGGGAGGAAAAAAAAATAAAAATTAATACCAAGGAGATTTTTGAGTCAAATGATGAGAATGGAATTTAACCTGCTGTATAGTAATTGAGTGGCAAAACCAATTCCCCTTGTTGAAGAGAGATTAATCAAAAGATTAGCCAAAAACACTTGCTGAGGGCAGTTCTTAGGATGGTGCAGAACGTGTACTGGGCAAAATTAATCCTTGCAAATTGCTAAGAAACTCAGGGACTTTGAGATTTAACCCAGAATGCTGCAGGTAGTAAACCATTTCCAATCAGTGTGCCAGGTTTGCAATTATATTTTGTTCAGGTTTTGCTTTTGCTTTGGAAATGTGAAATCACAGCCATGTTTGTGCCAGGGGTCAAACCCTTGCCTGTACTGTGGTGTCCTTGTATCCCTTGGTTCCTGGGGCTTTTTAGACTGCTCCAAGTGGTGTCAGCTATCTGTTTGTGGTGAGTTGAAATTACTCCCCCAAAACATTTGGAGCATTACCCCCCAAATGAATCACCAGGGTAGCTCAGTTGGTTTTGAAAAGCAGAATGAAGCTATATCTACAAAGCAAGCAAAACTTAGAAGTACAAAATGCAATGGATATATACAAAATACATTCATATATATTTACAGTTCAGGAGAAAAAAAAAAAAAACACAAATAGGAGGATCCCCTTGTACAAAATCACCCCCCTGGACAGTCCAGGGGGATGCTCACAACATTGTACAAAATCTCNAAAATACATTCATATATATTTACAGTTCAGAAAAAAAAAAAAAAACCACAAATAGAAGGATCCCCTTGTACAAAATCACACCCCTGGACAGTCCAGGGGGATGCTCACAATATTCTCTCTCCCTTCCTTCTTCCCAGTACCTCACAAAGTAGTCAAAACAGAGATTATCCTGGCAAGGGCATGGAAGAGAGAGAGAGAAGTTGCAAGCAGTAGCAACAGAAGGAGAAAAAAAACTCTCTGTGCAAACAGGTAGAAGCTCTTCAATGAACAAAGGGAATGATTTATACTTATCAGTTGTTATTGTTCTGTGTCCAATGGTAATTTATTTACTCCTTTTTTTTTTTTTTTTTCACTCTGTGGTAGTTTTTAGGCTGTGCCTAGGAAAATTTTCCACAGATTGAGTAGAGAAGTGGTAGAATGTAAATAAATTACTGTTGGATGGAAAAAGGAAAACAATGATGAGGTCTAAATAACCCTCTAGGTCTGATAACTAACAGAAAGTTAGGTGTGTAATCTGCCTCTTGTTCTTTTTTGTTTCTTTGCTCTAGCTGGTAGCTTTTGCTTGACTGTTGCTGACCTTAGCTGTGTTCTTGTTGTGGTTAAGTACTAACAAACTACTCTCTACTCTTTTCTCTCTCTTTGGACTGGGGGGGAAGGGAGCAGAGAGAGGGAAGCTGTTGGTAACCCCCTGGTTTTGTCCAGGGGGGGTTCTTGTGTTGCTTATAAATTATAAATACATGTAAATATTGTTTGTTTTGTACCTATTCATTGCATTCCATATTTCTAGATTTTAGTCTGCTTGTAAATAGAGCTTCCTTTGCTTTCCATCTAAGCTGGTCTGGCAATTTTATTTTAGGGGTAATTTCAACCCACTACTTACTCAGAATCTTTGCAGTTAGGAACTAGGCTCAAGTTGCACCTTCAAACTGTAACATTGTCACTGGTCACTGTAGGTTTGGGGAGATTTCTTATAGCTTGAATCCCGTTGTCATTAAATAGTTTTGTTTTATTTTGTTTTTGTTTTCTCCTCTAGCAAGAGTGATCAGACATTGGGATGTGAGATGGTGGAGTCCCCAAGCCTGGCTGTGTTTAAAGGTGGTTTGGATGTGGTGCTTGGGGATATGGTTTAGGGGTGAACCTTGTAGAGTAGAGTTAATCATAGAATCAATCAGGTTGGAAGAGACCTCCAAGCTCATCCAGTCCAACCTCTCATCCAGCCCTAACCAATCAACCAGACCATGGCACTAAGTGCCTCATCCAGGCTTCTCTTGAACATCTCCAGGGATGGTGACTCCACCACCTCCCTGGTCAGCACATTCCAATGGCAAATCTCTCTCTGTGAAGAACTTCCTCCTAATATCCAACCTATACCTCCCCTGGCACAGCTTGAGACTGTGTCCCCTCCTTCTGCTGGGGTTGGGCTTGGTGATCCTGAGGGTCTTTACCAACCTGAATGTTGCTTCTATGATTCTGTCATCTTTGCCCAGCTTTAGAACAGCTCCCAGAGCTGTTGGTGTAGGCACTAGGCTGACAGCTTGTAGCCACTTTAGGGTCTGGCCACGTAAGCAAAGGGATCCTTCATCAGTCAGCTGTATTGATTTTGTGTTGGCTTTGTACAACTGCAGCAGTATTGCCAGAGAGGTCTTCCTGCACAGGATTGGATGTCACAGAGCTTTGATGGGGCCTTGTGTGTATCTCTAGGGATGATCAAGGGTTATAATGAAGTGCATGCCTTATTAAGGGGTGTCTGTGTAGGTTAACTTAGGAGGTGACCTGCACCTTTCTGCAGAAATATTCAGTACAAATGTTCTCTGCTGTGATAAGAATTGGAAATCATCTGCTTCTCAGATCTGCTTCCTGAGGGGTTTATTTTGTGATCAAGGGGGGGGGGAATTGAGAAAGAAATGAAAAATAAGCAATATTGAAAAGCTAAATGGAAGGCCTGCACAATTCATTTAGTAAATATTTTTTCTTCCTGGAGTGCCTGTCAGAGTGCAAGGGAGAAAGAAGCAGCAGCAAGACAAAAGACTTCTGGAAACTTCACTGCAGTGTGAGATTTCTCTCTTTCCTCTGCCAAAGCACAAGGAAAATCACAGCAAACTGGGAATGAGGCAGAAGCTTTGTCTTGTCTTGTTTTATCCTGTTTTCTCTTTTCCTTCATGGCTGGCTGACTTAGTGCTTTATTTTCTGAACTGTCACCTGAAACTGCTTTCAAATCCTGGGGAACTCCTGTGAGGGAGCAACCATGTCAGATGTGCCAATCTACTTTTGACACACCAGTGAACACAAGGACGTGGAAAAAGAGTTAATGCCTCCCTCTCTTGCCCCACTTCTCTTTCGTTCAAATGATCCTGGTCCAGATTTTCCTGGGAGTTGGGGGATTTTTAAACAAGCAGGGAGCCATGCTGGAAACCTGAGCTCCATGGGCCTTAAAGCTCTGGTGATTTTGCTCCTCTGCTTGGATTTTAGTCTTGCATGTTTGGAAATGTCCTGCTGGCAGGTAGTGCTGCAGCTTCAGGCCCTCCCCATACCAGCACCCAGCGTGGCAGCAGAGGTTAGCTGACACCTTGGGGGAAAGCTCTGCTGAACGCTGGCCAAAGACCACAGCAGTCAGAGGGGCCAAAGAGAGCCTCAAAAACTTCTTCTGACCTTCTGAGGAGGCAAGGCTGGGGGATACCATGACCCATAGGGGTAGGGGTAAGGTTTTCTTTGCTGGGAAAGCCAGGGGGGTTCCTAAGTGTCATGTGCTGGGGTGCAGGAAGCCATGGTTTTCAGTAGGGCTGAGAAACGCAGTAATCACTTTTTCCTTGCCTGTAAGAAGTACTTTGGAGAGTGAGGTAGGGCAGCAAGTATCCTGATTTTATAACATTCTTCTCCCTCTTGCTGATTTTGTTGTTGTTGTTGTTTTTCCACGGTAGGAAATTTCTCTGAGCACACAGAAAACGAGCGTGAGGTATGAGGTGATTAACACCAAGCAGCAGAACAGCAGGATCCCATTCACTTTCTGAAGGGTTTGCTTCAGAGGATAATCTACCAACTCAGGATTTTGCTGTTGCCTTTTTTTTTTTTTTTTTTTTTTTTTTTTGCCACATTAGAGACCTTAAAAAAATGTACTTGTTTGCTGCCAAAAAAAAAAAAAAGATTAATTCTTGTTGAGCAGCCAGTTTTTTTTCCAGGTGGTGGCCAAATATAAAGTACTCTAAGCAAAGCTACCACTGTTGATTCTTTATCATACACACTGGCTCATTATCAGAGGTGGGGTGTGGGGTTAGATGAGTTACCATGCTATGTACTTTTGCTGCAGAAGGGGATTAGCTTTTTTATTTTTATTTTTTTTAATTTCATCTCTGGTCTCCTCGGTATTTGGAGGGGTGCAAAAAAAGGGGGAAAAAAGGAAAAGAGAACCAAAGTAGTATTTCTTGATTCTGGGTGATTCTCTACTCTACTCTGGAGTACTGTGTCCAGTCCTGGAGCCACTATTACAAGAAGGATCTGGAGGTGCTGGAAGGTGTCCAGAGAAGGGCCATGAGGATGAGCAGAGGGCTGGAGCTGCTCTGCTATGGAGACAGACTGAGAGAGTTGGGGTTGTTCAGTCTGGAGAAGAGAAGGCTCTGAGGAGACCTTCTTGTGGCCTTCCAGTATCTGAAGGGGGCTACAAGACAGCTGGGGAGGGACTTTTGAGGGTGTCAGGGAGTGATAGGACTGGGGGGAATGGAACAAAACTAGAAATGGGGAGATTCAGATTGGATTGTTGGGAAGTTGGGAAGAAATTCTTCCCCATGAGGGTGGTGAGAGACTGGAAGAGGTTGGCCAGGGAGGTGGTGGAAGCGTCATAGCCTGGAGGTTTTTGCAGCCAGGCTGGATGTGGCTGTGAGCAACCTGCTGGAGTGTGAGGTGTCCCTGCCCATGGCAGGGGGGTTGGAACTGGCTGATCCTTCAGGTCCCTTCCAGCCCTAACAATTCTATGATTCTATGTGGAGCTGCAGGTGATGGTTTGGTGGTGCCCTGACAGTGCTGGGGGAGCAGTTGGACTTGATGACTTTTTCCCAGCCAAACAATTTTTTCAGCACATCTCCAACCCCCTCCCACCATCATCTCGGGGGTGCCGCAGGCAGTGCTGGAGCTGCTGGTGGCCGCGGTGCTCAGCCTGGGGCTGGGCCTTGTGATGGGGATGAGTCACCAGTGTGGAGGCTTGGACAATGGTTAAGTCTGTCCTGTAATTCAGTGTGCTTCAAAACTGTTTCTCCTTCCCCATTGTGCATCCACAAGTGGGTGGCAAAACCTTCAGCTTCTGCTGGAAGGGGTCCAGAGCAGGCCAGGAGGATGCTCAGAGGGTTGGAGCAGCTCCCTGGTGGGGACAGGCTGGGAAAGTTGGGGCTGCTTAGCCTGCAGAAGAGAAGGCTCCAGGGAGACCTCAGAGCAACCTTCTAGCACCTGAAGGGGGCTACAGGAGAGCTAGAGAGGGGCTTTTGACAAGGGCTTGTTGTGACAGGAGGAGGGGCAATGGCTTTGAGCTGGAAGAGTGGAGATTGAGGCTGGAGATGAGGAAGAAATTCTTTGCAGCGAGGGTAGTGAGATGCTGGAGCGGGTTGCTCAGGGAGGTGGTGGACGCCCCATCCCTGTATGTGTTTAAGGCTGGATGTGGCTCTGTGGTTGTCCCCTCCCTGGAAGTGTTCAAGGGCAGGTTGGGGGTTTGGAATGAGATGATCTTTAAGGTCCCTTCCAACCCAAACCATTCTAGCAATCTATGAGCAGTTAGGGGCTAAAAGTGCAGCAGACAAGGTCCCATTGCTCTGTGTGGCAGGGCACTTGAACACTGCCAGAGTTTTGAGCTTGCTCCTGTTTCAATTTCTGTGTGGTTTCCTTTTGACACACAAGAGTTTTGAGCTCCTGAGGTCCCCTGAGGCTCTATGTGGATTGAAAGAACCTTAGTTAAGCCTGATTTGATGCAGCACTCTTGGAGCCAAGACAAAGTAAAGCTTTGGTATTTCCTAAAGAGCACATTATCTGCAGAGCACTTAATTTACACCCTCTGCTTTTGCTGGTAAAAGAGGTAGTGCTGCTCTGCCTCCATGGGGTAGTAGCAGGGTTTTATTGCCTTCTGCCTCCCCTGCACATCTGTATTTCCCTGTGTTTGCCTACAGATCTTGCCAAGGGTTCTGGTATAGATGAGGTGATAACTGAGGTGCATGAGGATAATTTGCTTTGAGCCTTGTGCACATCTGAAGGCCTTTTCCTGTTGTCCTGCTGTGGCTGTGCATGAGGGTATCTCAGAAAGCAAAGGAGAGAAAATGAGTGTTGCAAAATATGTGGTAATGCTTCACAAGTAAGGGAACTGGGAGAAGAGCAAGAAGAAATCTTATCCACCAATGCTGTGATGTGGGTAGAAAGTCTTATAGCTGAGCTTGCAATGTGCAGAAAACTTAATCCTCTGGGTATTTTCCCAGTCCTAATCTGATGTCCTCTTTCCACTGCTGAGTCTTGTCCTATTTGTTGCTATTCTTGGCCACAACTCGTGCAGCAGATATGAGTATGGGATGGCATAATACTCCTCCTGAGGTTCTCAGTCCATGTATCAGCTCATAAATCTCTCTCTGATGCATGTGGCAGAGCATTAGCAACCACTAAGCAGAAACCCTTTGCCAGTGCTGCCAGGGAAGTGAAAGCCGAGCTGCCCTGATCATACACAGGGCAATGTGCCTGTAGAGCATCTCATTCTGTAGTGTCTGACCAAACAGGATATGGCCATGAGTGCTTTATATGGCAGCAACACCTCCCTGCCCAGCACATGCAGATGCTGGAGGCTCACTGGAGACTTGCCTTTGATGTGAAGATGTGAACCTGGCACAGGTCCACCAAGTTCAGTGGGCAGACTGCTGGTGGTCAGCAAAATCACAGGCTCAGAGGATGATAGGGGTTGGAAGAGACCTCTGGAGATCTTTGAGTCCAGCCCCCTGCCAGAGCAGGACCATACAATCTAGTGCAGGTCACACAGGAATGCATCCAGACAGGGCTGGAAAGTCTCCAGAGAAGGAGACTCCACAACCTCTCTGGGCAGCTTGTTCCAGTGCTCTGGGACCCTCACAGTGAAGAAGTTCCTCCTCATGCTGAGGTGGAACCTCCTGTGCTGGAGTTTACAACCATTGCTCTTTGTCCTCTCACAGGGCACAAGTGAGCAGAGGTTGTGTAGTGGTTTGAGCTAGTCCCTAGCTTAGATACTGATTGTGAATAGGAAAGTTCCAGAGGCAGTTGAGTGAAGGATAAATAATGTTGAGATTGGACACAGAATAATAACAATAAATCCATAACAGGCTGTCCCTTCCTTCCTGGCACCCAACCCTCAGATATTCATAGACATTGATTAAATCACCTCTCAGTCTTCTCTCCAAACTAACCAGCCCCAGGGCTCTCAGCCTCTCCTCATCAGGCAGTGCTCCAGTCCCTTAATCATCTTTGTAGCCCTCCATTGGCCTCTCTCCAGCAGATCCCTGTCCCTCTTGAACTGGGGAGCCCAGAACTGGATGCACTATTCTAGGTGAGGTCTCAGCAGGGCAGAGTAGAGGGGGAGGAGAAGCTTCCTCTCTCTGCTTTCCTTTTTTCTTTCTCAGTTTGGTTTGTTTTGGTTCCAGTGAGTGAATAAGGCCTGCACACATTGTTAATAGTCAGAAGCAGGAGTGAGCTGGCTTTCACCCACAGCCCTGCTGTTATCTCTGACACCCAAAGAAACTGCAGCTGAATTGCAGAATTAATCACATGAAAGTTTTAGGTCCCCGATAAGGAAAATGCCACTCTGGTTTTATTTGTCTTGAGCCTGGAAAACAATTTAGCTGAGTTCCTGTGGCTGTGCACTTTGCTTCCATTTTGGCATCCTAAGGCATTCATTTGATCTTATCCTTCCTGCTTACATTAGTGTGTCTAAACAGCATCCCAGTGATTGCAGCCACCTTCTTTTAACTCCACTGCTAAATTAACTGAGACAGAAAAGCTAATTACACCTTTGCTGTGCAGGAAAGTTTTCTATTACCCAGTCTACCCACTGCAAAAGAAATGTACTTTGCAAGCTACATGCCCTGGCAGGTTTGTTTTCCCCTGTAGAGTTTGGGAACTTCAGGAAATGTAGATAATTGGGAGGTTTAGCCATTAGGTGTCTCTCATTAGGATCTGGATTGTGTACAGAAGCAGTGAATCCTTTTTATTATGCAGCATGCTGAAAAGTTGGAAGGCTCAATTTGGAAGGCTCAAGGGCTCCAGTTCTAATTTATAATATTGCTTGTTCTACCAACTGCCTCACCCAGGCCTGCAAGGATTGCTGAACCATGAACCATCCATACTTGCACTTCAGGAAAGGCTGGAGGTGATGGGAACAGGTTCTAGAAGGACCTCAGGTAACTGCTTGATAGAGTGCAGTGCAGAGCCACTAAAAGGGTGTGGCTTATGAGGGGAGGCTGAGGGAGCTGAGGGCTCTTTGGCTTGGAGAGGAGCAGCCTGAGAGGTGACCTCATTGCTGTTGCTAAAGATGTGCAGGGGGAGTGCCCAGAGGCTGGAGCCAGGCTCTGCTGGGTGATGCCCAATGCCAGCACAAGGGGCAGTGGTGGAAGCTGAGGCATAGGAAGTTCCATGGAAACATGAGGAAAAGTTTTTTTTTTCCCTGTGAGGGTGACAGAATACTGGAAGAGGCTGCCCAGAGGGGTTGTGGAGTCTCCCTCTGTGGAGGTATTCCAAGCCCACCTGGATGTGTTCCTGTGTGATCTGGTATAGGGGAGTTGCACTGGATGATCTTTTGAGGTCCCTTCCACCCCCTAACATTCTGTGATTCTGTGTAACTCATTACTTTTAGCAGAAGAAGTTGATGGAAGCTGTGCTGGAGCTAGAATGAAGAAATTTTGGAGGCAGGAAGGAGGAATACATTGTACAAGTTAGAGGTAGGCTCTAAACCTGAAGCCACATCACTTGTGGGCCATGACAGGTTTGCTGTGGATGCAAACCCACTCCACATTATAGTTCATAAACCAGAGTCATTAAAAGTAAGTATGTCTGAGGAAACCATGGGGTGATGGTAAAAAAAAGCATTCTGGTTTCAATGACTGAACCATTTCTTCCAAATTATGAACTCATATGGAATAATAAATGAAGTAACAAATCTCTGCATTCCATCCTCTGGTGAGAAAAGATTTATGACTGGCCCCCTTGACTGTTGTGCTGAGGAAATGCTCTGCATGTCTCCTCCATGTGGCATTCATTTGGAAGGTTTGCATTCAGGCAGGTACATCTCAGCTTCCAGCTGAAGGAGGAAGAGAACATTTCAAACTAAAAAAAAAAAAAGGCAAAAGGCAAGCCAAGGTCCCAGAGAGATGCTCCTCTGGGGTATGCATCATTTTTCTGGTTATTCTGAAATTAAGCCTCCTAAAAGATGAGGAAAATCAACTGAAAGCTTCAGTCTGTTCTGAATCCATGCTGATGTTGACAAATGCATTGGCTATTCATGATCACATTTCTCTGTGAGAGACTGCAACACCTTGTCCTAACAGGATGTGGTAAGAGGAGAATGAATTGCATTTCACTCTTCACCTGAATGGAAGCTGCTCTGCTGCAGGCACCTTCAGGCAGTTTGAAGGTACAGTACAGTGTTTGTCCATAGAATCATTTTGGTTGGAAGAAACCTTTCAGATCATCAGGGCCAACTTACCACCAAACCATGTTCTTCAGCTCCACCTCTCTGTGGCTTTTAAATCCCTCCACAGATGGGAACTCCACCACTGCCCTGGGCAGCCTGCTCCAGGCCTTGACAACCCTGCTGGAGGAAAACTTGATCCTCATGTCCAACCTAAACCTCCTGTGGTGCAACTTGAGGCTGTTTCCTCATGTCCTGTTGCTTGTTCCTTGGGAGAGGAGACTGAACCTTCCTCGTGGCTGGAGAAAACTGGAACCAGATCTGGGAAGTCAGACTAATGGCTTGTGGAGGGAGTGAATAGAGGGAAGAGCTGGAAATGGGAAGGGGAGGCACATGTCTAGAAGGCACTTGTCTGCTCCTAGCTATTCCCTGTCCATGGTGGTCAATCCACTGGAGGAAGGCACATTCAGTAATGCTTATGGAGAACAATCTTCAACCTAGAGTGCTTGTGAGATGCCTCAAACTCTGGGTGGAAATTTACCATGTCCTTTGGCAAGGAAGGAGTCATTAGTACCTAATGACACTGAAATCATCCTTATTTCAAGGCAGGATAAGACAAAAAGCAAATAAAAACATTTTCTTACAGCTGCCAAGCGAGATGAACTTCCAGAAGAGGTGGGTGGAGAAATGAGCACAAGTTTCACAGTCTGGGATTTAGAAAGATGCTAAAGAGTAGAGGTGACCTCTGTAGGAGATTCAGCCAAGCTAAAACACCAGATCTCAACAGATCTGGGCTTTTGAGTAGTTCAGCACCAAGAGAAAAAAAATTAGTTCATATTTAGGGACTTATAAGTGCCTCTGCAACAGCATGATTTGGAAATCACAGAATCACAGAATGTTAGGGGATGGAAGGGACCTCAAAAATCCTCCTGCCAGAGCAGGATCACCTAGAGCAGATCACACAGGAATGCATCCAGAAGGGTCTGGAATATCTCCAGAGAGGGAGACTCCACAACCCCCCTGGGCAGCCTCTTCCAGTCTTCTGTCACCCTCACAGGGAAAAAATGTTTCCTCATGTTTCCATGGAACTTCCTCTGCCTCAGCTTCCACCATTGCCCCTTGTGCTGTCATTGGGCATCACCCAGCAGAGCCTGGCTCCAGCTTCTGGGCACTCCCCCTGCACATCTTTATAAACATCAATGAGGT
>VXBD01000600.1:22308-33410 GCA_013399975.1 Indicator maculatus
CCTGGAGGTGTTCAAGGGAAGCCTGGATGAGGCACTTAGTGCCATGGTCTGGTTGATTGGCTAGGGCTGGGTGCTAGGTTGGACTGGATGAGCTTGGAGGTCTCTTCCAACCTGGCTGATTCTATGATTCTATGATTCTGTGAGTCTATGATTAATTAAAGTGTATCCTGAAAATAAATGGCAAATACAAAGCATTCAGCCAAAGTTGTGCTAACTCCCAAGATGCCTTTCTTATTCTGTTGCTTAAATTTCCAATGTCAGCACTGCAGAGCAGATGTCTTTGTAGTCAATTTTAAAATAATCCTTAGAAGAAAGAAAAATCAGATGTCTAACCAATTAAGACTAGGGTGGGGTTGGATTCAGAGTGGCAGACACTTCAAAGAGAGCTCCTTTGCCCCAAAAGGACATTTTCCCACGTCATTTGTGGTTCAGATGTGAGCAGTGACATGTATTTGGTTAAAAAGGAAAAAAAAAAAAAGGCCGTTTCATATTTAAAAGCCATCTAAACAAGCTTATGGGTATGACAATGATTGTAATGTCTAAAAAGTAGTTGTGTATATTACAACATAAGATAATTAATAATGCATGGCTCTCTATATCCTTTCCCTCCCCCATCCATCCATCCATGTAAATCCATTCCTCTTAACTGTGAGAGTAGAAATAGCAAAAAATGCTCCCTAGTATGCTCTGTTTTTTTTTTCCCTAGGAGTCATTCTAAACCTAAACTTCAGATTTAAAGGAATTCTTATTTCAATCGAGCTTGCTTACAAGTCTGTATTTTCTGTGTGAGACCCAAAATGTTAGTGCAAACAAAATGCAGATCACAGAATCAGGTTGGAAAAGCCCCTCAGGATCACCAAGTCCAACCCAGAACCCTACTCTACAAGGGTCACCCCCAAACTATATCCCCAAGCACCACATCCAAACCACCTTGAAACACATCCAGCTTTGGAGACTCCACCACCTCCCTGGGCAGCACATTCCAATACTTGACGACTTGTTCCATGAAAAAATTCTTCCTCATGTCCACTCTAAACCTACCCAATCACAGCTTGAGGCCATTCCCTCTTGTTCTATCACTAATTACCTGTGAGAAGAGACCAGCACCAACCTCTCCACAAGCTCCTTTCAGGTAGTTGTAGACAGCAATGAGATCTCCCCTCAGCCTTCTCTTTTCCAAACTAAGCACCTCCAGCTCCTTCAGTCTCTCTTCATCAGATTTATTCTCCAGGCCCTTCACAGCTTCCTTGCCCTTCTCTGCACTGGCTCCAGCACCCTCCAGACCAGAGGCTCTGTCCTTGCATGCAGCAATGACTTTTTGTATCAAAGTCAGGCTTCAGTAGTGTCCAGGTCATATTTGAGATTATCTAGAAGTGGCCTGGGACCATCCTCTTGTGCAGAAAGTATGTACAGGGACAGTCCTGCTCAAGCAGTTGGTCTCCACTTGAATGCAAGATCAGGAAACATCTGGGATCTAAATCCCAGCTGTGTGTCCATGGCATGCAGACAGCTAAATGGTGTCCTCTGTTGTCTGCTGGTGGTGGGAAAAGTCCCCATTGTCCTTTGCAGGTCCCTAGGATGCTCAGTGAGATGTTTGGGATTTGGGAGGCAGGTGAGGGTGAATGTGTCCTTCACAAGGAGCATTGCTGCTTTGCATCCAGGTGGCTGCTGCCAGCCACAGGCTGCAGGGATGCCAGTTTTAATAACTGAAAGCTTTGCTGCCTTACACAAGTCAGAGCTTTACACCTCCCTCCTGCAAGGAGTGCATGGTGAGCACTGGGGTGGGAGGAGTTCATCCTTGTGCTGCTCAGCAAGTGGCCAAATCTGCAGGGATGCACTGGGAGAGCCTGGCACAGACTGGCAATGAGCATCCCAGGGAAAGCCCTGATGCCAAGCTTTGCTGCTGTGGGATTTGTGTCATTCCTGCAGGACAGAGATGATGAAATAAGAGCTCTGAGCTGAAACTTCATCCTTGCAGTGGGGCACTTGATGGAGAGCAGTGAGAGGGCAAGCATGGTGATGCTACTTTCAGCATTTCTACCTTCTCCACTGTAGGGCTGGAAACTGCTGCATGTGGGTCACAGCAGTGTCTGGCATATGGTAGGAGTGCTCCCCATGAGAGGAGGGAGCAGACAATGCAGGGGCAAGACTGGGGCTGTGGAGAGACAGTGAGAGAAATCATTGGCACAGTGAGGTGCTGGGGAGATCAGTGCTGCAGAGTAGTGATGGTTACACAAGTAACCATAGCTCTTTTTGGCTGCCTTTGCATCCTTGTAATGAACTGTTTTAATTCCTTCTGTGGATTTATTAAGTGCCTCTTGTCCTGGGGGGCTCAGCACCTACTTACCAAGTTCAACTAAGCAGTGAATTACTTGTGCTTGCCTGGCCATGATGGACAGGGCTGCCATTGCTGTGTTAGGAAATGAAAATCAGGACGGAAACAAAGAAAATGGGAAGGTTTGTGTTGTATTTGATGCCTTTGCCTTCTGGTAGATCTCCTTGGAGAGAGGAATTTGTGCTGGAAGTCCTCCTGGAGACCTCTGCTGTCTCCAGGGCATTAAAACTAAGCCTCCTGGCTGATGGACAAGCACCAATTTTCTTCCTGCTGGAGCCTGTGTACAGTGTTGCTGTTTTGTCACAGCTCCTGATGTTGACATCAAAATACACCTTCCCCAGCAAAGAATTATCCAGCCTGAAGATTTGCTCCATCCACTTCCTCTGGCTCCACTTGGTCTTCTGCAATGGAATTGCAGTGGGGCTGTGTTTCCCCTGGTGATGCACAAGGAAGGTCAGATGTCAACCAGCCATGCAGGAGTTTTGCAGCTAGTTCCACAGCTGACCCTTCTCCAGGGAGCCCATTCAAGTTTTTACACTACAATCTAGCCTAAGAAATTGCATTTTACCAGTTTGATTGTCCTCAAGGTATCACAGTGAATATCAGCACAAATGGAGCAAAACTAGAAATGGGTAGATTCAGACTGGATGTTAGGAAGTTCTTCTCCATGAGGGTGGTGAGACACTGGCAGAGGTTGCCCAGGGAGGTGGTGGAAGCCTCATCCCTGGAGGTTTCTGCAGCCAGGCTGGATGTGGCTGTGAGCAACCTGCTGTAGTGTGAGGTGTCCCTGCCCATGGCAGTGGATGATCCTTCAGGTCCCTTCCAACCCTAACAATTCTATGATGCTGTGATTCTAAATGAAGACAGAGAACCTCATACAGGCTCTGTGCTAATTCCTTGGATGTTTGAGAGCCCAGGCTGGATGTGGCTCTGGGCAACCTGAGAAGATGTGCCCTGCCCATGGCAGGGGGTTGGAACTCGATCTTTGAAGTCCCTTCCAACCCTAACAATCTTGTGATCTAGTGGAACATGTCCCCTGCTCATGGCAGGGGGTTGGAACTCGATCTTTGAAGTCCCTTCCAACCCTCACAATTCCATGATCTAGTGGAACATGTCCCCTGCTCATGGCAGGGGGTTGGAACTCGATGATCTTTGAGGTCCCTTCCAATCCTGATAATTCTGTGATTCTGTAATTTAATAGCTTAGTTTATAAAGTACTTCTGCTAACACTGAATTGATTGTGAGCAAAGAGGCTGTTTGTTCTTTTGGTGGATGGCTTGTTGGTAGAAGCAAGGCAGTTGTGGAGCTAGTCAGGAGCATCAGATAATCCTGGTGGGCTCCCAGCTTTTGGTCGTTTACAGTCACCGTCTGCTTCCTGTGCAAACATTTTCCCTTTTCTGGGGGTTTGTTTGTGCTGACCTTCTCTAATCAGGAGACAGAGTTCCCTTATTAATCTGTAAATCACAGGCACTTAATTGGCTTCTGCAATTTCAGTGTGGGTTTGATCAAGTTCCAGAGGGGGAAAAAAAAACCAAAACAAACCTTAACTAAAATGTTACTTTGACCAACCACTGTGATGTCTGCTTCCCCAAGCAGGAGCCAGAAGAGAGCAGAGATAAGACACAGTCCTCTAATTACAAATGTCCCATTCTGCTTTGCTGTGGGCAAGAGGCCAAAGGCAATATGTTACAGGGGATAAGAATAGCACCACAGAGGTGTGTGCTCAATAGTAGGGGGGAGGGAGATCACCTGTGGGCTTCAGAGTGTCTGAAATCACCTGTGGACTTCAGAGTGTCCTCAATAGAAGGAATATTCACATTTCTTTGGGATAAAGCAGCAGTTTGTTAAAGGGATCATTTTCTTCTCTCTCTTTTTTTTTTTTTTTTTTTTTGCCTAGCTGGAGGCTGGAGGCACAGTCACAATGCTCTTTACATTCACAGCCATGCTTGGAGCAGTTCATAATGAAGGCAAGCTCCTCTAATGGCTGGAAAGAGTCCAGAGGATGTCAGGAAATTCTGGGACTCTTTCTAGGTTGCACTGCAGCTAATTAAATCCAAGGAAGTGCAAATACAGATTGCAGAACTAACCTCAAGGGTCTTTGACATTTCTAAGCTGTCTTCACTTGAATCTAATTTTGGGGGGGGATAACTGCATTTAGTTATATTTCTACATACATTTCACAGTTCCAGTAGGACAGACACTGACTTTCTCCTCTCCTTCAAACTCTTACAGTGCTTCTGTGCTGGTTAGGCTTTGTGCACCCCATTGGTACTTGACTTGGACTTTCAAAACCTATCTGCATGCATTCCTGTGTTTGCTGTAGGGCAAACCTGCTTTAGCATGATCTCCAGAGGTCCCTTCCAGCCCCTGCCATTCTGTGTTTCTGTGAGCTGCCCTCTAACACCTCACTTTCATTCTGAAGAGTAAGTTTCTCATTTTCTTTTGCTGGGGAAAACATGAACAAACAAGCAGATGTGGGGCTTAGAATCATAGAATTGTCAGGGTTGGAAGGGACCTCAAGGGTCAGCCAGTTCCAAGCCCCCTGCCATGGGCAGGGACACCTCACACTACCGCAGGTTGCTCACAGCCACATCCAGCCTGGCTGCAAAAACCTCCAGGGATGAGGCTTCCATCACCTCCCTGGGCAACCTCTGCCAGTGTCTCACCACCCTCACAGGGAAAAACTTCTTCCTAACATCCAATCTGAATCTACCCATTTCTCTTTTTTTTTTTTTCCCATCCCCCCCCAGTCCTGTCACTCCCTGACACCCTAAAAAGTCCCTGGAGGTGTTCAAAAAAAGCTTGGATGTGGCACTTGGAGCCATGGTTTAGTTGTCAGGAGGTGTTAGGGATTAGGTAACAGGTTGGACTTGATGATCTCTGAGGTCTTTTCCAACCTGGTTGATTCTGTGACCCCCAGTAGCTTGGGCAGCAGGGGCAGGGAGGGGATTCTGCCCCTCTGCTGTGCTCTGCTGAGACCCCCACCTGCAGTGCTGGGCCAGCTCTGGAGTCCTCAGCACAGACAGGAACCTGTTGGAGTGGGGCCAGAGGTGGCCACAACCATGATGGGAAGGCTGGAAGCCCTCTGCTGTGAGGCCAGGCTGAGAGAGGTTGTTCAGCCTGGAGAAAGGAAAGCTCCAGGGAGACCTTCTGGTGGCCTTGCAGTACTTAAAGGGGGACTACAGGAAAGGGGAGGGGAGGGACATTTTAGTAGAGCTTGTAGTGATAGGACAAGGGATGATGGTTGTAAACTAAGAGAGGGAGAAATATTTTTACACTGAGGGTGGTGAGTCCCTGTCCCAGGTTGCCCAGAGACGTGAGAGATACCCTACCCCTGGAACCATTCCTGGTCAGGCTGGATGGGGCTCTGAGCAACCTGATGTGGTGGAAGATGTCCCTGTTCCACTGCTGAGTGGTAGGACTAGATGACCTTGGAAGGTCCCTCCCAACTTAAAACATTCTGTTGTTTTAGTATTCCATTCTGTGACTTGCCTCTAGCATCCTCCTGCCTACACTTCCCTCCAGCTGATGGTAGGAGTTGTTCATCTCCCTGCAACACTGGGGATAAACTGCAAACTCAGGAGACTCCACCACTCATCCTTGCTGTGAAAGTCATTAAGGAACTTGCTGTATTAACATGTGCAAAGTGAATCCAGGTTGCATCCTCTGCTGAGACCCTGGGGAGAGAGAGAGACTGGAGCTTTAACACAGAAGCCCTGGGTCTTTGCCTGGGCTAATGGAACTATCATAAGCAGTGCATCAGTTAAGACAGTCAGACACAGCTCCACTGCAAAAATCCACAGCTGACAGCGTGGCTTTCTCTGGAGAAAATCCTACAAGGCAAGGCCTTTGAATTCAGAGATGGGGTAGGGAGGAGAGAAAGTTAAAAAAGAAGAAAAGGGTAAAAAGCAGGGAAGGAAAAAAATAAAGAAAAGGGCTAAGGCCTGCCAGAAGTTAGAAGTGATCTTATTTTAGAGAATGCTTTCTTCACAGAGTGCTGCAATCCTCCTCCTCCTCTTGCTAGAGATAAGCTCCATTACAGCTGTCATTTCCAAAGGAGGCTTTTCCCACGGCCCTCTTACTCTCTTTTCCTCCTCTAGACCTCAGGGACAGCAATACAAAGGTTAACAGGGGCTAGAGTGGGCCGTGGGGATGAACTTCTTATTGCTATGTAAATGCAGGCAACCTACAAAATCACAGCTTCATGCCTGCCCCTTGTCACCAGGTGTGTTTAGATTGCAGGCTCCTGCTCCCTCAGCTAGCTGGCTGGCTGCAAGCACTGTTGTCATAAGCAGAGTCTGGAAGGTGTCCAGAGAAGGGCCAAGAGGATGAGCAGAGGGCTGGAGCTCCTCTGCTATGGAAACAGACTGAGAGAGTTGGGGTTGTTCAGTCTGGAGGAGTATCCAGGGAGACCTGATAGAAATCTTTCTAATACCTGAAGGGGGCTACAAGGATGGAGTGAGACTTTTGAGTATGTCAGGGAGTGATAGGACTGGGGGAAATGGAGCAAAGATAGAAATGGGCAGATTCAGATTGGATATTAGGAAGAAATTCTTCCCCATGAGAGTGGTGAGACACTGGAAAAGGTTGCTGAGGGAGGTGGTGGAAGCCTCATCCCTGGAGGTTTTTGCAGCCAGGCTGGATGTGGCTGTGAGCAACCTGCTGTAGTGTGAGGTGTCCCTGCCCATGGCAGGGGAGTTGGAACTGGCTGATCCTTGAGGTCCTTTCCAACCCTAACAATTCTATGATTCTGTGATCTTGGTTTTGTTCCTTGGCAGCTACTAACTGGGAACCAGCTGGAGGCTGGGGATCTTAGGGGGACTGAGACACAAGGGGAACAGAGCATCTGGGTGTGAGCAGCCCTGTGAGTGCCACTTCCCAAGCCTGTGATGCCATGTTGCACATCCATCCTGAGAAGTCAGCTCAGGAAAGGATGCTCTGAAACAATTGCAGAAGTGGATGAAATAGTTTTCTCTGCACTCCATTAGCATCTAGCTAGGTCATGCTAGGGACAGATGTACGGCTAAGATGTGAGGAGGGCAAGCTGCTGTCCAGTGTGATAACCTGGACATGTGTTTCACAGAATCACAGAAACATTCAGGTTGGAAAAGACCCTCAATATCACCAAGTCCAACCCAGAACCCTACTCTACAAGGCTCACCCCTAAACCACAGCCCCAGGCACCACATCCAAACCACCTTCAAACACAGCCAGGCTTGGGGACTCCACCACCTCCCTGGGCAGCACATTCCAATGCCTCACCACTCTTGATGGGAAAAAACTCTTCCTAATGTCCACTCTAAACCTACCCAGTCACAGCTTGAGGCTGTTCCCTCTTGTTCTATCACTAATTACCTGTGAGAAGAGACCAGCACCAACCTCTCNTTCAGCTGCTTGTCCATCAGCACCCCCAGGTCCCTTTCTGCCAGCAGCTTTCCAGCCACACTGCCCCAAGCCTGTAGTGTTGCTTGGGGTTGTTGGCAGCACTGAGTAATGCAGGCAGGACCACAGTGCTGGGGTTCTTGTATGAGTGGTTTGATCAGAACAGGTCTGCTTGGCAGAGGTGAAGATGCAGATTTCCTCAAGATCCCCCAAGGCAGTGGCAATCCTTCCACCTGCCTCTCACAGCAGCAGCACCATGTGATTCCCCCAGCACCTGCTGACAGGCAAAATGCTCACTGCATGCACAGCATAGTTTGCTGTGGTCCCTTAGGCTGTCAGTGGCTGTAGGCATGCCACCCAAAAAAGCCTCTTGTGCTTGGGCACACCAAGTTATGGCTAGGTCCTGCCTTTCTTCTCTCTGTCTCTAAGATGAGAACATTTTCCAGCTAAAAGGTCATCTAATGGGTACTCCAAAGCCATCCCTTCAGTGACAAATGAGCAGGGTCTCCTCAATGGCAGCTTCAGTCTTTTCATCACTGCCTACCAACCTGGGACAGTATGGAAGTGAGTTTGAAGGTCTGCAGCTAAAGTGACAAAATTCAAGAGGGAGGCTTTGACCCTCTTATTAGAGGGCACTTGAAAGTGTCCTTCAAAGAGAGCTGGATTCTAGCTGTCTTTAAACATGCTTCTTACTAGGCTTTTCCCCAAATTTCAGCATTAGGATGAATTCAAAGGCTTCAGCCCCTAGACTGCAGGAATGAGCAGCCCTTGCTTTTCAAGGAGAACACTGAACAGCAAGAGGAGGGAGCTGTAAGGTTCACCTTTATAGACTGTGCTGGATTAGACATTTAAGAGAAGCCTGGATGAGGCACTTAGTGCCATGGTCTGGTTGATTGCTTAGGGCTGGGTGCAAGGTTGGACTGGATGATCTTGGAGGTCTCTTCCAACCTGGTTGATTCTATGATTCTCAGGGAGCAGGAGCAGTTTGACCTTCATTCCACCTTGCAGCGTGGCTGTGAGGTGAGTAACCACTGCTGTACCACTCGCTCAGCAGGCAAGCTGCTGACTGTCCCAGCCACAGTGACACAGGACTCAGCACTGAAGTTCAGGATGGCTCTCAGAATTCAAGTGCTGACTTTCTCTTCTCTTTACTCTGATTTTAATGCATGGTTATTGCAGTATGTATAAAAGGGGAAAAGTCTGAGTCAATAAATACCACAACCTGAGACCACGCCGGCAGCTTTCTGCTTCAGATGCACTCAGCCAGAAGGAGTAAGAGTCTCTTAATGTGTGCAGAGCATTAATAAAGTGGAGCTGAAGAGAAGGGGAGAGAACTGTGAATTAAATATTGATCCTGGTGTTTCATTGTTGAACTGCCATGGATTACTCTGCAGTTGGATGGTAGCAGCTAAGAGATGGAAAAGCCTCACAATTATCCCATTCATCTCCCTGCCAATGGGAGAGTGTTCCCCACAGTAGGTTCTCATAGTGGCTGCAGTTGATTACTTAATTCCAATTACTGACAGCCTACTAATTGCTTAGGCTGCATTCCAATTTTTGTCAGCCCTCCCCTCATGTTAACTCCTCATCTAGGGGTCTGCCCTGCCTTCTGGAGGGAGACCATGAGAATGGTTTTGAATAGGAATTTAAGCCAGTTTCCCTCTATTTTTTCTTTCAGGTTCATTTCTGACTCTGTGTGTTCGTGATCCACTTGCACTGTAGAAAATAAACAGGCATACCAAAATGCCTCCAAATAAGTCATTTAAGGAGAGCAGATGTGTGTCAGCATTCCCCAGCCATGATTACTTTCCTTTCAGTGTGCCCTGGTCACTAGCCTCCAGTGGATGGCTTTCTGATTTTGTATATTTCCAAATAATTTAAAGGTGAAAAAAAAAATCTGTCATCATCTCTAGCATCAGATTCACATCTTTTTTTTTTTTTTCCCCTCTGCTACTAGAGGGGAAAATCCTTAGTTTCAGAAGTTACTCTTGATGAAAACAAACTCTTAACTTTCCCTGTTGCTCACTGGTAAGCTCACACCTCAGCCCTTTGCTACCTTCTTCCTCCTTAGAAACTGCCTGATTTTGCTGTCAGGAAAGAAAAAAAAAAGTAGCTGTGCACTGTCAAACATCAGAGGGCACTGGGCAATTTTTCTGTCTTCCCAAATCCCTTTACTCACTTGTACATTTTTTTTTTTTTGACTGATAACTGTCTGTGTGTTAGGATCTCTCTCTGGGACTGGGCAGCCAGAAAGGTGCCGGATGGAAAGGCTGGCAGGGACAAGGGGTCATGGAAGAGGAAGTTTGAGACTGTGAGGGTTTTTTTTCTAAAGAAAGCAAAACTAAAAGTGTTGGAGCTGAGGGCTGAAGGCTGGTGTAGGTCTGGGGAAAAGATGAACTGCTTGAAGATGGATAAAAGGATGTTTCTCTATGTGTGTGTGTGTGTGTGCACTGCAGAATCAAGTAGGGAAAGGCAGCCAGGATGACAGCAGCAGAGTGAAAGGATCTCAGCATCCCTGAGCAGTGCTGGGCTGTGCCTGGCCCCACTGGGGAGCAGCAGGCACCAGGGGGCTGGTGGGCTGCCTGTGCTCACTGATATCAGTTGCCCCTGGAGGCAATGGGAGCCTGAAAGGAAAGCCTTGCAGCTCAGAGAGGCGTTGGGAATTCTCTGAAGGGACTGTGGTAAAGAGGCTTACTTTTGACAGGTGAGAGCTTGGCACTCCCAGATGAAGTGACATCAGATAAATGAGTGTCATTCTCAACTGCATCTCCAGCACAGAGCTTTGTGAAAGGAGATTTCCAGGCACAAAGGGAGGAATTTAACTGTTGCTGAGGACTGCAGCCAGGAAGAAGTCAGTAAAAGAATGTCCACTTTTGAAAGAAGTTTCCAGAAGACAGGCAGCCACATAAAAGCAAATCTATTAGACCTCCAGGCATGCAAAATTAAAGAATTCCACTCAGCCATGAGATGGCACAGAGATATGTCAAGCTTTTGGCCTGAGAGCTTATAAAATAGCTTAAAGTCTTGGCTTCACTTTTGCTTTGAACATCCCAATTGAGTGCTGAGGGAAAGAGTAGCTGGGGAGCAGGCAGGCTGAAAATGCTGCTTGGAAGGTGCATGACCTTTTGCCATGGCACAGCTTAATCATCTCAGCCTTGCCAGGTTCTTAACCTGATCAAATTAACTGGGCAAAGGGGGAGTTAGGAGCACCGAGTTAGGAAGTTAGGACACCAAGTTAGGAGCAGGAGTCAATCTGTTGGAGGATAGGAGGGCCCTGCAGAGGGACCTGGACAGTCTGGATGGGTGGGCAGAGGCCAATGGGATGAGATTGAACAAGGCTAAGGGCAGAGTTCTGCACTTTGGCCACAACAACCCCAAGCAGTGC